>JABFDZ020000084.1:6047358-6070038 GCA_019775955.2 Pollimyrus isidori
CGTGACGATCATGGGCTTCTTGATGGGCTCGCTGCTCCACGCCAGCATGTTGGCGATGGAGACCTTACGCCGGAACAGTCCCTGCGGGTAAAGGTGACCGTCCCGTGACACACGGAGAACCAGGGCAAAGTTGTGCCTAAGGGCCAGGTCAGGCCAGACTCTCTAGAGATGTGGGACATGTGGTTGTTCAGGATGACCTAAATCCCAGCCCAGGATCTTCTAAATATTCTCTAAATATTCAGCATGGACGTACTGAGGAGCCCCGTGTGTGTTGGCGTGACCAAACCTGGTCTAAACGCAGTTCTTGGGGTGCATCTTCTACCCGCCATTCTTACACAAAGGCTCACCCCAGGTGGATGCTGAGAACTCTCCTGTCTCCCAGCTCTCTGGAGTTGCCCGCGTCAGTGTGCATGTACGCATATGTGTGCATGTGCGTACCTGCGTGTGCTTATTGAAGTGCTTGGACGCCCAGTTCTCGATATCGGTCTCGGAGGATGGTTTGCGCAAGCTGAATTCTGGGAAGACCCCGCAGCTGGCACTGGGGATCAGGTTGCGGGCGTTTCGGCTGGCTTCGAACTGGGCGCACGCCCCAAGGTCCTCCGACTGGTGGGCGCGGTGTTGGGTGAGACAGTGAGAGCAGGGGATTCTTTAGCTAATGAGATAATGCCTTATGAACCACAGAAATCATAGTATACTGTACACAAATAAATCTCCAGGGAGCACAGAGTGAGCAAATGCTGAGGGGAAAGATTAAAAGAGATGAAGGACAACAAAAGAGGGAAAAGAGAAGATACAGAAACATAGGACAGAAAAACAGAGGTAAAGGGAGGAGATGTTAGGTGTGTCCCTCTTCCTGTGAGATGTGTGGGCGTGCCACTGTGAGGTGTTTGCGGGTGTGTTTCTCCCCCTGTGAGGTTTCTGTGTGTGGGCATGTCCCATCTCCTGTGAGTTGTGTGTGTCCGTACTCCTGCAAGATATGTGGGCATGTCCCTTCTTCTGTAGATATGTGTGGGCGTGTCCCTCCTACTGTGAGGTATTTGTGGGCGTGTCCCTCCCACTGTGAGGTATTTGTGGGTGTGTCCCTCCCACTGTGAGGTATTTGTGGGTGTGTCCCTCCCACTGTGACGTATTTGTGGGTGTGTCCCTCCCACTGTGAGGTATTTGTGGGTGTGCCCCTCCCACTGTGAGGTATTTCTGGGTGTGTCCCTCCTCCTGTGAGGTGTGTGTCCCTTCCCCCTGCAAGTCCTTCCTCACCTGTGAGGGGTGAAGGTAGGGCTCGGGGGAGGCCAGGTTCGTCTGCACAGACAGGCTCTTCTCCAGCAGTGCCTGAGGAAAGCCCAGCCTCTCGAAGGCGCTGCGTTTCCAGGGGTGCCCCTCGTGCTGGGCCAGCGCCTCATCCTCACTAAAGGCCCGCACCACGGGCCCAGGCAGGGGCGCCGGTGCCGCCCCGTCGCTCTCGTACCCGTCCTTGGCGCTTTGCGGCGTGGTGCTCAGGGGTGTGCCAGGGGCCCGGCCGGCATCCCAGCTGCCTCGCTGCCGCATCTGCTGCACTTGCTGCGCCTCCCAGGCCAAGCGCGCCTGTGCCAACATCGCCTCTGTGTCGCCACCACTGCTGGGCGCTGCCTCCTGCGACAGGTTGCGTGTCTTGCGCTTGCGGTTTCCGCCGCCGTTGCCATTGCCCGGTGATGCCGGGCTGTCGGGAGGGCCGGCCGGGTCCTCGTACACGAAGCGCTGCCCGGCTTTTTCGCCTACGGCCCGTGGGTCACGCACCAAAGACTGGGCATGTTGCAGGGTGCAGGACCCGCCATAGGGGGCGCCACCAGACCCACCAGGCTGGTACCTAAGCAGCCTGTCAGCCGTGCGGAAGCGCGGGCTGGATCCCGACTGCTCCACATAGACAAGCTGCTTGACATACTCCCTGCCAGCCGGGCTGTACTCCAGGTTCTGGGGTTTGTCCGGACCGTGCTGCCGGGTCAGAACCAGCTGCTGATAGGGTGAAGGGCTCTGCTTGGGTGAGTGGAACAGGGAGGAGGGCTTTCCCCGGCCAGGGGAGGACACGGGGTGCTCGCCGGCTTGCTGGCACGCCACGTCCGCTGGGGGCTCCTCATAGATGGGGGGGTGGTACTCAGATGGTGGCTCCTCGTAAAGCGGGGGCTCATAGCCGTAACGGGGGGAGGACGGCTGCGAGTCAGCGGACGGCCGGCGATAGGTCCCGCCATCGCTACCCAGCAGCGGCGAGCCAGCCAGCTCTGGCCGCTTGAGGAAGGGGGAGTGAAGAGCAGGTGAGGCGTCGGGGTCAGGGGCCATGTTCCCCGAGGCATGGCGGGCACGGGAGGGCGGCCCTGAACCCTCGCAGAGGGTAACGCCATTGCCTTGGTGTGTCAGAAAGCTGGGCTCGTGGTCCTTCACCTTGATTAGCATACGCTCCTTCGTCCCAGTGTTCCAGCAGTAAGGCGATGTCCTGTAGGAGGCGCAAGTGTGTCATATCAGGCACCAACAGCCCCAACACTGGCAATCTAACATTCTAAATGGTGTTGTGAAATCTCCTCCCTGAGAAGCAGAGGGGGTCCAGACACCCCCAGATACACAAAAAAAAAATCACATATGAAAACAACAGTGAAACTAAAAGGAATTCTGGGAACTTGGAGGACTGATTCACAAAAATAGGGAGCTGCAACAGGTTTTGAAGTGAGTGTAGAGTCGCAACAACAATCGGTTTAATGAGAATCAGAAAGGGCTCCACTGTGAGCCCGTCTACAATGTGGCGGCGGGGCATAAGTGTTACGTCAATCACTAGAACAGCCAGGCGATCCTAAGAGAGTGAATAATGCGGGCCTGTCCTCACGTTAGCCTCCGCAAGCAGGATGCGAGCGAGCGGCCCAGCCCTCACCATCTGGGCTGCTGCCCACGGCCGGAGCTTCAAAGCGTCTGCTGACGCCCGCTCTTTCATGGAGGCCAGCTGCGAACCTCCAGCAGCCCCTCAGCTGAGGATGTCATCATGAGAAGAGAGCGCCCCCCGCAGCTTAGAGAAAGGCGCGCGGACCCTCTTGTGCATGAACGGCTTTCATGGTTGCGTCATCGGCCAGCCAGCCCGAGCTACTTCATTTCCACTTTGCGTTACGCAACTGCGATTGGGAAGCATCCATGGCCGAAGATGTTATACCACCAGTGGAATCGAGCAGCCCGTCCCAAACTTCTCACCCCGGCCACTGGGCCCTGTCCCCTTCCTGTGATGTACTGCAAATATCGATATAATGGCTAAGATCCAAACTATCAAGCCACCAAACACAAATTCATTACCCGTAAAGAATAACCGCCATATAATGGGTTTATAGATGACTTCCATGGCAACGGGCTGAACCACGTGCTTAACGGCTAGCCTGAAATCTGAGCATGAAGGATCAGGGCTTAATTAGATTATATAAAGTAGTCAATATAAGTCATAGCTCTGCATACCGAAAGGCAGAGTTTAGACCAGGTGGGGGGGGGGTGTGACAAACAGGCATGTGTACAGGGATGATTCTAAGATTTTTTTAGGGTGAAGGCATAAGAGGGGTCATAATTCATACAGTGAGGCCTATCTTATCATTAGCCAGTGACATGTTTTGCAATGGTGAATCACAGGGGAGGGGGCGCTCTGGCAGCCAATCACCTTTGAACTGGGGTCACTGCCCCTGTGGCCCCGCCTCTGTATACACCCCTGTACATATAGATGACTGGCTTTAGTTGCTAAGGCGACAAAATATGAGGCTGGGGGGAGGGGGGGACGCTTCTGTCTTGTTGTACTGGGAGTGCCTGATCGTTGTCTGGCCCATTCAGCAGTGGGCGCCCCCATGCCGAGTATGCCCACCCCCAGGGAGACAGTGTTCCTGGAAGCGAGGCATGCTGGGAAATTGAATCAGGATGTCTACACACCCGCTTAGCAGAGGGGCCTTATTACAAGGTCCTCTGTTTCACTGAGTCCCTTGGAAATAAATCTGTGTGTGTGTGTGTGTGTATGTGTGTGTGTGTGATGCGTGCTCTCTGCTACATTAAATCAAACTTCCTTTAGAGTAATTTCCGGGCCTGTCCGCTGAGTGTTCACCTAACCATTTCTCCACGTCACCTTCCACTCTCCCGAAAATTTAGGCCGGTCCTAATTAGCTATCATTCTTATTCCGGCATCGTTTACCCCGAACACAAACCTGGTGCGGCTCTAAAATAGCACACTTTATGCTGTACGTCCTCTCGTTAAGAGGAGAGGGAGACGCAGATGATTTACCGCACGGCACTCAGCTGCAAAGGTGAGGTGGGAGCAGTTCTGTTCAGGCTTGCGGTGGGGCCTGGATTCCATCCCGAACCCTGCATCGGGAGCTAAGATCTACACACTTAATTGGAGACTGACTTTGTACTTTTTCCTCATCCGATTAATCAATTATGGTCCAATTGTCATGAAAACGATGCCATCGTTCTGAGGAGGAAGATGACCACCCGAGCCCCCTCGGCAGACGTGCACCCCCCCGCTCCCCTCACCTCTCTCGCTCCTCCTTCCCCCCGGCGTTGACGTTGACGTTGGCGTTGGGTGCCTCCTGGTCCAGCGAGGAGGAGGTGCTGCCGTGGCGGCTGAGCGGCGGCGGAGGCGAGTCGGAGCTCTGCTTGAGCGTCTGCAGCTTAGCCAGGGGGATGATGTCGCAGTCGTGGGGGCGGTGCCACACGGTGCGCCGGGACGCGGCGCTGTAGTAGTAGAACCGGGACGTGTTCGGGTCGAACAGCTCCCACCACTGGTCGTCGCCCGAGCGCTTGATGCGCACGCCCTGCGGCGGGTCCCACACGCACTCGCCAGTCAGCAGGTTGGCGTACATGCGCTCCCGCGTACGTGGCTCGATGATCTCCACCCACTCCAGCCTGCAGGGGGCGACGGCGATACGCCACTGACATTATATGTGCTCGAGATCTCGTTAAACAGTTAAAATCGTCCAGCTTAAAAAAGAAACTTAAACATACTAAATAAATAAATGCATTTAAGCTGGCATAAGCATCATTATAACCTTTTAAAAATCACTAGACCCTGGTCACATGCCCTCCCCCCCCTTCCTGCTGAGGGAATACGGACAGGACTGGATAAAAGAGGCAGATCCTGCTATCTGGATCAGCTTCAAACACGCCTGTCAGCTTCTTGCACCGGCCCCGGCGAACAGCTCCGGAAGAATCTGACGAGGGCTTTGCAGGGTGACCCTCCCGACTGCAAATGACACCGCAGCTGGCTCCTCTCTATATCCCTGCTCTTTTCATCTTTTAATGTCAGATTCTATGCAATTTGGAGGCCTCGGTGCGTTCAGCCCTTGGGGCCGCGCTACTGCCGCCAGCGGTGATGTATGTCTGTCACGGTGACGTCACCACGCCGTTCGCGGTCGAAACAAGCACCGCATGCCGGCCAGGTGTGTAGCGCTGACATACGTCACCGGTCCCCGTCCCCACACTCCTTCTGGATCATGGTGACCACGACGCACCTGGCCAATCGCAGTCTAAGGCACTGGTGCCCCCCCCCAGGATATTGCCGCGCTCAGCTGGGAGTGCAGTAAAATCTCCCAGATTCAATTTTTAATCCGTTAACGAGATGTCTGCCTAACGAAGCAGCGGGATGGAAGTGTGACGTGATCGACCCTCTGTCCTCCACCCCCAGCTCCAAATCCCTTTCATCAATCACCCCCCCCAACTGGAAAACAAAAAAGAAGTTTTTATTGGTTTAGCTCTGGTCCCAGAGGACAGGGAGCACTGGGGGCCCGTGTGACAGCGGAGACACTTATCAAAATGACGGCCGTCACGCGGGGGGGAGGGGTGACGTGCTGGGTGCTCTCCTTTCTGTATTTGTTTAAGCGGAGCTGATTCACAGGCCCGTCACGGAGGGAGCAGGGGGGCGGTACAGATGAGAGCTGGCATGGAGGGAGGAGGGGGTGACTGGAAGGGATGGAGGAGGAGAGCCGCGGAGATGGCGATTTTGGCGGTAAAGAGGGAGCTCAGAGGGATCTACAGACCCACATGGCAAATAATGGCGAGGTTCACCAAGCACTGCAGGACCAGCGGGGTGTCAGGCTGCAGGCTAGAGATATCTTTTCAGCTTCTCCTTCATCACTGTGTACCAGAACTGGGCTGTAACCCCCCCCCCCCCCCAAAAAAAAAAAGTTCTCCATGCCGCTGTAATAAATACAGCAGATCATGCAGCACAAGCAGCCTTTATCGACTCATCTATGTGGCTTAATTCACCACAGGCTGTGAGGATCCACAGACGCCTGGCTCACAGACACCCTGCTCACAGACACCCGGCCCCACAGACACCCTGCTCACAGACGCCCGGCCCTACAGACACCCTGTTCACAGACGCATGGCTCCACAGACGCCCGATCCCACAGACGCCCTGCTCACAGACACCCTGTTCACAGACGTCCAGCCCGCAGACACACGGTCCCCGGCCAAGTGTGACCCACCCATGTTTTCCCTTGTCCTCCTTCCTTTTAAACCTCAAATGGAATGAATAGTGAGTGCCTGAGAAGTGCCGGGGTTGCCTCTCAGTGCTAACGGCCCCCTTGACAGATCACCCGCTCTGGCCTCGTGGGCTTGAGAATGGACCGCCAGGCTGACCGAGAAGTTTTTGAACAAATCCTCATGAAAGCCCGTTGACACGAAACATAACTTGTGTTGACTGGGTTGATTATACGTCGGTGGGGCTAATTTTGTGGGCGGGACTCACTATGTAAGCAAGCTTGGTTATATTTGAGCACCTGTGTAGGAGTAGGGCTAGTTATTTGTGGGTGGGGCTCCAAGACAAAGCTGCTCCCTACCCAGGCACAATATCCTCACAATGTGCTCAGTGGCAAAGTACAACCAGGCCTTATAATCGCACCAGCATGATGGATGGATTCATTGATGGAGCAATGAGAAAGGCAGCCCCCAGGCTGTCTACTGATTAAGAGCGTTGCAGGGACACAACTGAACTATGCTTGGATTCACCGCTACTGAGTTCAGTCGATCACCCATCAATTACTGGAGGAGTTCGCCGAGGCTAAGGGCAGAGGATAGACACAGCTTCCCGACTCGGGCTGGCACAGCCTACCGGTAACAGGAACAGCTCACAGATTGATCTACGTGGGGCCTGCAGTACAAAACAGCTGAAGGTATCGTTTCCAGAGGTGAGGCAGCTGCTGGTTCAAGGCCTATCACTGACTGTAGCTATCGTCTTTAGAGATGAAACCAGAAGGGTGCTGGCTCAAGCCCCATGATTGACTGAAGATATCGTTTTCAGGGGTGAAACCAGAAGGTTGCTTGTTCAAAACACATGACTGGCTGCTTTTGAACAGGGTCGTGTCCTTGAATCACTCCAATAAAACATCCAACAATATAAAAACACAATCAATTTAGTTTCTAAGGAACAAACATTTTAACATAAAAATATAATATAAAAATATAAGTTATTTAGCCATATTAATTAAGAGAGAATCCTTTGAAAGACATTCAGCATGTGTAAGGGTAAACTATGACACAGAGCGAGGGTATGGGTGAATCGAGGTTCACTTTCCAGATTGAAGCCAAAGGAAACAGCTGAACAGTTTTATGACCCGTGTCATGGGTGAGGGGGAAGAGAGGAGGAAGGTGACTGTGTGTGGAGATGAGTGCAGCACTGCCTCGGGAAGGAAGAAGGATGAGGGCCCAGGGGTTGGTGAAGAGGTGCACGTGTGGCACACGCACATTCACACCCACATACACAACAGAGCAGGCACACACACATGTGAACACGCAGATACACATACGTGCGCACATATGCAGCCGCATACAGACCCCTGCGTTTGCTCACACATTCACAAATGCACACAACAGCCAGTCGCAGTTGGGTTCTGAACAACCCAAACCTACAGCAGGTTCTGTCCATTATGCCTCACGCTGTCCTCTAAATCGTCTGTAAATCCAACTTTTGGTTCTGCTCGCCTCATCCCAGGTTCCCCTACGAATTATCAATTTTGCTACCAAGGTCATCTGTGACCCTTGACCCCCGAGTGATCGGTCTGCATCAATCCCTCTCCCAGACTGCAGACATTTCAGGCTGCCAATCCCAGTTGTCCCTGCAGAGGGGTGCCAGATGTGTGTGTGTGTGGGGGGGTGCTGCTTAATCTCCCATACGCAAACACGCGCACACACACCCGGGCCGTGAGATGGAGGCGTCACCCTGAAGGACTCAGTGTTCATCCTGCATCTTCCTCGTGACTAAAAGCTGAAAATATCCCCCTAGTTTGCTTTATATCGGGTCCAAATCTTTAACCCGTTTCTAGGCTCAGAGCAGCTGCAGGAAGCCGAGGTGGAGCGAGGTGGAATCATGAGCCGGAACCTTCCGGACTCAGGCCTGGGCTGCTACCCTTACCGCAGCCTCCTCCTCTAGAACACGTCCCCCCCCCCCTATCATCTCTAACCAGGTCAAAATGGTTGAATAAGCTGAGGGGGGGGGGGTCAAAAAAAAATGCAGATCTCCCTGTCACCTCCCTCCTAGCGGTGACACGGTAATTACTGCATTCTCCTCGTAATTGAAAAGCTGTCACGCTTCAATCAAGCTGTCGCTTACAAGCCAGTCAATCCGGCCTGTCACATGCCCGTCCCACAAAGCGGGCGACGGAAACTTCTGAGCTCTGTAGCCACGTGACGCAGAAGAAGCTCCAAGCGTGAGAATTAGCTGAGGCTAGAGAGAAGCGTGTTGCTTCGGGGTAGGTTTGGTGATTGGTTACTTGAGAAAACAAAATAGGGCAAGAACCGGGGGTGTTGGTGGGGGGTTAACGTTGTTATAAACACAACTGCATTCTTCTTCTGTAGACATGCAGAGGAAAGTGCAGCGTAATGAGGATTTTTCCAGGTCCGTGTCCCACAGGTGTTTTCAGAGAGAGGAAAACACGGATTCAGATGAAAAAGTGTGACAGTGTTGGTGAAGAAAGGAAGAGGGAAGGAGAGAGAGAAAGAGAGAGAGCGAGCGAGACGGAGGAAAGTACAAAGTTAACTTAAACTTCAGTGTGTATCAAGGAGCATGAGACACAGACGCCGTCATCCAGAAATATCTCCTCATGAAAGTTTAATCATATAAATGGACGTGCCGTAATTTGTGTGTGTATATCACAAGGGACAAATTGGGTTTCATACTCGGAGAGACGAAATCACAAATGGACGTCTAAATGAAGCCAGGAAAATTTGATGAGACGATTAGGCTGCCTGTTCCATTGAGGGGCCAATGGGGGGAGCCAGTGGGCACATTTGGAAATAAGTTAACCGGAAACATGCTGTTTAGAAATGTGTGCAGATGTCCAAAGACAGTGAACTTCTGTGATGTCCTAGTGCACAGCTATGTTTAGAGTGATGATGATGAGGAAATGATGTGAACTTATTTTAACCCAATGTTTAGGGCAGGGCTCTTCAAATCTGGACCTCGATCCCAAATCCAGGCCGTGTTTTCAGTTATCCCACATAGCTAACTTAATATTTAATGATTCTGATTGGTCAGAGGCTTCACACCTGACTCACAGGCAAAGGAAAGTTTGGAAAATGATGATTTGAATAGCCCTTGATTGGGGCCTCGCTGGATGTTAGAGACCACAATTTGAGACTATTGACAATGGACAAAATATATAAACATCAGGTAAAAAGATGTCCATGTTATGAATAAATTTTGACTAGGTTGTGGTGCATCATTCATATGTAGGAAATAAACAAATGAGCAAACAAATGAACAAACAAATGCAGTCCCAGAACAAAGCTGTGAGGCAGGCAAGTCATGTTTCATGAAGAAATGAAACATGGCTGGTTCATTTCGATGCATCAGTGTTGAGTTACAGCATCAAATGCAAACCCCAACTCAGCCATGCTCGTTTTACCACTGTTAAAAACAGAGTCCACATTCCCTTATTGTTAGTTAATGTCGTATTTGCTCTTCTTACAATACAACACTGCTAAACGTAACCTGTGGGAAATGTCATAATGGAGAGTATATTGGGGGTGAGGAGGACACACAAGCTATTTATTAGGGAGGTCGATGAAGCCGAATTAAGCATTTATTCCCCCCCCCAGCAAGTTCCTTCGCTTTTGTCTGTAGGTGGTGTTTTTCATTAGAGTTTGGATTGTTTTACTCAAAAGACATGTTGAGCATATGGCTACAGATTCATTTATTGTTTGATTCTGCTTGAAGGTAATCATAATTCAAGCAGCAGCAATGTAAAAACATGTCCAGAGAGAGAAACCCTTTGTACAATTAAGTGATGCAAAAAATCATAACTGTCATGTGGACAAATGAATATTACACTGTGGCATTTTTAGACAACATTCTTTGAATGGATTGAAAGCATTTTTTGAATGCTTTATGTCCAGCAATGTTTCGCCATGGTGATGCGTTGCCACGGTGATACGTTGCCTTTGCAAACCCACAAGGCGACCAGTTAAAATTTAAGATTGGACTTTGGCCAACAAAGACATCCTCGTGCCGTGTGCATCCGGCCGCATTTAATTAAGGAAATGACGCAAAATGTTGCTCGTTAAGGTTCAGATGCAGCCTTTGTGCGAAGGTCAGGGGTCGATCTTGCAGAGTGGGATGTTACGAATAATCGGTCAGCGTAAATCCCACACGCATGTAGAATGCAGGAGGTGTGTCACCACGCACCTTTACATAAGAGATAGCCAATCAAGATGTATTCAGTACAGCGGCGTTTACAAACGAGCTATGTCACTGAGCGCCTTACTGCGATTTATGGGGTTTTTCCAGGGGGAATCGATACTATGGTCAATGCAATACAGGGGGCATAAAGCAGATGGGATTAGACCCAAGGGATTCATATGGTCTTATACTGACTCTCAGTCCATCCATCCATCCATTTTCTAAACCGCTTATCCTACTGAGTCGCGGGTGACTCTCAGTCATTTCCCTCAACTGCATTTCTTCTGGAATCACCCCAGGTATTTCCACCCAGAAGTGTTAAGACACAGAAGACTTAAAGTTAATAATGAATAACAGCAGCAGGCGGGCCTCTTAAACGACACTGTACTGTGCCCAAAGGTTACCCACACAGGCAGGAGGGAGGATCCATACAGACCCATGGGGAGACGAATATCCCCCAAACCGGCTGTATAGACGGAACGGCTTCGGTGTACAAATGGATTCTGATGCAGGCAAATAAATAAATCAGCAGGTAAATAAATAAGAAAAAAACACTCAGCGTGATGCTTTAATTACTGAAATGTTCCTATAATGTAAAAGGGCACTTTAGATGGAAGGAATTGTGTGGGGTAAAGTTGTTTAAACCCGGTGGGGGGGGGTTACTGTTGGACCCTTAAGTGATTAACCTGAATTCTAAAATGCTCAGTATATGAGGCAATTGGACGTGTGAGCATCCATCCATCCATCCATCCATCCATCCGTCCATCCATCCATCCGTCCATCCATCCATCAACTCTGGTCAAAGTCAGTGACTTTAATAATAATAAGACTATGATGATGATGATGATGAGTAGGGGTCCAGTAGCTTCTCAAACTGTAGCGCAGACCCGCTAAGGAGCACTAATCCCATTAACAGCCAACGTGCATTGACCAAATTAGCATGCCCCTTCGGTGCGTGACGCCACACGGGCCGTAGCTTCCCTGCCAAAGCAAGCCTCCTTCGCTCACACGGTCCTGGCTGCTCCATAATCTGGATATAACCTTGACGGCACATATCAGTGGTCATGGGCTGCTCATCACGACCCTGAGGTTCAGTTCCCCGCACTGGACCCAACGCCCTCTGGAGCGAACCACGAAGCCGCCTCCAGTTCCCAGAGACCTAGATCTCGTACGATGGACCTGGAATATAATGAAAGTGCTAACTAACCTAGAGACTCTACAGCTAATGAGAAGATCCAAGAGGCAAGAGGTAGTAATGGAAATGTCTTGGTTTGGGAACAGCGCGCAGTGAGTATTACACAACTTCAGTCGACGGCCTGCTGGACATGGGTGGGGGGTCCTGGGGCGTCTGGCAGCACTCGGTCCCTCCTTTTGTCGTTGAGGGTCATGAAGGACGTTTTACACCCACAGGTTTTTTGGTGGGTCTGGCCATGGCCGCTCCATCGACGCAAGAGCGCCTCGGGCAAGATCTCTGCCATTTCCCGACTGGGGCGTTCCAGTCGAGGGGGCGTGAGCGAGAGATGGATACAGACTGCGAGCTGACATGTCCCCTGCTGTGTCACACTGTGCCCCCTCCCAAAATAGGATTTCCATGAACAATACCCCCTTTCTCAGGCCACCGCACGGCCCAGTGCCCTACACATGCATCCGAGCGATGTGCGACTCACAGCTGACTCCCAGCATGCCTGGCGGCCTCAGCGGGAATGGCGACACGAGGAGACCAGCCTTATCGTTTCCTGTCACTGGGCACAATGCCAGTGGCACCGAGGAATGTAAAAAAATATCCACCGTCCATCCGAAAAGAGAAAGTAGCCCCTCCCAGACTTCTCACAAAACATTTCCTTTTTTCTTTTTAACCAGGGTTATTTGTTTCATCAGAGCCCTGCACCGGACCTGAATGACTGGCTGGAGAGGACAGCGCCAGACAGAGACCCCGAGGAAACACCTTACGGGTCGTGGTCGCTGCATGCACCTGGTGGTTTTGATCTGGAATGCAATATAAAAACACCAGAAATACACCTCTGGCGGTGATTGTATCCATTTAACACCTGCTGAGTGTTAATAGGATAGACTGCTGGTGTTGTGATGATTATCCGGTTAACACTCGGCTGGTGTCATCAATGAGTCAAGGGGCTCTCCTTGGTCGGGAAGGAGGTAGCAGTAACTGAATGGTCAGACTAAGGAGGGCGGGTTAAGGGACACACATGCCCATATCTTTCCTCCACCAACCTCAGCTGGGATTGAATAGGGATACACAACTGGTGTTTCTGTGATTACCCTGTTAACACTTACAGTATCTGTCCTTAAACAGTTACGTATCCCTGGTGGTGCGGTGATTATCTGGTTAACACTCAGCAGGTGTTAAATGGACATACACCACTGGTGTTGTGGTGATAATCTGGCTAACGGTCAAAGGATTCTCCAAGGTCAGGAGGGAGGTGGCAAGCCTGGGGGTGGGGGGGGGGGGGGCAGGCTGTGAGACAGACATGTCCCCATCTTTCCTCCACCAACCTGTCACTTGCTTGTTCCAATGTCAGAGTTACACAGTTCTGGATGCATGATTCCCAGTCCCGGACTGGAGATTAACCTTGTTACCAACGGTTACGCTCCTTGCTGCATTTATCCCCTCTGTCACCATCGTGGCCATGTCACTCTGCCTGGGATGGGCGGCGAGAAGGCCGACCGAACAATAACCCATCTTAATACATGCCATCTCTCCTCTACGGCCTTGACTGCGTGCACATGCGCATACACACATACACACACACAAGAACAAAGGAAAGAAGCAGGAGCAGACTGGAGAACACAGAGACTGAGGCGCACACACACACACACACACACACACACACACACACACACACACACACACAAGTTTATCTGCAATTAACCAGATGATAAACAAAATGCCTCAGCAGAATGTGGCAGTAGTGGGGGGGGGTGCGGATTGTACTTCCCCTCACGCATCTGTCGCCCCCTCTCCCCCAGTCTCCCCTTCATCCCCTCCCTCTCTCCCCTTTTCCTCTTCTGATCAGATGACTATGCAGTGGAGTCATGTGAAGGATGCGCCGATGGAGAAAAAGGAATGGGGAGAAGAGAAACGCCGAAGAAAAGAGGAGGGCAAGAGGGGAGCTAGGGATGGAAGCCCTGAGTGGGGGCTCCAATCAGCACACAGACAGAGACACGGAGACACAGACATACATGGAGACATGGCAAAGACATAAACAGAGAGACACAGAGACTCACATGGAGACACAGAAACACAGACGCATGGAGACACAACAGAGACATAGACAGCGGAGAGACACACACACACACACACACACACACACACACACACACACAGACACAGACGGAGACAGACAGACACACGGAGACACGGACATACAGACACACAGAAGCACAGAGACACACAGAAGCACAGAGACACACAGAAGCACAGAGACACACAGAAGCACAGAGACACATATACACAGCGAGACACTGAGACACAGAAACACCCATGAAGATAAACACACACACACACACACACACACACACACACACACACACACACACACACACAAATACAGTCTTTTAAAATACATTTACATTTTTTATTCGGTTTTTAAAAGTGAGTGCAAACAGCCAGAATAATTAAAGTTGTAGGTCTAACCACAACTGACAAAATTAATATTAGGAATCTCAGAGTCTGTAGGAATCGCAGAGTCTGCCGTTTAACAGACATCTGAGGTCGTAACCTCAGGTTCTCTGGGGAAAAACACAGCAGAAACAGATTAATCTACTAATCAGGCTGCTTAATTAACAGCATGAGAATGAGAATGACTGTCCCAGTCAGATAGGTGTGGAGGTGTCTGCACACACCCTGAGGTTGTGGTCTATATTTACAGGTGGGGGTCCCTGCACACGCCCTTAGGTTGTGGTCTACATTTACAGGTGGGAGTCTCTGCACACGCCCTGAGGTTGTGGTCTACATTTACAGGTGGGGGTCTCTGCACACGCCCTTAGGTTGTGGTCTACATTTACAGGTGGGGGTCTCTGCACACGCCCTGAGGTTGTGGTCTACATTTACAGGTGGAGGTCTCTGCACACACCCTGAGGTTGTGGTCTACATTTACAGGTGGGGTCTCTGCACACGCCCTTAGGTTGTGGTCTACATTTACAGGTGGAGGTCTCTGCACACACCCTGAGGTTGTGGTCAGCATTTCCCAGTTTATCTTTGCAGATCAAAAAGCGAGCAAAAACAAGAACTTCAACACACTAGTGGAAACTTCATCCGACCCATTTCCATTGGGTTAAGGTTACAGTCAATTTGCACACTTGGCTAGATAGAATGGGTAGCGGGAGAGACATTAGTCTCGTTATTTGGCTTAATGCCTTCAGTGTTGCCATGGCACTCTGCTTGGGTCACCAAATTCAACAAGCATCTCAGTGTCCCGGCAGTCCCATTATAAAGGACACTAAGTATCACGTCAAACCCCCCATATCTACAAATACCACTATGGCATTTTAATTTTACTGAGTAAAAGAAGGTGAACCATTAAAAAGTAATTGTGCATTTAACAAATGTTTTTTACATTCAACTTAATTCATGCAGTACAAAACATTAAGTGTATAATTAACTCAATTTATTAAAAGCTGACAGACACTAAGAGCATGCAGGGGAATTATTCATAAAATGCACAAAACATCTGGTATTTGCAGGAAATGGGGCATATATCACCCCCTCATTTGGGTTTGAAAAATGTTCAGAAGACAGCTTTTTGGTAAAAACTCTAGACTTTAAATGTTTGAAAATGTAAATTATCCCAGAGATTGCTGATATGTTATAATTACTGTACTGTATTTCAAAACGTAACTAAGTATCTAAGGGCACTGACTAAATTAGTGCTGTAAATCTGTTTATACCTGAAGTTCCTGGAAAGGCCTGAGCTACTCCCCTCCCCAACAGAGGATTACTAAAATGACCTGGGAAGCAAATCAAGGGGAAAGGAAGATAAGCACAGCTGGGCCTGGGTTCGAGGCTAATTTACCTACGTGCATCTAACAGGAATAACAGTGTCCTCCACCTGCCCATCCTCCGGGATTGAGGTTCAATGTCACTTTTACGGCCAAGCTCACAGTCACCTCTCCATTATGCTCAGTTAATGCACTATTTTTTACCAGCGGTGGCGCTGGGCATGCAGGCATGCCGGCTTTCTCCGAGGCGCGAGGGAAACGTCTGACTCGCACTCGAGTCAAACCAAGATCCCAAGCTGACGTAACTTCCGAGGATGGGAACTGGAGTAGGAGCGGTCTGCCGTTTCCCCCCTCAAATCGCGGCCCTGCCTTTGACACCTTTTCAGTTGATGTGTAGATGGAGTACGTTGGGATACCTCCAGGGGGTGCCATTCTTAGTCACAGGATGGCTGGTGTTTGCGAACACTAAGAAATGACAGCACAGCCTACCACAACAGACACTATCATACCTCAAGCTGTGAAAACACATTTTTTAAGGTCATAAAGACTTATTAAAGGATTCCCTTCAGTTTTCTAGAAAAATCCATCTATCCTCCAACTATCCTGGTAGGGTTGTGGGGGTTGGTACTGGAATCTATGGTGGGTATCATAGGGGACACGCCTGTAGTACACCCTGGACAGGATGCCAGTCTATCACAGACCATTTGTTTTCAGAAAAAAAGGACTTTGCTAGCCCGCTGGCATGTGACCCACACTCCGGGAGAAACCCACACATCTGCGGGGTCAGCTGGGTGCAGAATCTGGGCTGGGCAGAGAGAGACACTTTGGGGCAGCGTGTACTGCCGATGACCCGGCTCGCTGGGTCCGCTTCACCGGTCCTTGACGCCGGGTCGCCTGACAAAGGTCTGCGCTCGAGGTGGCCCATCTGATCTACACGGCGACAGTTCTCTGGGTGCCGCGATGGCTCTCAGCGCGCAACTCCGCAGGTTCGACGCCCACCCCAGCGCTGCGTGTGTTTGCATGGGATTCCACGCACCGCACCGGCACCCGGAGTCAGTCCATATGCTTCAGCAGGACGGGCGTCTTCAGGCTCCAAGGACAGATCCTGGATCCGAGCTCGTCAGCCTGGCCAACTCCGAAAGCCGCATACATCATGGGGACCTGGACCAGACCCGCAAATGGGAGAACCGCGAGAGAACCCTGAGAGAACCCCAGCAAGCCAGGCTTCCTCGCCGTCATACAGATAACGTGCCCGGCTGAGGCGCCGTTCAGCAAGCAAAATCATCTCCAGCTCGAACGACGGCGGACGCTGCTCTCGGGAGCGCTGACCTTCTCACTGCGGACGGCCCGCTCGCTTTATTCCCAGTGATTTTCTACGGCACGCGTCAGTCGAGGCCCCCGGAGCTCCGGACCAGGTGTGAGCGAGGCGGCTCGCTTGTTATCGGAGCCGGAGGCTCACGCCGCGCTTCCGAGCTCCGCGGCGGCGAACCCCGGCGTGCCGGCAGGCTGCCGGGAACCACGTCTCGGGAAGAACTAATTAGAAAGGCCCACATGGAGAGAGGAACTGGGACGAGGCTCGTGGAGCGCGGCGGCGCGTAAACATCAACACACAGGCCCACGCGTGATCTCTCACCGCCAGGAATATCTGCTATCTGCTTTACGTGCTAAAACACACGCGGCAGCACAAACCAGCCAAAGTATTGGTCATCCTGTCAGGCAGATGGTGGCCGTACCATCAAGCGCGGAAGGGGAATTAAGGGCTGGAGGACGGTATCACGTACCGAGGCTGGCGGGAAGGACCTTGCAGGAATGTTCTGACCATGGACTCTTGACTCGGGTCCTCTCCTTATTCAGCCTCAGGATCTGCTCCTCTTCCCCGATCTGGACCTTCCGGACCTATTTCGGTCCTCGGGGCCATGGAGGGGTCTCTGGTGCCGCGGTACCACAGCGGCACAGCCCACAGACCCGCAGAAGCAGGCCGATATGGATTAATCATCGAGCGAGGCCCCGGCCGGTGGGTTTCCCTGCGGACGGCTGTCCACCGCAAGCCCGAAGGAAAAGCCCAGTATAACGATCCGCGCCGGGATAGCATCCCGCACGTGGATCGACCGCTCCCGCTATCCGGCCCGGATTGGTGGACCTCGGCCGAGAGGCCGGCTCACTTACAGCGGTCGATGGGCAGGACATTCGGCTGCGGAAAAATCAAACTCCGTGAAGCTTTACTCAGGGTTACGAGCAGAACCTTGCGAAACCCCTGTTGTGTGTGACTGTCTGTGCGTCTGTCTGCATGCATCGATTTAGGGGGTGGGCTCTTTCACGGGAAGAGTGATAGTATCTGGGAGACCCCCCCCCTCCCCCCAATGACATCATATAAATCAGATATTATAAATTATTCTGTTCCTCTCTCTGCTTCAGGAACCCAGGCCAGTCCCTCCTGTGGGGGGCAACATAGCATCAGGACATTCACCTTCCCCAGAGAACACCACAGACTCCTGCTTCTTCATTTATCTCTTTTTTCAGCAGGTTGAGCCCCCACCCAGGGCACATCCCCCCCACCCCTCCGATCCCCGCTCCGTGTGCCCTGCCCGCCGATCCGTCCAAGGCTTTGCCGCACATCTCTCTGTGGAAAAGGTGGGGGGTGGGGGTCACAGCGGTACAGGGGTGTCACTATGTTTAAACGGAGCCCTGCTGTAAATGGTGCAGCGTAACGTGCAGTGGGAATAAGGGAGGCACTGGACCGCCGACACAAAGCGGGAACACCTCGTGTGTGTGCGGGTGGGGGGCACGCTGCAACCAATCAGGCGACAGATCAGTACGTACCCATCCACTGCAGTCCAGAGATGAGGCTCCAGCCATTGCCGATTACAGACTACCGCCGCAACAAACGCCGGCAGGCTGAGGGGTCAAATCCCTTAAAGAAAAATCATAGCCGCTAGAATGAAAACTTCCGATGTATATTGGACACATTCAGAGCAGACAGCCACCGTTTGTTGGAGGCGGAGTGTGGGAACGCTGCACCGGGACGGCAAATCACCGAGCCTCAAGGTTGCCGGGAGAAATGGAAATCAATATTAACAAGGATACAGAGCCGTTTCTCCCCCCGAAATGGCTCCGGCGCCCTTCGCCTGCCCTGTGGGCCCCCGTGTAAGATAAAGTGCGTTTGTGTGAGCAGAAAAACGCAGAGGCACAGCAGCCAGCACCTGACTCTCTTTGCATTGCAAATCGTACAATAAACAGACAGATAGTGAAGGTACTGAGAGAGAGACCAAGAAAGAGGGAGGGATCCTACACCCCCGGGCAGGCCCCGCACCAGCTCTCCTGCTCCTGCGCGCCTCTCGTTTCCAGAACTTTCCATCGCACTCATTTTCTGTAGAACGTGCACTGACAAGTATCAGCAAAGATCGCAACCACAACTGAGAGACTATATCTCACCGACGAATTGCGTACGTTTCTGCTCATCCAAAAACCTTATTTTCTTCCCGTTTATAAATGGAATCGTGGTTAAAGGGAGACTGTAACGCTTCAAGTTAAATTTCACTTCACCGTTTCATACTGCGCCGTCCACTGTAACCTGACACCTGGCCTTCCAACTGGAAGCATGAGACGTCTCACGCATGGCGCACTTTGTTCTTATTAACACGTGCGATGCAGGCGACACTCCGAGATGTCCCATGTCCCAGCAGAGAGTGACCTCGCTTCCTTGTCCCCCACCCCCCCCGGAGTATGTCTGTCTCGAGTCCCATGTCGCATCTCCCATGGGGTGGAGTCTTTGACTCTGGGGGCGACGCTGGGGTCCCACGGCCTGTTTCATCGGCATTCAGACAGGCTTCCATAGTCCCAGTAGGCTTTAAACAAGGACTGCCAACCAAACGCCAGAAGCCACCACCAGGAGAAAAGACACATTTAGAATTTTAATTAATTTTCATGCAAACACGCAGCCTTCCAGAAAAGCCAGGCATGCCGCCTGTTAGCTTCACGGCTAACATGTTAATGAGCATGTACCCAAAACGGGCATCTCGGGCAGCCCAAGGTGAACCTTTCCCGCTTGCCACACGCATGTGCTCCACTCCGGCGGCTGAGGCCTCCGCGGATGACCTCCATCTGAGCCGGTCGCCACATGGCCTGGTCCACAACGCCGGCGGTCACGGGAACCGAGAGCTGAACCTCAACCAAAATGGGAGATTAGCGCGGAGGAGCTGAGAGAGCCGCGACCAATCGCTGGAGTGGCGATAAAGGAGAGTGGCCTGGCAGTCTGAATGGGAATACCACCAGCAGTGACAGCGCGGTGAGGTTTGGTGCCCAGGAGAGACTTCCCATCCCAAGCAGTAGCAGTAAACGGTGTCACTTTATCCGTGAAAGCCCATCCAGCATTCCATGGAGCACCATCTAGATGTGAAACATGAAATCCCACCCACAAATATTACATGGAGCACCATCTAGCTGTGATGCATGAAGCCCCGCCCACTAGCACTGCATGTAACACTGCCCACCTGACATATAGAGCTGTATTTCTTGAAACCACTCCCACAGATTAGACTCCGCCCACCCGGGTCACTCAGTCACTCAGCACCTGCCACGAAAGTGGCAGAAAAAAAAAAAGAGCTTCAGATGAACGTGGCCTACAATTCCTCAAGAGAAAGTCATTAACCATGTCACACACGGTCGTGTCACATGGGTGACACTGCCCTGCTCTTGTCCCTCTCTTCTTTCCGCTTCTGACACCATGTGCATGGAACAGGCAGGCGGAGAGGGGCTAATTTCACATGCTAAAAACAGACCCAAAAAGAGGGGCTAATTTTGGAGCTAAAAGAGGCACACAGGACAAAGGGAGCTAATTTAGAAAATGAAACGCACACACGCAAAGGGAAGCTAATTCACAAGCTAAAAACAGAAGTACAAAGGGAGAGTAATTCAGGAGGCGGTAAACAGACACACCAGAATGGGCCAATTCAAGAGATACAAAACACACAATGTGGGGTGGGGGGGCTACAAACCATCACACACATCCTGATTGGCTGAGGCTTGTGTCCGTTCTATTCATTACCAGTAAAAACAGAACTCATCTGCATTCCACATCAGCATCAGGTTCAGGATGGTTTCATCTCTCCATTCACCTTGTGCTTTGAACTTCCTGGGGTCTCTACACATGGCCTGCCAGAATAGGGCTGCAGGTAGGCACCACACCTGACCCAGATGTTAACATCTTCTCCGACAGGCCGTGAATGTCTTTTGACTTGTTGGGCCTTTGACATACCAGCAGTGTTGGGTTAGCAGCCGAATCCCAAACATTCTATTGATCAGGAAGATGTCGGGACACTATGACAGCCAATCTGAACACAGGATCTTTGCCGTGGTATGCAACAGCTGTCTGATTCTTCACCAGGACAAAGAAATGCTCTGGGCATCCCCAATCAGAGACGTCCCCAATCAGGCACGTATCGGCCACCCCGGCAAGCTTCAGACTCCGCCCTAACGATGCTTAACAGCACAAACGGCGGAGCAACCAGTCAAGTGGACCCAGAGGGTGCAGCCAGATGGGTAACAGAACTGGGAACCATCTTTCCAGTGGTGATGTTACAAGTACATGATTTAAGACCGTCTTCGTAAAGAATGAAATTCAAATACAGACTGTAAGACTTGATTCGCTCCTGAACAGCCGGACCCCCGCCGGCCCCCCGCCTGCCTGCGGTGGGGCTGGAGCCCACATTGCCCCCCAGGAATGGATCCCACCGGCTGGCGTGTGAAGACTGTGAGCCATCTGCGCGTGTTGGTCCGCATGGGCAAATGCTTTGCGGGGGGGGGTTCCCTGCCTGCATAAGGGTGGTCTACACCATTGGTACCCTTTCACGTCCACGTTCTTTGATTTTGTGCTCCGGGGGCTGTGACACTCAGAAGTGACATGTTGGTGCGGTGATGATGTACCACGATGATGTACCATTTTATCAAGGTCCTCGGGAGTGACGTACAGAGACACGGGGATAGAGATGCTGCTCCAGTCCCTCATGATGCTGCCCTCTCTCCTAGCCCAGTGCTCTGTGGATCCACACATACTTATACACATGTGGGATCGAGCTTCACACCATTTCACCCAAAAAAAACCCTCAGAATTCACTTTGACACCTTGGCCCATTGTTAAAGACTCCAAACCTGCATCCTGAATTCATAGGGCTCTTTTACGGGGAGAGCAAACAATGTCCCCTCTGGACTGGTGGGCTTATCAGCCTTTAACCAATTAATTATAGTCAAAGTCTGGACAGAAGACACCGTTGCTGTGGTTATTTCAGGTGTGAATGACATGCTGATCTGGCTATTCTCCAGCTGCTGTGTTCATCAGCTCAGGGCTTGACTTAAGTGTTAACAAAGAATGAAGTGCACGAGTGTCCCAAAACTCACACAAATGCCCGTCAGACCCTAAGCCAATCCTGCTGATTAAAGTCTGTTCTCTCTGTCCCAGTACCACCCCACAAATTCCCTGATTGGCTAGGATATCTATCCATAATACAGCTCACCCAATGAGGCTTGCTTCCTCCTACCTGGGACACCTGAGTTATGTCTGAATATAGAGCATTTAATATCTATTTGCTTAGCAGCTGACCTTCCCCAGAAGGACATCCCGGCTCACACAGTTCACTTCTGCAGGCGTCCTGCCAAAAGAAGGGTTAATTCAATAGCTAAAACAAAGACACACAAAGAAGCGTTAATTTAAGAGCTAAAAAAACAGGCACAGAGTGTCCCAAACACGCACACACCCACAGAGTGAAGGAAGCACACTGAGTTACCGACACGGCTGTCTAGAGAAGGGCTTCCCCACGCCCCCTGCCCGTCCCAGCAAGCCGTCCCATGCCAGTGCGAGGACCTCCTACTGGGTGTCCCTTTCGTCTAAGCGCCGATCACGGACCTGGACAGAAACGGCTCTGTCAGGTCGGTCACGGACTGGGAAATCGGACTGGCCCTCGAGCGGGTTCCAGGCTAAACTCCTAGCAACCAGCACTTCTGCCATCCCATGACCTCACCACTTTCTGTTGAGTGCATCCATGGGGACGTAGGGGGGGAGGGGGGGGGGGGCTGGA
>JABFDZ020000084.1:6072414-6090623 GCA_019775955.2 Pollimyrus isidori
CGAATCGCGCGGGCCTACTGTCGAATCGCGCGGGCCTACTGTCGAATCGCGCGGGCCTACTGTCGAATCGCGCGGGCTGGGGAAAAACAGTCAGACGTGGCCCTTCTGTTTGCGACGCCTCTCTCCGCCTCACGGGGTGCTGTTTGTCTTGCCAGGCCCTTGCCAATGGTGTGCATTTAATGCTACAGACGACGACCGACGTTCAATATGGAACGGGGCCTTGCAGAGAGGCAGTGGAGTCTGGGAGTCACAGTAGCTCAGAACAGACTCTGCCCCGTGCCGGATATCATCTGCTGATGTAATCACCCCGTGAATCCTCCGGAAAAGGCAGAGAGGCAGGATTGACACTTGCGGGAAAGACTGGCCACAGTCCTGAGCACTCACGAGATCTCGCCAAGAATTCATCCAAAAAAAAATTTCATTTCCAGCATGGGGGGAAAAAAAAGCTAAGATAGAGCCGTCGAGTGTGAAAACTAAAGATAAGACGACAAGATGACAAGCACATCAAAAAAACGAATGAAAAGCAGGGCAGATTACTGATACAGTACGCTCTTAACCTCCTGACGTTTCAGAAAGCTTTTCAGCTCCTGAATGCTGCCGCTTCATTTTGGACAGAGAGGCCGTTTACCCAGAATTCCATGCCATCTCACACTGGGTCCTCAGGTACCCCCAGTAACCATTCCACTCAAATGAATGCATGAATGGATGGATGAATGGATGGATGGAAGAATGAATGGAAGAAAGAATGAATGGAGAATATTACATTTATATAGCGTTTTTCATGATATTCAAAGTGTTTTTATATTTTTACGACGAACCAACGGGGAGCCACTTCAAGCACTGTCAAATGCACATGCACAACATGGGCCAGTGTAGCTGAAGTCGAAGCCTCATCTAACGTTTATGATGCAACTGGGCTCAACATCTGTCTGTAAAACACTTACTGCAGCTGCCTGTGTCCATACATCCCATGATGGTGCGTGTGTGGCTGGCAGGTCACCAAGAACTGAACTACGGAGGGGACCAAACAGAACCCAAAGATGACCACAGGAAAGCTGGGCTCATTAACCGAAGTACTGGACAGCCAAATGAAGGTATGGATCCATGACTGCAGCAACAAATGGTCATTTCATCCTATACCAATAACCATGGATCCTCCATAATATATGGATGGATTATTTTTAGCCCCAAATTATTAATTCCTAAGGGTGGTGGTGGTGGGGGGGCCCACACAGTAGATAAATAGCTATTACATTTCGAGATTGCGGCATGAACCGTCTGATTCAGTCCTAAAATTATCTCCACATTTTTCCTAAACCATGTGATCCACACATCTCAAACCCAACCCGTCCCGATGTCATTAATTCCAAAGGGAATCCTCAGGGTTCTGTCCATGGGGCTAATTAAAATTTCACCTGGCCGATCCGGCCGTAATGAGCTCTAATCCTAAATTCATGAGGGCACTAAGTGTCGGCTCCTGAAAGCTCTCTGGCCCAGAAATGACACAAAAGGAGACAAAAATGTTCCTTAAATGTCTGAATACTTATTCTGGCTGTTCTGGTGATCCCGTCGGGTGCTAATTGGCCTTTTAAAACACGGCAAGCAGTGCCCTGTTTCAGTGTGCAGGACCCACAAACTGATTTTAAAAGATCTATTGTTGCATGATTGGACACCATTTGCACATTCATGTTTTTTGCAGAAATAGGACAGGTGCACCCATATAGATATGGGGGGGGGGGGACGAAGAGGGACAGAGAGGGGGGAGGCATGGATGGAAAGAGACAGACAGGAGAAAGACACAGGAATGGAGAAAGGGGAGAGGGAATGAAGACGCGAAGGACAAGAATGGAAAAAAGAAGAGAGGGCAGGAGAGGAATAGGGATGGTGAGGGAGGAAGAGGGATGGCGAAAGACGAAGACTGGGAGGGACACAGAGGTGGTTAGAGACGGAGGGATCACCATGCTGCAACCTCGCGTGCTGAAGCCGCTCAAGCCTCGACCCAGAGAACATCCACACGCTTACACTAGGACTATTCGCCTCATTGCATGTTTTACAACAAACCAGTTACTGATTCAAACGGTTTATAGCGCTTAAGGACATAAGGCTGCTCCGCCCTGGTGAAAAATCAACGCGCTTCCAGTACACTTAGAGAGACAGAAACACGCGGACTGCCGCACGCCCATGTCTGAATAAAGGCAATACTCGGACAGCAGCCTATGTCCATGCATAATGCCCGCAAAACGCCATATTTTTTTTATTCACAGAACACACGCTAACGGCACTATGTCAGCTGAAATCACCCTGCCGCGGTTCCCCGGGCCGGTTGAACGGGATCCGCCGCTGCGCCTCCGCAAACTGTGCGACCTTCCCTGCTCTCAGCCGCAAAAGGCGGCCGCTGTTAACTAGTCCTGCCGCGGTTAATCGGGCACAGCATGTTTAATGAGGCGGGGGCAATTAATTCCGTTTAACGCGGAAATGGATTCACAGCGCGCGTTTAAGGTGTGCGAATGAGCAATATTAAGAAACATGTGAAACTTTTCACAAGAACATAGCAAACGACTCTGCTGGGGAAAAAATACTCGGGGCAACGACATGTAAATGCGGTGTAACCAGTGCTACAGGACCCACCGGTGAAAATACCATCCTGATGCCACCCAGACGAAATCAGCAAATGCCACAGAGCTTAACGCATAGTTAATGCTGTGTATTAATTAAACGTGGCATTGTAGGTAGATTATTAAGGCAGGTCACACAGTGACGGTGTCGTACATATATTTTGCAATGTAAAGCATGAGAGGTGCAGCACCCCAAGCGGACCAACATCACCCATCGTTTACACCGCTTTTAAATCTTTGTAATAATCTCATTCCCGCTCCACATCTTTAACCTAACATGCATATTAAGGGGACCGGGTGATTACGGTTTGGGCTGGAAGACTGACAGTTCAGTCTCGCTCATAGAAAACCCGTGATCCGGGAAGGCGGACCATGCCGCATCGCGAGTATCATTCTGCGCACTGCATGTGCACGGAAACCCCGGTGCACGGAACCAGAGAAGGAGCGATGCCTCATACCTCAACTAAGCAGCAACAGTTAACTACACCCCGTATCCCCCAGCTCAGCTGGCTGTCATATGCACAAGTGAATGTCATCCTTATTCCAACATAACTCTTGCATATCGACAAGCTGAAACCATAAATCACTTGCATGCAAAGCACAACTTAGTCGGCTACTTTACCTTTCCGTCATGTTCCCGGTATTTTCCTGTCAAAATCCGACTTGAGAAATAACCGAAAGGTCGCCCATAGTGCCGACGGCTCCGCTGCTGCAGTGCACTGGCTGGCCGGGTAGCTTAGCCGCTCCTCGGCGAATGAAACGTGCACTGGCTGTCCGCGCGTCCCCGTCGCCACGCTCGCTGCCGAAAACGTGGACGTGCCAGCAGAACGCGGCAGCGAGCTCGTCCGAACGCATAGAATCGTCTCCATGGTAGCACGCTACTCGCGCCAATTGGCTGTCTGGTTATTGTAGTTCAAAGTGTTACACGTGGAATGATGCATTTTAAAACTGCGACAGAACCTAATGTTCGGCCTAATGCCTAATGTTTGGATTGTGTTTACAGGGTACGATACGTTTGTACTTTACGTTTTCTACCCTATAAAACTCAAAAGACGATTCATTTCAGCAGCAGTAGCTAACAAAGAGATATCTAATAAAACAGTCAATGTCAGCTATTATCTCATTGTCCGTGCTCAGAATGTATTTATGTTATAATAATACACATTTATATTCATAATTAGCTATTATCATAAAGAAATATCACTCTTTTATTAGTTCCAAACTACGTTTCTTCCTTTCATTTATAATTCGCCCTACAGCATATAATTTCCTTAATTTTCCCAGCATATAATTAAAATAAAGATAACCTTTCTACATTGTGTTACAGACGTACTGTTTAAAATACGTTCAGCTTTTTATTCAGGGATTTCAAAGCATTTAAAACTGGTACGTGCAATGAAAAGGTTTATTAAAACAGTTTGTCTGGGAAAAAATATTTTTTGCCGATAGGGGGCAGTAGTCACTCACGAAACAAGATATGAGCAGAATCGGAGCCATGCTGGATTACAGTTACGCTCTGTGCATTTCTCTTCACGGTAATGCTTTCTCTGTATCTTCACCTGCGCCATAGCATTCAGGTCCAATTTTCAAACAAGAGAAGCAGTGGCTAGGCAATTTGAATAGTAAAAAATCATAGTAAAATGCTCTGATTTATAGGTGGAACATGTTATGAATGCATTTATGCATCTGTTTCTCTGCTGAACCGCTGCTGGCATTTCTTATGGCGAAAAATATCAGGGCTCGTGTTCGGGTCAGATGGGTTGTTTTCGTATGAAGGGCCGTTTGTGTTGGTCGGTTAAGTAGGCTTGGCCTCATTATGTTCCTACCCTGCATAAGGCACCCCTGTCTTTGAAGTGCTGGCAGGAGTGTGTTTATCTCCTGGGGGAGCAATATCTGGAGGAATTAGGGGGGTTTGGGGCAGGAGGGTGAAGCTTTAGAGAATGGAAAATGAGCCCACTGGTTATCTCTGCTTTCCCTGCGTCCTCTCTGGTCCTCACTGGTCCTCGCTGCATGTATCTGCATTTATCCACACTGTCCTCCGAAAACCTGTCGGTCCCCACTTTCTCATTCACAAAATGACTCGACACATCAGGCCTAGACCCAGAGCAGGCCCCGGCAATGGATCACAGATTGTGACCAATTCCCCAGAATTCCCAGCTCTGCCTTTAGCAACATCTCAGGCTGTCAAAGATCAAAAGGCCATGCAGGACAAACTAAGGCTGTCCCATCTAGCTCCCCATATCATCCCCTTTTACGTTAATAAAACACAAGAAAGCCTTTATAAATCACAAATGCCGTTTATCAATTTCTAAATGAAATATTTCTTATTGAAACAGAATCTTCTTCAGATCATCATTTATTGTATCTTATATGGTTTTCTTTGGGCATTGTGGTGGTACATTTAAATTGGCTGACTGAATGTAATGGCTACCGATTCATCACATGTGCTCACTGTGGCCCAGTTCTGGCTTGTCGAATGCTCACACGAGGAAAAAGCACAAACCCCAAGCCTTTATTTGGGCCCGTCCCCATGGCGACAAGGCTGCTCGCGCATGGCGCACAGTCACCTGTGCGTGACAGCAACCTTCACATCGACTGTCCTCAGTGTGGGTTGGGATTTCCTGTGACACATACTTCACCCACCAAGGCTCTGCGCCGCCACTTCTGACATGAGTAACGAAATGAATGAGGGCAGCTCAACGTCTTCCTACAACAAACATCCACTGACAATGTACTTTTCCCCACCCTTGAGATGTTAAAGAGTGGATTAGTAAGTGAAGCGAAATTGGAAATGTAGAACGAGAAACTGAAACTCACCATTATAGCATAGAGGATCTCAGAAGTGGTGGTACTGTTTGTACAGCACAGGGTGATGGTGTCTAGCATCCCACACATCCTCCTGTGTCTATGTCTGGACAGGTGGAACTGAGGTCCAGGATATACAGTGAAAGCTACCAGAATGAATTTAATAAGCGCTCTGGACGCAGGAAAATCCACTCAGTTTTAGCTGGCTAAATTTTACAGTTATTATAGTGTTTGATTCAGATAAGAACAGGGTAGTTCATCCAAGGGGCATACTGTTTTATTTCAGAATTGGCTGATGGCTTTATCCAGCATAGATCTGGTGCCAGAACAAGTCTGACAGATAGGCCCAAGATTTTCATGCCCATAGGTGTGCATGTGTGAGTGAATGGTGTGTGAGTGTGGTCTGCAATGGGCTGGCCCCCAGGATAGGCTCCGGACCCACCATGATAAGCAGGTTGGAAAATGGATGGATGGATGAACACATGGGGTGGCGACACATGTAGGGCTGGACATTGTGGGCTGAAGACCATACATGGAATAGGCTTCCACGACTGAGCAGCTGCATGAAAGCCTCACATCACCAAGTGCAGTGACAAGCGTCGGATGGAGTGGTGTAAAGCAGACCGCCACTGGACCCTGGAGCAGCAGAAACGTGTTCTGTGGAGTGATGAATCACGCTGCTCTGTTTGATGGACGAGTCAAGAAAACGTTACCTGACTGCATTGTGCCAACCGTACAGTTTGGGGGAGGAGGGATAATGGTATGGGGGTGTTTTTCAGGGGTTGGGCTGGGTCCCTTCAGTCCAGTGAAGGGAACTAACTTTGTGGGAGAAGTTTGGGGAAGAACCCTTATCTGTTCCAGCATGATTGTATGCCAGTGAACAAAGCAGGGTTCATAAAGACATGGTTGGATGAGTTTGGTGTGGAAGAACTTGACTGGGCCTCACAGAGCCCTGACCTCAACCCCATCAAACACCTTTGGGATGAACTTAGAATGGAGATTGTGAGCTGAGACTTCACATCCAACATCAGGGCTTGACCTCACTAATGCTCTTCTGCATGAATGGGCAAAAATTCCCACAGAAACATTTGAATATCTTGTGGAAAGCCTTCCCAGAAAAACAGCAACTGTTATAGCAGCAAAGGGGGCGAGATAACTTCATTTTGATGCATATGGGTTTAGACTAGGGTGTCATAAAAGTTCCTCTAGTTGTAATGGCCCAAACACTTTTATTAAAACCATGTGGTCAAAACAAAACACCAGTGCGGGGTTTCCTTTCCAGTTTTCTATACACCAACGCAGTATTATAAATACCACTATAACTATGAAATACAGCCAGAAATATCACGTAAAGATATTTTCATTATTGCAAGCAGAAATTTCAAAATAAAGACAAAAATAAATTGTGTGTTGTGCTGCATGTGTCCAACAGAATAGTCTCAAAATAAAAACCTTTCATAATGTCTGCTTTTTTGTCAGTTTATAACACTGCTCTTGAAACAGAAGGTACCGGTAAATGTTAATGAATAAAAAAGCGAAAATCTAAATATAAAACCTTTTTGACAAATGGCTTTAAAAACAAACCTGATTACTCACTGAAAGTGCGGTTAATATCAGGAAAGACCTCATTGTGAGCTGTTACTCATCAACGCTATTTTTAATCAGTGAGCCGTTTGTAAAAGTTTTAAAATGACATATCCCAAGCCGTTTTGTGTATTTCACGTCCAGGCCCGGATTTTGCTTGTACCAACCAGTTGAGTACTGTGACTGTGACTCTTCATGCTCAACTGGTTGGTAGAAACAAAACCCTGGCCTGGATTTGTAGTTTCTGGCCCTGAAATGCCCAACACTGAGTAATAATGATTTTTCCCCCTTCCCCCCATTAGTTTCTCTGTGTGAAACTTAATTGGTTTGAATTTAGCTGTGGACACTGGCAGTCTGTGCAGTGTTACAACCAAATATCTGGCGTTGGGAAGGAAAACTATTTATGAAACTTCTGCTAAAAAATCTTTAATAATAAAAACGGTGTTATGTCATCCTATGTCTCATTCTGGAAACAAATAGATATTCTATAAAAATTTGATATACCCCGAGCCCTAGGTGGTGGTAGAAGTTGTTGATGGGGGGGGGAGTAGTGGTGGTGGTAAAGCTTTGGATCAGCAGATGACCTGAAGCCAGGTCCCTGGGAGAGATCAGCAGGTCAACTTGTTTGTGTTAGAATAAACTCTTTATTAAAGGATAATTCAAATAAAATGAAAGATGGTGTCCTTAGTGGGTGGCGCTGGGGGGCACAGCAGCTCATTGTTCGGGGGGCACGGCCCGCAAATGCTCCCCCCTCACACCGACCTGCATTGGTAGTAATCCTGCTCTGCAGTGCAGGAAGCAGATGACGGATTGACATGATGAATAAAACATACCGCTGATGTGCGTGCCGACCTCAGCAGGCCGTGTGCTCCGGGACCGTGCCGACGCTGCCTCTGCGGGATCGCGCGTCCATTCGATGGCTGGCGGGGAGGCGCCATCGTCAGCCATAGCATCCCGAGGAGGGGGAGAGCTTCCCTGGTCTGAGAACAGCCACTCCAACCCTCCTGAGCACACCTGCTCCGCAGCTCTGGGTGCATCCAGCTGCTTAACTAACGTGCTTAATCATCACCTGGCAGTTAATAATTCCCCGTCTACTTTCTATTCATAAATATTCAAATTATTATCACAAGCGAAAGAAATCAGAAGCTCACATCGTTTTGCCAAGGGCGTTTACACGTTCGAGGGATTTGTTCTGGTTCATGTCACACGTCACGCAACCCAGAAAAAAACAGATGCAAAATAAAAAGAAATATATATATATGCAATAATATCACACGGTACTGTGCAGCGAAACGCCTCTCCAACTGTTTCCCGGATTGGGCTTATCAAAAGATGTGGTGCAAGAAAATACCAAAACAGCAATAAATCTACATAATAAAATTTCTGCAATATTGGCAAAAAATAGAGAGCAGCATAAAGAACGGTTGAAAAAACTGAAGAAGATTTGCAGTGACAGTGGGTTGGTTAAAGTGTGCAGAGTACAGTGACTGTATAGCGGACGGGACCCTCGTCAGAATGCGGATGGCTTCAGGCTCTCAGTTTTGGCCTTCAGGCTGCAGTAGTGAGAAGGAGACCTCATGGGGGGGGAGGGGGGGGGGGGGTTATTATTTCCAATGCTATGTCCCTGCACCTCCTCTTGGGGGTGGCCTGCAGGTCTGGGAGGTTATGCTCACCATTCTCCTGCTTGGCATAGCTGCCGAGCAAGCTGGTGATGTCAGGGCACACAATTAACGAAATAAAGATATTTGTAAGATAATACACATAAAATACCAGAAACAAAGACAGCAGATATATAAGAATGTGCATGTGCATGTAGATTTGTTATTGCTGTTGTCATTGTTGCTATTATTATCACCATTATTAATTATTTATTATATAATAATAATAATGCCCCAACAGCTTTGATTCATTAATAGGGGTTACACAAATGACCACCTTCCCATATTATATGCACTATATTATTGATCTGTCGATAACCATATGTAAAGGAATGATGGCTCATGGACGTCTTATGATGATCTGATACATGAATTACGTCCCTCGTCTATTAATGCACCTTAAATGTAGGTTTTTACAACTTAAAAGCTGCAGAATCAGCGCTAATACAGCCAGCAAGTTTCCCTTCTGCGATTGATTGGTTTTAAACAGAAATCGTGCCATTCGGCCTGAATTCCTCGCTCATGGTGTCTGAGGATGCCGGCCTGTCTGTGAGGCCAGTGATGGGGAAGAGGGCAGGGGAAGTCAGGACGCCACTGAAACTGGATGTGGGAGCCAGCAGGAGAAACACCATTTATTCATTTTCAGTGGCTTAGCAGGTCAGTATAGCCTAAAGCTTCTCAAATTTTCAGGTTATTTTCTCCTGCAGCTGGACCTGATTTTCTGGGGGGAAGTGAGTTTCTGGGCAGCTTGGAAGGTTGTTTGAGGGCTCTGCTAACCAAAAGAGCGTCCACAGCTGGTCTGCCAGGCATGATTGGCCACACCCACCTCCCATACCAGGCCGAGTCCTCATGGTAGGCCACGCCCACTTCCACGACCAGGTCGAGTCCGCATGATAAGCCACGCCCACTTCCACGACCAGGCCGACGATCAGACTGATTAGAGTGAAACGTAGATGACCGATCGACTGAAGAGTTCGCACAACGGGATTTGAGCAACTGATCGAACGGTTATAACAAAAAAACCTGCAAACACCAGTCCTTTCTGGATAAGATTGTCCACCCCTGTAGTGGCATATGCAGTTAGTGTGTATTACTTAGTCTATATAATATATACAAAAAGAAATAATAATAAAAAACATTATTGAAATTAAAAGAAAATAATAAAAACCAAAAGTAATTATAATAAATCATTATCCCTTATATGTGTACATGTGTGTATTTGTAACCCTATGCAGACCATTGGGTGTTGTGCAGTTTCTTCATTATACAAATAACTTAAGACGGACAACAGTCGCCTTAGAAAAGAGTACAGCATTTTGATGAAGTACTCCTTATTCACTGACGGCTGTCATTGTTGTAATGGAAGAGTAGAATGACACTACAGCGGTCAGATACAAATCCATGCCTTTGTACTTGGGAAATTACATCTGTAATGTTTGGATATTACATGAACCTGTGTATTACAGTCAGCCACTAACATTCTGTAAGCGACAACGTCGGACCAGGAATTTGTAAGTGGTTGTAGTGTGACTGAAACACAATGAACTGCAATCGACGTAATTGCAGATGGAGAGTATTTCACAAAATGCAGTGTCATAGCTAAAAGTTCTGTTTACCACTCCAAGAAGCGTTGCGTTATTTTGACGCGATTGCTAATTATTATATGTTTTACACAGTTCGCGAGTTTTTGTACGCGACCGGCTGTGAAAGTACTTTGGTAGTTGTTGCGCACGACTTGCCGTGAGTCTGACCAATCACCGCTAGAACCAACATAGTTCGAACTAAAGCAGGTTCGCCGTGAGTCTGACCAATCAGCGCTGGAATCACTGTAGTTCCAACTACGGAAGTCCTAACTAACTAACGTGGTTCGAATTACTGTGATACGACGGTTTCGAGAAACAGTCGCTGTTCGGATGGTGGTTAGTTTGAACTTCCATAGTACAATGCATCGTTAATGCTAACTTCCGTCGTTGTTCGAGAAACGCACCCCAGGCTTCTCATGCTGCTTCCTTTCTCCAGATTCCCTGGATCCTGTGATGGCGGAAGGATCCACAGTTGCTGATGGACAGGATGCTCTTTGGTCACTATCAGATGTCAATAGAAATTGCATGAACAAATGGCAGGGAACAGAGCCATTTAAAATGTGTGTAGAAAAAGCTATATAAAATTCCAGAATTACATAACAAAATTACTCGATTAAGTGTGACAGTTTACAGCTTTTTAATTGGCACATTGTAAGGTGGAGAACAATAAAAGTATGATAAATGAAGGAACAAGACTAGAAAAAGTGAGTCTGCCGGTTTGCTCTGTGCCAAGTCCAATGATGAAAATGTACTGAGGAGAGTTGGGCAACAGACACACCCATGTTAGCCAAAAGGCATGTAGCAATGCTGCAGGGTGCAGCTTCCTATTGGAACATGAGCCCTTGTGAGCGCTGTCACATGGGCACAGCCCCCCCCACACGATGGGAAACCTGTCAGCTGTTTCTGAGAGCAGCCGCATCCCATAATCAGCGCAGAGCTGTTATTTGCCGTTTCAGGCCCCACTCATCCTGTCGGTGGGCTGTAGAGACAGTTAGCCCGGATTGGCTGCCCCGATTAGGTCCGCTGGAATCTGCCGCTAAAATAACGGTCTTGTATCGCTTTGCGGCGCCCCCCCAGGACAGAACAAGAGCCTGCTGTGAAGATAAATTTAACGATACGGGACAGGAACGTGCCAGACGGACCACGTGGGAGGAGACGGCCGTACTGTCTCTGAGACACGACGACCGAGCTGTCAGAACCGGGCCCACCCGTTTGGTAGGACCTGCTGGAGGGTCAGCCCAATTAAACAAATGCGGCCTAATTGGGTCCAGCGCTCCGCCATTGGTCCACATTGAAGGGGAAACAGGTCAGGGATTTAAAAACCTTGAATAGATCGTAGAACCCAGACCGCAGAACTTTACACGGAAGTTTTGTTTCGGCTGCACAAACGGAGGAAAGTATAAATGATTTGCAAGCTTTAAAAATAAATGCAACCTGAAAACGTTCAAATTAATATGGCAGGCTTTGGGCTGCATGGAGAATCCACTGAAGGAGGGAAACTGGCAGGAAGTGGCCATCATGATCAGGCTGCATGTTCCCTGCGAGAGTGGGCCTGGCACGCACTGGTGGGCGTTTCCCTTCGGGGGCGGGGCTTCCACACATCTCCGCGCCGACAGAGCAAGGCTTTTGCACCGCGTCTCTGTCCGGCACGCCGAGGACGCCGCAACATCGCTCCCTGACTTCCCCTTAAGCGCTGAATCAGATCTGGCTGTGGGTTGCTATGGTTTCCGTCGTCGTTGAGCAGGGCGGACGGTAGCGAAACATGTACTGAATCATCGGGGAAATCCCAATCATATTCTGGCCGTTCTGTGTTTGGATGTCAGGCCTGATGCCAAGGGGAATGGGGGCTGCTGTCAGTGAGATTGTGTGTGTGTGTGTGTGTGTGTGTGTGTGTGAATGCCGCCGATTGTGTACGGGTGTAATCTGGCTTGTATGTTATGGTGAGTAGATGTCCGCAGGCGTATGTTTAGACGTGGACGGGAAGCGGCGCGGTTGCCATGGCGAGTTGAAGCCTCGCCTGGCAGCATGAACCAGACCTGGTGATTAGCACATGACAGCCGCCCCGCGGGGTTGTGGGCAGCTCTGTTCATCCCGGCAATGCAGAGGCCCCCAATTGAAAGGGGAACGCGGCCGGGTGTCCGTGTGCCGGATATGAGGGGCCGGGCCCTCTGTCCTTCGCTGAATCGGGGCTCGCAAGGGCGGACTCTGAGTGGCTCCTCTCTGGATCTTTGAAGGATGCTGTTCCAGAGTCCGAGCGGTCGGGGGCCGGCCCACATGCCTCTTGTCTTGTCCCTCCTCAAAATCTCCATTTTCCTCCCCATACAAACTGAAATCCTAACAGGAACCCGCACCAGTACGAGTGGATACATGGATCACTCTCCTGCAGGTGGACGTCGATTTTCACATCCCGCCTCTTCCGACCAGGGTGACCCCCCAGCCTGACCCCAAGCCAGCATGACTAACAGGTAACTAAGCACACAGTGAGATCCCCCCCCTCTCCATACAAACTGTATTACAAAGTGATGGTGTTTGCCCCCCAGGGTAATCCACACCCATTTCCCCGGGCATCTGGTCCCGGTGGCCAGCAGGGACAGGGTGAGAGCTGAATTCCCAGATCAGACCCCCTCAGCTTAAGCTGTGCTCCTCACGCTAACCCACAATGCATTGCTGGAGATTCTTTTTATTTTGTCAGGACAGAGAGATGAATGAGACGGCCTTCACCGCCCTGCAGGAAGCCCAGATTGGCCACGCAGTGGTCCAGCTGTCTCTGAATGACGCTCTCAGCCTGCGATAACCTCTCTGGGTCTGTGGTGTTTCAGAGCAGAACGCCTGCATGTCGGACTTTAGCGGCTGGGTCGATACCAGGCTCCTCCACTGGGCGGGCCGTGTGACTTCGGGGGGGAGGCTCCGGGTGGCTCAGCGTCCTAGGAGTCACAGAGAGAAGCCCTGGTGTGCTGTCACATGACCTCTGGTGCATCATATGGCCACAACTGCTGCTGAAGGTGCCAGAGAAGAAGGAATAGCCAAATCAGAGGACTCTCTGTGACTTACTGTGGCATACTGTAACTCACTCTGACTCATTATGACTTACTGTGGCATACTGTAACTCACTCTCAATCACCGTGACTTACTGTGGCACAGTAAGACTTACTGTGACTTACTATGACACACTGTGAGTTTCTGTGACTTATTGTGACTCACCATAGCTCACAGTGACTTACTGTGACCCATTGCAGCTAAGACTTATAGTGACTGACTGTGACACACAGTAACTGACTGTGATTTACCGTGACCCACAGTGACTGACTTTGACTTTCTTTTACTTACTGTGACTCACTACGACTTAATGCGACATACTGTGACTCACTATTATTTACTGTGACTCACACAAAGATCTGGAGTGCAGAACGCCTGCAAGTCCAAGGCCGGAACTGGGCCTTCGATCAGTGTGTTAAAGTACAGTAACAACGCAGGATAGGCTCTACTGGAGCGGGCCTCAGTCTGTCTGTGGTGCCCGCAGTGTTTGTCAGCGCAAACAAAGACCCACATGAGGGCGGGTGGCCCACACACTTCCTGGCACCGCCACCCCTAAAAGCCGGTCACCAGGGAGATGTACGACTCTCAGGGGTCTGCCAAGTATGCCCCACACAAAGGGCAGCGAGAGCGCGCTCTCAGAGGACACTAGCATTTAGCAGTTAGCAGTAAATTCTCTACTAATATCCGCATGGAATGACAACCTAGGGGGTGCCACAGAGCCCAGATCGCATAAACCCAGCTATAATGCAGTAGCCCATTAGGGAAGCTAATGAAACTCATCTATACTGCCATCTTACCAGATGATCCTCCTCCTTGCTGATCAGCGAGCTCAAGCCATTTTATGTGTAAGTCACCCGTAGTCCTGTATGGCTGACGTCTGTGCTTTCCTCATTGTGTTTGTGGGAAAAAAAATGACTACAGAACCCAGCACAGGCGTCGTGTCCTTTGACTGAGGTCACATGATAAGCGCTCACAGAAAATGGGGCATCACATGACTCGGCACACTCTGCTAATTACCAAGGAATCACAGCAAAGCATCTTTTTGTCTGCAGCCGTATCTGGGTGCTCAACAGATCCCAGAACCCGAACAGACAATCAGACAGGAAGTTTTGATTCACTCAAAACTTCTTGAAAGAATTGAAAGTTTGGAAGTTGGACATGTTCAAAACACCAGTGATTTAATCACGTCACAAGCTGACATTTCGGTAATCGCTTCAACGCAGAGATCCACATGTGTGGAAAAAAGCCACTCTGACTGGCTCGACTGGGAGTGACCGCGGTTCTGCTGCAGTTGGGCTCAGGCGGTTCCGGGTATGTGGCGGATGACTGACTAGGTCCCCCCCCACACCCGGGCCTTGGCCCCCACTCAGTCACACTTACAGGACACAGTGTGGCTTTGTGTACGCTGAACAGTGCTTCTGATTCCTGAAAGATGGGGGGCGGGGGGCATTTAAAAAAAAGGCAGGACCATTACGTACCTGGCCAGTCCTCCACAGGGCATGCCATGGCCAGACACCATTGGGGGGGTTGTGCTGCACAGCACGAAAACACTTTTGATCCATTTAAAAAATATTATGGAAAAATGATCTAAGTGTGAATGACACAATGGTGTCTGTATCCAGAAAACTCTGGTTCGTTTGCTAACGAGTTGTTTGCCCGGCATGGTGGGCGAGTGGCGTTAAGGTGAGTAGTGTGGGCGGCACCCATACCCCCTGGGGACCGTGTTGAGCTCATGAGCCTGACTGCTGGCCCTGATTATTAACTTGCCTGCTTTTAATCACAAAAAAACATTTCAATGACACTTAATGGCCTTGTTTGGAAGTGTTCTGGCTGGGAATGGCTCCCCGAGGCTCGTCACGCCGGGCCCAAAATGGCCGGACGCACGGAAGGTGCCGGGCTCCTCTCCCGGAATGGCACACCGCCGTGTCCCCTCAGACGGCGACCCAGCCAGCTCCTCAGTAACTTTTATTGGATCCTGAAAATGCAGATTCCGGATAATGAGACGGCCCCAGGAACGTCACCGGACTTGGGAATTACTATCGGGGTCGTCTTTAGGAACATGTATGGGGGGTATCATGGACCTTATTGGTGCCGTGTACAGAGGGCATGCAAAGAGGGGAGGAGGATGCCGGGGGGGGGAGGGGTAGATAAACAAGACTGACAAATAGATGGCAATAAACAAATAATGTATGCGCCGCAGTGTGATTAGTGCACATTTATCATGCACTTTGCTTTTTGTTACAGGATTTTTGGGTATCAGTCGAAAGCCGAATCCCCATCTTCCCCGAATCAGCACTTTAGAGGGCGTGGGTGTGGCGGACGGTTGTTGAAACCCATTAGCTAGCTTTTTATGTAACGTGCTGGTGACTGCGGGTGTACAGGGGGAGAGATTGAAATTCTGGGCCCCCTAGCAAAATGTCAATTAGAATGTCAAATTCAATTGGCAGAGCAGAGGTATAATGTTCCCCAGTCACATAATGTATTTCATATGTTTGCGCATCTGTGTGTGTGTCTGTTTGGTGTATATTACATTCTGGGGATAAAAACCTGTCATTTTCATGTAGTGGGGACCATTGTATTGGAAATGAATTAGGCCATGAAGAGGATCACATGGTCTGTTATGGAGCTTTGTTTGTGTTATAAAACCAAAAAAGATGCTACTATTTCTGACATGAGCCTCTAGCCCCCAAGGAGAAAGTTCCAGAGAAATGGGGGCCACTCTGCTAAGAAGTCACGGAAGTTCAGACCCGCCGGAGGTGTGGTGAGGTAGACAGTTAATCGTTTCCTATTAGCAACAGACACAGCGACAGCAGATGAAAGGTCCTGACTTCAGGATTACACAGCGAAGGGTTTCAGTTTAGTTTCCATGGAGACCAGTGAAGACCAGAGGGCTGATTCATGATCACGAGCAGTGCGGAGAAAGGGTTCCGCAAAAAGGTCCCTGCACAGCTGTTCTGGAACACGACCACTGACCACGAGACCTGGCGGGATAGCTCAGAGCTTTGCGGTCTCATCTGACTGGAGAAGTGGGGCCCAGACACCTCATAAGGAGATCTCGCTGTCATGGAAACAGAGTTTAATACCCCCCCCCCCGAAGATAGAATACTCAAAAATAAGATGCAAATATCAAAGGTCGCTTCCTCAAAATGAAGAAAGCAACACCCTCTGTCTGTAACACCAAAAGTCAAAATGCATCCCATAATAAGAAGTCCGATTTCTATGCCCCACAGCACACATCTGGCAATCGTCAGAGTTAATGATGACTCTTAATTAAAAGTATTCTTTCTCATACTCTCCAAAGCTTGAAGAAAAAAAAACAATATCCAGCCTGACTTTGCCAAAATGTATGAAAGCGAACCGTAAAGAAGTTGCGAAAAATTTTCTGCAGGGTTATAAAACTTTATTCGGCACAATAACATTTTATGATACGTGTTAGAACATTTATGTATGCGCTGACGCCAGCATCACTGTACAAACCCTATGGGCATGAAGTGAACATCAGGGACAATTTTCATGGCAAAACATTCTAAGGATGGGGGGAAGCTGTGATCCTGACCTCCAGCACGCGGACTGCAGATAAAGCTTCACTGTTTGGTGAATGTCTTAAGAAATCGGAGATGCTAACCTCCTACATGTGTATCTACAGATGACCGGCAAACATCTCCGCCTCCCGTGAGTTTGAAGAGGGGGTGGTGCCTGAGCAGGTACATCTGCAAGGGACACATGTCCGATCCAGAAGGTACTTAAGATATTTTGTGCTACAATGACTAGTAAAGCTGCCTCCTTGCCTTCCCTGAATGTCATCATGTTGCACGATGGTCCTTGAACAGCCTTATTAGGTTCTCCTCTGGTTAGAAGTTGTTGTGTAGCTCCTGCTCTGATCCTGCTTACACTCGTACCTGGACATTCACTGGAAGCTCAGCCAAGCTGCACTTAAGCCTAATCGACTCTTTGACTGATGAATGCTTGTAATGTGCTATTTACCTCACTTGTACGTCACTTTGAACAAAAGTGTCTACTAAATATGTAAATTTGACATAAATGGGAAAGCTGTCCTGTTACGTGAGCAGGGGTGACGGACATCCTGGGGTGGGGTCTAATCAGCTGATGAGCCCACAGATCACCCCTATCCTGACAGACTGGCATCATGAAAAATAATTCCTACTTGCGACCAGACCCTGATGGCTTCCAATTGCAGCAAGTCCATGACCCAAGATCTGTTTTTATTCCATATATCTGTGTCTGCTGAAATGGACGCCCTTTACCTTTCTTATCTGTGGCATTGGGGGCTAGAACAGAAAGGCTACAGCATTCATAATATACCATGGGGGTGTGGGGGGGTCCTCTTATCTCAGGTGGACCCAATGCTGAAGGGAACCTGAACATTTCGTTTTCACACTTAACCAACCAGAGCGACACTGGTCCCAGAGAGCAGAACCCCAAGTGACCCGTCATACAGAGACAGTGAAAGGTGACTGCAAGGCCCAAATGCCAAGAGCTCCAAAGGAGCCTGAAGGCCGATCTCCCCCAGGAGACCCCCGCCCCCCCCTCTCCTCTCCCGCCCGCCCCGCGGCTCGAGACCCCCCATCGGTCCGAAAGCTCCCCTCGTCCCGGCGGGTCCTCTCAGAGGGAGGCGTAGGCGGCCGGTCCTCGACCCCTCAGTCGGTCCGAAGAACCGAAGCCCGGGCAGGGGCGCCCTCCGCCAGCCGGACGGCCACCCCCGCCCGGAAATCACGGCCCTTTCCCGGTTACGTCGGGCTCTCTCTGAACCTCGAACGGAGCGCGGCGCGCGCGGGTCTTCCCCCGCTCACCCGGGGGCTCGCGCGGGCACCTGCGGAAAAGAGAAGGGGCCCCGTCCCCTTCCTCTTCTTCCTCCACGGGCGCTACCTGGTTGATCCTGCCAGTAACATATGCTTGTCTCAAAGATT
>JABFDZ020000084.1:6103436-6117486 GCA_019775955.2 Pollimyrus isidori
CCCCCCCCGCCCCCCCGCATCCCCCCTCCCATCCTGCTGCCACTCGACATCCACTTTCACAGAGCAGAGGCGTTTTTCCATCTATGTCATGGACACTTCTGTACCCCAGGGTGAGCGGGGGGGGGGATCTCGTATTTCATTCGGGCCCCAAAGGTTCAAATCCTAAAAAATGTCCCCTGGTTACAGTGATCGATATGTGTTACCTTTTCTATTACATTTAAACTCTAAATGATAGAAGTGTGGCAAATTGTGTTCAGATATGCATGTATTACGATCTCCAGTCTTTGGAAACATTTATTCGGATTCATTTCCGTCCGGATCACTTTGCCCGGTGCTGTTATTCGGCGATAATCACGTGGGCCTGCGGCTCCCCTCGGTGTCGAAAGGACAACAGTCCAACCACTGCATGCTAAGTTAGGGTTAGTGAAGATTGAGAGACACCCTGGCAACCGTGGTATAATCTAAAGGCAGGGTCCCTCCCCCAGCCCTAAACCTAAACTTTAACACCGCCTATCAACCCCCCCCCCCCCCTCACCTACTACCAGAACAAGTCCCTGGAGCGCCAAATGAGGGAGATGGAGGAGAACTTCTCCATGGAGACCAACAACTACCAGGACACCATCGCACGCCTGGAGGAGGACATCCACAGCATGAAGGACGAGATGGCGCGCCACCTGAGAGAGTACCAGGACCTGCTCAACGTCAAGATGGCGCTGGACATCGAGATCGCCACCTACAGGAAGCTGCTGGAGGGCGAGGAGAGCCGGTGATGTCACACACTGAGCCACAGCGCTGTGAATTTACGACGCCGGCACTTTCAGACGGTGTCGCTTCATCGAAACGAAAGAAAAATCACCAGCGAATCCATTATGAAATATGAAATTATAACCTCCACTGCCCTGTACTGGGAAAGCAGGTGCAAGATCACGGATGAGCATTTTGCTTTTCAGTGCTTGCAGTCAGAAATCTCACATAAGTGCATAATGTAGTACATTATTATAAGATTCATTCATTTGTTTGTTACTTTGTACTGCTATACCTAGTAGATGTCCTAGAAGCCTAATCTCTAACAATAGGCCATGCATAGATCAGGGATCTCCAACTCCGGTCCTGGAGAGCTTCCTATCCAGTAAGTTTTCTGTCCCACTTGGCTTCTGATGAGCCACATCTGCTCCTGGTATTTACTTGAGAACAGGTGTGGATCATCAGAAGCCAGGTAGGATAGAAAACCTACTGGACGGTAGCTCTCCAGGACCGGAGTTGGAGGCTCCTGGCATAGATGCATAGCATTTTGGGGGTGTTTAGGGCTGAGGGGTTATGACAGGGTTGAGGTCATAACTGATAGCCTTAGATGGTGATAATTAATGTGGTGAAGCTCTAGATTCCATGCATCTTAACAGCTATATAAGTGTATATAAGTGTGCTGAATTATACTTCTCCTCTTCTCTACTTTTCCCCATAGGATCAGCACTCCTCTGCCCAACTTTGCTGCTTTCAACCTGAAAGGTACCTCCCCCGTGTCCTATTTTATCTAAAGTTAAAGTTCACTCCTTATGAATCTTCATGGCGCTGCCCGCAAAGGAAGGACGGCTCTGTGAGTCACCACGCCACCTAATCTGTCCATACAGACGCCATCGCTGAGGCCAAGCCCATGATTGACAGCTATACATCCAAGAAGGTTGTTATTAAGACCATTGAGACCAGAGATGGTGAGGTAAGGATGTCATGTCAGGCCCCATCACGATATAACCCCAATCCCATAAAAATAATGGAATACAGATGTCTGCAAGATAATGCACAGAAAAATGATAAATGTATAAGAGCACACTGATCGTGCAAAAAATGCATTCATAGGCTGAAAAAGTCAAAATTGGAAAGATATTTTGTAAACGACAATCTTCCATCTGTTCCTGAGTCTTGATTCTTCCATTTGCGGAAATGCGCAAGTGGAATAATTAAACGAGTGACATTTGGCCGCATGGGTCACAGAGAGTGACACACGCGAGACGAGCCATGGACAAAAAGGTGGGGGAAAACGGGGAGGTCTATGCCCTTCCTGCTGTAGACCCCACAGCCAGCCTCTTAACCCTCTCGATTCCCCGCCCCACGCCACAGGTGCTCAACGAGTTGACCCACGATGACCTGGAGTGAACCCTCGGACATGGAGAGCGAGGAAATGGTAACTGTGAAAAAAACAGCAATGGAGGACACGCACTTCCGGAGAGAGAGCAAGTTCTAGGGAAGAAAACTACGTTTTAAAGATGAAATAACACAGAAACAAAAGCTTTAAAGTGCCTTCTGTTAGGTGTAGGTGCTGTAGGCATGAACTATAACTTTGAAGAATGATCCTTTTAGCAAAATTTATATTCAGACACAGAATAAATACCAAATACACGAGAGCAATATTTTCTGCAGTAGACATTTTCATTGAGAGCTTTTTTTTTGCCACACAGAGCACAACAAATTGTACACCAATAAATCTTCAAAAAAAACTTCACTGTTTCTTTAAAGTACTGTCCTATATTAGTGCAAATTGTGTGAGACAAAATTCTGAGCTGTCTATTTGAAGGAGTGAGTAGGTCCAATAGAGCTAAATAATTCACATTGTGTGGGACTTTTGTAGCGTAAAATATGTCTTTGGGCTTCTTAAAACTCCGGCTTTATTCAACACAATAAAGATTTGTTATTCTGTCAGCTCTCCCTCTGACACGCACTTGGCTGGCAGCCAAGTCACGTAGGATACACATTTAATCGAATTACACTCTGTAACTTGCATGTCCAGCAGCAGGGGTGAGATTCTAAGGTGCCTTGCTCTAAAATAAAATACAGACTGTTCAGGTTGCACAGCGGCTCAATGCTTTGCAATTTGCCTCACATCTCTGGGACGTGGGTTCGAGTCTGCCAGCGTTCCATGTGTGTGGAGTTTGTATGTTCTCTCTGTGTCATGGTGGGGTTTCCTCTGTGTATCCTGCCCCCCCCCCCCCAATAACATGCTGAGGCTGATTTGAGTTACCAAATTGCCCATCGGTGTATAAGTGTGGCCTGTGAGGAGTTGGTACCCCATCCTGGGTTGTTCCCTGCCTTGTATCTGTAGCCTCCAACTTAATCCCTGGGAAATAGATGGATGTCAGAGAGAAAGCTCACATTTTAATACATAAAAAGGTTTGTTTGTGGTGCAATGAAATAAAATATATCGCTTGATTAGTCCCACCGGCAGTCAAGATGTTCAATCAAAAAAAAATTCTAAATCAAAGTAATAAATGCATCTTAGTAATGGGGCAGATTGCAGGACAACTAGGGCAATACCTGCCGTGCTTGTGTCCCCAGGCACTTACAGTACTCTAACATCTATAATTCGCGGGTCACTAAAATAAAGTGTATATTAGCAGAGGATGTTAAAACCAAACCACCAGGAACGGTTCCAAGAATTTGCCAACAATCAATAATTATTTGTCACGTGACTACAACTCAGAAGTATAAATATGTTCATCCAGCTAACAATGAAATCTCAAGGAACTGATAGAAATTACGAGTTTTTCCTGCCTGCATGATAAATAGAATGAATTGAGGGGGTTGTATTGCCTTAGTCATCTAACGGGCACGAAATAACTCTCTACAAGGAAGCGTGGGAAAAGACAAGACGATCGATGGAACGAGCTGTCCGCATAATTAAAGATCGTTCTGATGATATGGGGCTCGCATTTTGAACTAATGCAATTAAACCCTAGGCAGAAGAGTACAGAGAAAAAGAGAGAGGGGATAGAGGAGAGTCGATATTATGATTTTAGGTCGCTGTTGAGTCAAGTCTGTCAACTTGCAGTTGACACGCGTAATATATGTATGTGAGCAGAGACACATTGACATAGCCAGAGGGCCCTGGGCAATTGGACTTGTTGGGGTGTGTGTGTGTGTGTGTGTGTGTTAAAATTTCGTTAACCTTGCTATCCTGTAAGGGTCGGCAACAACCCGTTTGTAAGTTTAAAATGCATAAAAGCGCCACAAAATGTGTGTATTGTATTAAGGCTTTTTGACTTTGTCAGGAACTTCTATTTAAACAAAATATATTTTTTTAAATCACTAAATTATAAATGCTCTGGTGAAGATTATAACAGCTTTGTTTTTTTCACTAGGCAAGGCATGTAAGGCAAAATAAGACCAATTCAGTTTATTTATATAATTCTCCTGAGGTTTATTTTACCATTATTTTTTAATTGTTATGCCGTAAAAAAGAAAGGTCCAAAAAGCCACACCAAAAAATAAAATAAAACCAATACTTTCATGGATAAGGAAGTTTAACAAAGTAAGAAACAAATTGGATGATAAGTAATTATTTTGAGGGTATTTTATGGCTGATTTATGACATGGGTTTATGATTTATGACATGACCGACCCGTTAATATAAGAGATGGGAACAGAAAGCTAATATGGGACTACGGTTAAATAAGGTTATAAAGTGCCTCTCCGTGTACCTATGTGTCTGAGGAGGGGGTGTTTTCTCCCATTATGGCTCTACTATGTAGGACAGTAATGTGTCAGCTGTTAAAATCGTTATCAGTAGTTTTATATATCGCTTGATTAGAGAGCATAAAAGTCAGGCTTAAAGAGACTCCGATCGTTAAATCTTGCTCTGACTCCTGTGTACCATGTGTTAATCCCAGGCACCCTTTGCCCAAAAAGCCTTCCTCCTCTGCCCAAACCAACATAAAATGCCCCAATTCTCTTGATAGGACGACAGCTTCGAGATCCCCCCCCATTGGTCCACACCCCTACAAGTCAGAGACACCCTGCCCAATCATGTCAGTCCATTTAGTGCATGACGTTAACCCTACAGTCGAAAATTTACGATGTTAATATATATATATATATATATATATATATATATATTAGTTTATCATCTCCGCCCGCGTGGCGAATTTAGCCCGCATCGATTTTTTATAAGTGTATTTTCCTGTGTAAATTCCACTATTAAAAAATATTTTCTTTTCATATTAATTTTGCAGATCAGCCCATATGTCATACATATGTTGCTGTTCCTTTTGTTTACTGTTTATGTTAAAAACTTATCTTCCGTTATCTTTTTTCTAAAGAATAAAAATGAAAAATAAAAAATAATTCGCCCTCCCTCATCACTTGTTTCTCATTGAAACGATGATAAACTAATAATTATTTTCATGGGCCTAATCCCAAAAATCAGTCCACATCAAACTAAAACCAAATCGGCAACTACAAAATAAATAGTACAATGAAACAAATAAAAATGACATACGACTAAATGTTCTTTAATGTTTTGTTCACTGTGGGAGCTTTTCCCATCTCATATGCGACTTTAAGTAGCCTAATTCATGCCCATAAACCAAAGTTATGCAGCTTTTACATTCATTTTATGATGCCGCCCTCCACTGGCAGCACCTGGAACTGCATGATGCAACGATAATATTCCAGTGCATAAGATTTAGACACATTAGGCCAGGGATGTCAAACTCCAGTCCTGGGGGGCCGGAGCCCTACACGTTTTTGGGTTTCCCCTCATTTAACACACCTGATTCACATCCTTGTGCTAATTATCACACAGCTCTTGAGCTGAATCATTTATGGTGGAACAGGGAAAGAACTAAGCTATGCAGGGCTCCGGCCCCCCAGGACTGGAGTTTGACACCCCTGCATTAGGCGGTTCTACACCCCTCTATTTTTTGTGTCACTCCCCTGAAAAAAAGTTTTGCTAAAATCATTTCGCAATTCGTGCCGGATTTTCGTATGCATTTCGTATCCCCGGCTCGACGAACTTTACTATAGGGAACCCCGCCCCTCTCGAGGGGGTGTACCGACCTGTAGCCTATTTCTTTAGGATCCATGTGCAAATGCATGTTATAGTACATAAATACACACTAAAAACCCCGAAGCTTGCAACTTAATTAAAGAGCTCCGGGGATTGCGCCTCTGGAGGCTTGTAGCCTCAGCGGATCTGTCGGGAAGTGTCATCCGCTCAGTGGTTCCTGAGATTCATGGTTTCTTTTTTCAATCATTACGCTGAGAAGACTGCTGTCCATGGTACTACACCCCCACTTCCTGAAGTGGTACTATTTGGACAGCTGTTTAAGATTAGGAACTTCCTATTGGCTGGACTGGCTCCAATTGTAGAGCGTCACATTGCTCTGGACTTCCTATTGGTTGGCTGGGTGCTGATTGGACAGCTGTCCATGGTGCTGGGTCTTTCATAGGCTGGGATGGTGCTGATTGCGCAATGCTCGTCGAGGTTTCATAACTTTTTTGTCTGAGATAGTTGTGGCTGCACCTATGATCATAATGAATTGCGATGGGCCAAGCGGATCACTGCTTTTTGGGACGCATGATGAAGACCAAGCCAACAGAAGATCTCTAAATTGAGCTGTCAGTGCAAATTATTTCAAGGTTTTGTTGACAAAGCATGTTCTCAGGGTTTTAAATGGAGGGTGATTTTTTTTTCTCATAAAATGTGGGACGTTAATTTATACTCATATAGTTGGTGAAGGAGCTGCAAGTTTTAAATGCGGTCAGAGTATAGCAGTAGGCCTACTATACAGTACTCTGCACCCAGCCCATCTCCATGCCGCTGATCAAAGAGTCGTCGTGTTGTGTAATCTGTTTGCGTCAACCGCTGAGATTAGACCGGCTACCCTTGGGCATCGCTCAGCGCGACTGCCTTGCGCCCTGGTCCGCACCAGCTTCCTAATTTTGCCGTTGCTTTGACATTGTTCCCAATTCGCCGTACGACGCAGTTACCACATATGTCACTTTTAAGTGGCATCCCAAGGGCTGTTCTCGCCTTACATTTTGTTAATAAATTGCTTATTATTCCGGCAACAAGACTGGCATGTTAATAATAACCAAGGGGACTGAGTTCAAGGACAAACCATTAATAATGACACGCACCTTAATTTTTTACCCTACCTGTTCTACCGTGTATAGTCACTATTAATAATTAATTGATATACAGTTAATATTAAGTTATACTAAACTAACTGATTAGTTAATAATAGATGTAAAACGCAGTGTTTACAAGCACGTTTAAACCAGAGAGGCTACATATTTATAATTGTAATAATGAATAACCGAACTATTATGCGTTTCGTGCACTCTATTTAAATACAGACTGTTTAAATTAAATTGTTTAAATATTCTACAGGAAGTCTTAAAATATGAAAAAGAGACTTGTGGTGGGGTGAGGTAGGCTACCAGGAAAGTGCCCCCCCCCCCCCCCGCTCCGGCCGCTTGCAATGAGACTCGACAGACTAATTACAAGCGCGTGTTTTCGGCAGGCATCCGGCCGGCGGGAGTTGGCTTAGCTGGGGTGGAAACTACAGCACAACTTCCATACCACTGCATCCAATGCGGCCGAAGGGACAGCGGCTTTCCCGAGCTGCGAGGGAGGAATACATCTCCAAGAGAGGGAAATCCGAGAGTAGCGCGTCATTTCAATAATGAACGAAACGGATCTCAGAGCTCAGAAGGGCTGAGAAGGAAAAAATATCTTATAGAGAATAATAAAATCTATCTTTAATAGTTGATGCTGTAGGCTATAGGTTTTATATTACATAGACAGCTAATGAGCGCACAAGACAGATCCTGTGGGCAAAAAATTAAACAACAAACATTAAATGGAAGATCTTTAATCCAACTTCATAAACCCATCAGCGTGCACAGCGATGGGCTCCGTCACATCAGCGCTGACGAAAGCCAAGAGCTCCACTGTCAAGGTGTCATCCGAGCTGCAGCACGACCGGGAGCGAAGCCGCTCGTGGCGAGGTAAGAGGAGCGCGGCTCGGGCTGCCGCGCTTCCCGGTCACCCGCCACCTGGAGCACGAACCACGCCAGAAACCGTCTCTGCGCCCGCCGGTGGCATCGCTGCAGGTAAGTCACAATATATCAGGAGACGCGTTAAGCAACTTGTTGAAGCATCCTTGTTATTGGCAGAAGTGAAGTGCTCTTAATTTTACTTCTTTTTGTTCCCTTGTGAATAACTGCTGTACTAAAGTGTATTAACAATGTGCTTTGATCGCTTGAAGTGTAACAGAAATGCAACCTCTTTACATATATTTTCAATACACTGACATTATATTTCTGTATACTTTTAGAAAACATATATTTGCATTTAAACATAATTAAGTAGCCTACAGTGAAGCACACTTGAATACAAGTACGGTATGTCTGTAATCAAATACACTTTAGTACGTTTTTTGGGGATATAACACAATAGACTTTGCTAAAAGCATAATTATTTTTTGTGTTAAGTGTATTTTTAAGTAAATAGGCCTACTTTAGTACACTACTTTTTTCACAAGGGTTAAACCCCTCTTTAAAGGGCCTACGCATTTGTATGCATCACAAAATATAACGCGGTCCTCTGTTTTTGGGGGATAAGATTAAATAATAACTACCAAGCAAGAATTATATGCCCAAAAACTTTTGTACGAAAGTTTTAGTCATTATGCGTCTTCATGAGGCATATTTCTAAGTAGTTTGTGTCTTGTGTCAAGTTTAATCCCAACAAATTATTCGGGGGAAAAACGTAGGACACGATCATATTGAAGATATTGTGATGCAGAAAGGGCGAAAACTGCATAGCGATGCAGTACCTTGTGTAATTACTCATATCACTGGTGTTGTTACATTGGTCTGTATAGCCCATGTAAGCATAATAAGTGTTAACTGAGAAAAGAAGTGTTTTAAGGAATAAACGATTTGCGGTGTTTTCGTGTATATCGGGACGTGGCGGAAATCGGGGCTGTGATGTTCATTCAATGAACGGGCAGAGTCCTTTGAAGGTCAGATCGTGGAAAAACAGTAAATATATGCATTGCCTATTTCTCGGCCTCCGTGATGACAGGATCCCTCTCTTTGATGCGGCAATAAAAGACTCTCTTTACCTCAGGTTAAATAATAATGATTCATGCGCGGTGTTGCTATTCTGAAAACCGCCGCATTCTGAGACATGAGTTTTGGGGTAGGCTATATAGCTTTCCGGCTGACTTTTGTGTGTGTTTCTGCTAAAAAGCTTTGGGCTCCACACCTTTCAGTAATCGAAATAATGCTGTAGAATCGTTAAAAAGAAAAGGGAGACTACTGTGGCAGTGGACCTTACTTCAGATTTTACATAATTAGGCGTGAGATCGTATTCGGAGACCGACTGCCATAGTGAACCAGCATCCAGGACGCTTCCCGATTTTTATGGAAACGGAATTGCAGCTACGTATAGGCCTATCAGTAGGAATATAGGTAGGATAGCGGTTCAACGAAAGTTGGTGTTTGTATAGACCAAAAATGGGAGACAGGGTCCTGTTCGACGGGGCCAAAAATTGATACCCCAATGAGGGTGATAAAAGAACTGAGGATACATGGAAGGTGGCTAATAATGAAATAGCACTTTAATCAAAAGTAAAGTTTTAGATTAAAACATATTTGGATTCGTTATATCATAATACAGACTCAGTAATTTATAGAGTTAACATGCTCAACAACAGTTACATGCGATTTTACAGCCGTTCAGAGAGAGGCCCAGTTCTCTAAAAAGCATACTTTATAACATTATATCGTACTTAAAATAGTTTAAACTGAGCTGGGTGAAGGCAGGCCTGTAAGAACAGCGACCCCACCCTGTGGTGACGGCGAACTGCTGCACGGCCCGACCTCAACTGTGTCATCAACTTCCCGACAGGAGAACCTCTCCACTTGACAGTACCTAAAATATCACCCCGCTGCCCCATGGGGGCTACCTCCGGCAGCACGACCCCCCTCAGGGCAGGCAGTTGCCTTGGTGGCGAGCTGGCTGGAGAGTGGGGAGCGGCTGCGGGGCTGCCCGCCTCAGAGGCAGACTCGTCAGCAGTAGGAAACCAGCAGACACCTATATTTATAGCCTGACAGGAGCACCAGAGACACTGAATGAAACAACACGTTTCCTCTGCAGACACATCAGTATTAGTCCTGCTCTAGCGTGTGTATTCCTGGACTATAGGTAAAAGTGCATTGACAACGACAGAAAAGAAAGACGGGCTTACATCAGCGAATGGAAACTCATAGACATGCATTTTTTGTGTGTTTGTTTGTTATTTATTTTTCTTCCGAGGATCACCCTACAGCACCCGGTGAACTAAGCTCATGCCTGCCCCCTGCTGGGGACTCCTAGACAAAAAAAAAAAGCAAGCGTGTCAGCACACCCACGCTGTGCTACGCTGTCATTTCCGCCGGTGGCAGTTATCCCCACGTCCCCGGGAGCAGGGTGGCCACCGCACATGAAAAGTGCCTGATTACACGTATCGCTCTGTGCCGCCGTGCGATCGGCTTTAACGAGCTGACGGCGTGTAATTAGTCTGTCTCCGGACCAACACGTAGATGCTCATTACCGAGAGGAGGAACAAAGCGTAAATGAATGCATGCGGTAAACTGTTCGCTCGGCGCAGGTTTGTCACATCCATGTGCATCAGCTGTGGAGATGCATCATTATTGCCATGCGCACGGTCATATAAACCGGACCGCATTGATCAGATTAAATATATTTATCAATGTACGCGGAGTTATGAAATGCAATTACTGAGCACATGGGGCATCAGCAGGTGGTTAAAGAGCCAGGAGCCTTTTAGCTCAAGTCCCATGAGAATGTGTTGTTGTATGACAGTGCCAGTACTTAATGTAAAGGTCAAGTAAACCGCCCGCCTGTAAACGAATGGGTGAAACCAGTTAGGCATCTTTAAGTGAAAATATGACAAACCAATAGCCAAATGTTTCTGAAGGGGGGGGGGGCATTACAATTTGAATAGACTTTATATAAACGCCTGTCTTCAAGGGTGCAGAGATTAGATGACAATAAATAGGCATATTTAAAGTAGCCTATTATTTTATCTAAGTGAATAGACACACTGAAAGTTTTCATTTTGTGCCTTCCACGAAAATGCAGTCCATTTAGAGAGGATTTTTTTTAAAATTGCGGCGTTTCTCTGTCTAGGTGGGTCTCCTCTGTCCGCGCACGCGCGGTTTGTAAATACCACCGACTTGAAATGCTGATTTTATTAGTGAACCCTCAGTTTGCAAAGGGCAAATATCTAGCAAATACGGGTGCGCATCCAGTTTAACTGAATATTCAAGCGACCGTCTGGAAGTACCCTCGGTCCGATAGAACGCATGCATTGGGTTTCGGGAAAGCTTTCAATCGCGCGGCTGGACGACATTTACCGCCCTTGACTCGGCGGAGGGCCGCTATTGGAAAATGACGCACTGCGATTTTTCACATTTTCATTATACCAATTATAAAGAAAAATATGTAAATATAAAAATATAAAATACCAGTTGCTGATATAAAACAGGCTGGCGGGAACAACAAAATTATGAAGCGTACATTTAAACGGGATTCCCATCAAGAGCAACCGACTTTAAACTGTACTTAAAACCTTTTGCTTAAATCTTCGTTTGCTCTGCATGCGCTACGTAGTCATTTTCGGCGACCACAGGTTGTAGAGCTACATATTGCCCTCCGCCAGTAGGCTATTTTATGGCTAACCATAAAATAAGGAACCAATTATGGCCAATGAAATTGTTTGAAATCATGGAGAAATGCCCTGGCACAGTCCCGTCTTGCAAAAAAAAAAGAGAAAAGAAACGTACAATTGGTTCAGAGGGAAAAGCATGAGGTAGAGCAGACTACAAGAAAAGCAGTTTAACCTAGTTGCTTACTTTGGTTTTGGGAGGGCGGGTTATATAGGTCTTAAATGCCCCGCCCCCCTTCCGTAGGACCTGCACAGTGCGATTTTGAAATGAGAATGAATTTCCATCCATCTATCCATTCAATTTCCAATCCGCTAATCCTACTGGGTCGCGGGGGTGTTCGGAGTCTAGCAACGGGCACGAGGCAGGGAACAACCTTGGACTGGGGACCAGCCCATCGCAGGACACACTCACACACCAACCACTCACACATGCACACCTACGGGCAATTTAGGAACGCCAATCAGCCACAGCATGTTTTTGGACTGTGGGGGGAAACCGGAGTACCCGGAGGAAACCTCACGACGACACGGGGAGAACATGCAAACTCCACACACGTGACCCAGGCGGAGACTCGCACCCAGGTCCCAGAGGTAACAGTGCTAACCACTGCAGCACCATGCCGCCCCGTAGAATGAATTTCATTTCTTTAAAATCTAAGAACATGACTTTCAACAGTACAATGTGTAAGAACTGGACCAACGGTAAAAACATTATTTTATTGGGATACTCTCACGTGAGCAACGCGTTTTCCCCTGTAAAAAACACCAGAGATGAACTGAGTTAAATGCAAAAATTTGTCATAGCGCATGCAGAGTAGTCAGAATAATGATGTCTCCCTATCGGAAAGACCCGTCGATTCATTGTCCATTCAGGAGAACAAATGTATGCTTATAAGCTATGTTGATTTTATGTCAACTGAACAAACATGACTTTAAATGTATTACGTAATTTGACTTTGAGTCAAGTTTTGAGTAACGTTTATTGTCGGAGGTAGGCTTGGGTCTCTAGTCTAGTCAAGTTTAAACTAGTCTAGATGGAACATTAACACCCATGTCTAAATAAAGCTTTACATTTTAAACTATTTTTAGCGTGCGTGTTCAGTAACTCGAAAACCAGTGCCTTAAAGCGTCAATCTTATGAATAACGTCATCTAGTGGATGTGCAGCCAATCTACTGAATTTGATACGTCTGTTTTACGTATTAATTAGCGAGCTTCTGAACTTACCTGTTAGAGAGTGTGGTGAGACATCTGTGGTAATAATCTGTGACAGTGCTGCTCTGAAGGTATAAAAACGATGTCTGACTGATTTATCCGCACATTACTAATTTGGAGAGGCGGACAGATTGCTGAAGGTAGGAAAAGTTGATGAGTAAAGTGACGATTGACTGTCGGGTGGCAGCAGTGCTTCGGTTGGAGATCTGGGACTGGGAGTTGAGAGGGGAAATGTGTGCGATCGTGTCTTTACACGCCAGCCCCGGCAGTGTCTCACTCCTGTCACTCTGGGAGGACAGGAAGGATGGGGGGTATTCAGCGGCTTATGTGATGCGGTGGGTGGGCGCTTTCATTCCGAGACAAAGCATGATGGAAATATCAAGTTAAGACGTGTGACACGGCAAAAGGTTGTTATTTAGCGACTGACAGACACATTGCTTTTTTGTTTCTTGCGCACTTGTCATAATTCCAATTAAAGTTGCTTGAAAATCTCCGTCGTCCCGATTGTGTTTGTTCTGCAGCTGAATGAAAAATCAAGAAAAATAAAGCAAGAATAAGCAAATAAAACGACTTTGTGCGGACTTTATGCCTTTCTTTGTCGGTTCTAGTTTTCCTTCCAAACGTTATTCTGAAACAGATGTTTGGCGAATCTGAAAAAATGCTCCTCTCATCAGACAGACGTAACCTGTCAAGTTGCTTCTTAAACACAAATTACTTAGGCTATAACCAAATATAAATTGACTGTGCCTCTAGTCGGGTGCCAAATGAACGCTTTACTATGGATCGCAAGTGATGCAGTAACAATTTATGTTGCCACTGCAAGTCATTATGACTTTGTTGTATAGCCTATTCCAAAATAGCGCAGTTTTACTCGCTACCTGAACTAAATCTCCCGTTTCTATGGAGACATGAAAGGAGGCTCAACTAAAGGGCGGCTTACCTTTTGAGGCTGTTAGAATGGCATCTCCTTTCTAACCGCTCTGGGTACAACAAAGTTATTTTATAGCGATAATGAATGGATGTATTGGATTAACCTGTCTACCAGCCATTCATCCAGAAGACTCGAGTGCTTTGATTGATCACAGGATCGATGGTTTAACGGATGATAAAGCGTTTCAGAATAACGGAGTAACTTTCCGGTGGCAAAGGCTTTAGATAAAATTAAATGTTTAAATATAAATTCTTAATATAGGCTACGCGGAGGACTTGACCAACGCGGAGCAGTAGTTAAGTAGTTTAAGCAGGGGATATAAAAAAAAAATCGGAGATTCTATGTCAGAGTTCACTTAATTCACAATTATGCAGGTTTTAGTTTTGTTGGAT
>JABFDZ020000084.1:6119478-6130831 GCA_019775955.2 Pollimyrus isidori
CAAAACACCCGATACATTTTGGTGAGTGACTCATTCAAACCCGATTCACTAAAAGGAATCAAATTTACCATCACTAACGGATAGCCACATCACTATTTTCAACAATTGAAGCGACTGGACCACCAGGCGCACCTGCGTCATGATTCCGTCTATAAATTGTGCATCCGTTTGTGTTTTTCACGTTCCCACCGCACAAAAATGTACCCCCCCATATAAATGTGAATAATAATAATAATAATAGTAGTAATAATAATATTAATGCATTTATTTCAGATCTAAAATATTTAGGGGAGCACGGAAGGGCATGCATGTACACAGAAAGGCCCCTATTGCCTCCCCCCCCCCCACCAGAACAGCCCCTGGAAAGTGTCCTTGCCTCTGTGCAGGACATGATGTCACACCTCAAGCACCACTAATCTATTCATCTTTGAAAAAATGTCAACCGATCATCTGCCTTGAGAGGAGAGTGACCAGTGTCTGCCTCAGTCTATCAGAGCTGGAAGATTGAAATATGAAGCAAGTATATCCACAGTGTGTAGACTACTGGTTTAGAAAGACGAACTAAAGCTCACCAAACATTTAATTGTAACCACTCAGAAGCTTTGTGGCTCAGTATAACCTATAGCATGATTTAGCATGTCAGAGTTAGCCTGAACTAGCATGACATGTGCTGCAGCGTTAACTCGAGTTAGCATCCGGCGTGACACTCACGCTTTCAGACTCTCACGCAAGAAATGTTATAGCAAATCTATATTTGTATTACAAACCTAAAATTAGCTACATGTTGGGGTAGTTTACATACCTACAAACTATTTACTAGGAAACAAAAACTGTTACATACATGCAAATGCGTGTGCAGACTTAACCAGGCAGCTGACCAAAGTTGGGAACCCTGATAGCATGCGTAACAGAGTTAGCCTGAGTTAGCATAACACGTCCACCAGAAGACAATCTGTACAACTGCTACCAAGTCGGCTCGTTGTAATTCCCATCAGGCATCAGTTGGAGGCGCACCACAGATGGCCAGTGTGCTTCTCCAAGTAAGCGTGCAGGAAATAAGCCATCAGTATTTCCGCGCCATAAAGACGAGCGACTTTTTACCGACAATATGTGGGGCAAGGAGCTGTCCTCGCTACCCCGGGCCTCCCGCTCTCTCATCTCCCTGACGGCGCCGTCCCGCGAATGGGAGCAGGGTCACGTTGACGCGAATGTTCATGTGAGCTTGTGGAGGAACACGCACACGCACACAGGCAAGCGAACGGAGAGGGTGACGCGGCGTGCCAATGAGGCGCAGAGTCTGTGCATGAAGGACTGGAGAGAGTATGAGGGAGCCAGAGCTGCCGGCGGAGTCCAGCTTCATGGAGGGGGGGGGGATCTCGGTCCAGCATGTGGAGGCGCCCCCACACGCCTCGGTCCTGCTAGGGGGCCAGGAGCGGGGATGAGGAGGTGGGCGTGTGTCGAGGGAGAGACCTGGAGCTCTAGGTGGGAGCGAGAGTGGGTGTAGGGGTCAGGCAGCCACCACAATCACGCCCCTCTCCGTCGCCACCCCCACCACGCGTAAGCTGCTGCCCGCCAGTCACTCCTCCACCCCCCTCTGTGAAGAAGAGACAAACTCGTAGAGAGAGAAGACGAAACGGGGAGAGCCACGCGCACCATGACAGAGTCTCACTGCAGGAAGCTTGGGTTCAAGAAATGTCGCAGCGCCACGTTCAGCATCGACGGCTTCAGCTTTACTATAGGTAAGGTGGCGGCGCCTGGGGTGGCACCGGTCCAGCAGGTCCTGGGGGGGTCAGACCCGCCTAATCCTGGATAAGGGTTCAGCTCAGGCACACTTCAGCTCAGCTTTGTCGTTATTTTCTGCAAATCCCCCAGAATCGCTCTCCTCGCTTTCTCTACCAGGTCCGTTCGAAGACTCGATGTCGTCGTGATCCGCCACTCTCTAAACGGCCATCCGGGCGCCGTGGGCTGTCTGAGTGATGTTCCGCGTCTGTTGGGTTCGAAGATGGAGAGTGGCGTTCTGTACGGGAGTTTGAGCCGGAGCACATGTGCCCTTGTCTTTGTTGACAGTACAGTGAGGGCTGCAGGAACCCGCATTCCGCGTTCGTCCGTTTCTGTCTCCTTAGTTTAGTATCGAGCGACAGATCAAGCTTTGAAGCCTCGATTACGAGCACGCTCCCGCACCGGATTCTCCCAGGGTCTGACGATTAACTTTAGTATCACCTTTTATCACCCTGTTCATCCAGCTTTCATTTCTTCTGCCTTATTACTCAGTAAATCAGACGCTTCTTCGTGTTTACTGAAAACGCAGCGGTGCGTATTTCATTCGTGGAGACAGGGATGTGGTGAGTCTGTTATCATAAAGCGTGTGATAGCGGTAATTACATCTGCAGGTGATGGAGCGAGCGTTACATAAAGGGGCTTTGGGCCCGGGCAGGGGGTGTTCCCGATAAGTAGGTATGTCCATAGGAAACAGGAGATGAAAGATGTCACTTTTTCTAACTAATAAGTGGTGCATCCATAGCTTTCATGGAACATAGCAGGTCAGATAAACTTGGTCCATATAACTTCCCCATGACACCTTTCCTGCCTGCCCTCAGCTGAGCCTGTGGAGTGATTACCATCACCATGGCGACCAGGGGAAGGATGTGATGTTGCGCGGCGACTGTGGGCGACTCCAAACAAGCCAATCCCGGTGTGTTAACGCCTTGGTCAGCTGGAATCCCAGCAGAGACCTCATTAGGGGGATAGGACTGATAACTTTAACAGATCTCATCTCGTTGAGGGGGGAGCGGAAAAGGGGCCATGATTTGGGGGAGGGGGTGCACTGGTTAACAGGTGGCCGGGGGGGTGGGCAACTCCAGGGGAAACACATTTTCACAGCCTTTGAGGGGGTCATTACATTTACCTAAAACACTCTGATATGGGGCACAATCCTTTACCAAATACCTCCCTAGTAACAAATACCTCCCTAGTAACAAATACCTCCCTAGTAGCACCTCTCTCGTTTTCTCGGTGGAAGGAGTTTTTCTTCGTTTCTGAGGGGGGGCATCTCAGAGTTGGGGGGGTGGAGGCATTCACGTGAAGGCTCTTCTTTGAATTAGCTTTCGTAATTACCCACTGAGGTCCATTGGAGTGTTTGGGTGCAGCTGTCACCTGTTCACTGGATGATGATTACAGGTTATACATCATTATAATAAATAGTTTATTTTGCTGTGGTTTCACTGAAAGCTTTAGGTGCAGATATGTGACTCACTTCTAATTGGACAGTCAAACTTGGGTATGGACTATAATGAGAAGCGCTTGCCCAACAACCCCCGCAAACATTACCCAAGACCCACATGGTCCCCCTCCTCCTCATCGTGGGTGGTGTGGGGGAGGGGGCACAATTTAGCCCCAATCTGCGTATCAAGCTGAGGAGTAGGACACCACCTGGGGTGTAAAAACCTCCATTGAATTTGAGGGTGTGGGATGGTAGCTTGGCTTTGATTGGTGGCTGGGGGCCACAGGTCTGCTGGCAGCTTGGTCTTGTTTGTTGGCTTGGAGCCAATGGTTTGCTGGCAGAAATCAGTGAAGACAAAGGATGCAATTTCTAAGGAATTAAGAGCAGGGCAGGACCACACAAATGATAGCCTTAGCGAGATCGCATTTACCAATAATAATATTTGCCTCAAAGCGCTAATGATCACAGCCTCTTTTTTTTAAAAGATATTATTTACACTGTTTTACAGGGAAAATTGGATGGTGTAACTAGAGGCAATGATTGGCAGCTGTGCAGTTAATTTCCTATGGGTGGCAAAGGCATAGGCGGGTTTCAGGCAGGGACAGCTGAGTGTGAGGCCCAGAGCTGCAGGCTTACGATGAAGTTAGGCTCCGCCCACAGAATGACCTGAGGACATGTGACACGGCCTTTCATCTCTCGACTTCCACATCTATCCCAGTTACATCTGACTATCGGTTGTCGGATCACACTCGACAATTGTGGATCACAGTCGATTGCAGTGGATCACAGTCGACAATTGTGGATCACTGTGGATCACAGTCGACCATTGGTGGTCACAGTCGATCACAGTGGATCACTGTCGCCGATTGTGGATCACTGTGGATCACAGTTGATCGCCGTGGATCACTGTTCACACTTCCATCTCGACAGGGTCTGGTGACACAAAGATGGGATTCATTCAGGCAATAAATGAAGGAATCCTGCTCCTTAAGTAGCTTAGTCTTGCTGTCAGTCTCTTCAGATCCCCCATAGTATTCTTCCTGGTGTGTGTAATCACCTCTGCTGTATATCTCATCTTTTCCTTTCAACGCATGTCTCCTCCCTTCCAATCAAGCGTGGCTTTGACCAGATGGACCCAGTCCATTTTCCTCACTCTCGCCCCTCAGTTGAAACTATCGATTGCCTCACCTGGGGGGAGGAGGATATTAAACCCCTCGGTCTGCTTGGAAAAACAGGCTTTGCAAGTCTGCTCCAGTTAACAGGCAATGTGCAGTGATGCATGCACATCGATCAGCATCATGCGATACACATGTGAATTCCTATCTATGATGGAGCCACTGGGACACAGGCAATTTTACTGGGGGATGCAGGGGTGCAATTGCCCTCTTCTGCTCAGATGAAAATGCAGTTTGAACATATCCATCCATACTCCCAATCACCTGTTTTCTATAAAATAAAGTTATATTGTGAAGTTATATTTGAAAATATTACTTGTGTTACTCACAACGATGTGTAATAATAATTTAATCTATTTACTATTTTTTATGTGTAGCTCAGCTTGACATAACCTGTAATGAATGACTGTCACCTTGCACCCCCCAGGGAGAATAACCTGGCGTCACCTATGACTGGGAGCAGGATGCAATATTTTACTTACCTTTCAATTAAAGCAGTCAAAAGTCATCTCTAAACTCTTAAAAATGTACATCTAAATGCAGAGTATTGCAAATGGCGTAGCACATGGCCATAGAGACTGTTTGTTATTATTATGGGCTGTTACTGGACATCACAGAGGGCAGACGGATGAAGCTAAATACAGGGTGACCTTCGCTTTGATTTAGGTCACAGCAGGACAAGATCCTGAAGCTTTCGCCAGAGAAATATGTAAGTGGTTCAAGAGCAGGAAGGGGACCGTTTTGGCCGCTTAAAATCTAGGACAAGATTGAAAGCTGCTTGACTTTGTTAAAATAAAAAGCACATCACTGTATTTTTTTAAATGTGTAAACTAGAGAAAATCTCTCTTGATTATCTCGGTCACGATTGTGAGGAACAGATATTAGATGGATATTTTTGGTATTCTACCTTATATACGATTTTAATATGTGGTATAACATAATATTAAGTGGTATAACAGAAGTGGGGACTGTCGAACCCCTTTGAAAGTGACAGCATGACTTGATAGACAGGGCGATAAATTGGAACTTGTATTACTGTTAACAATCATTTCTTCCCACATTTATTATATTGCATAGCAACTAAAACGCAGTCCAACTGTTGCTACGGAGCCGATTTGGGAATTGTTCTCATTTAATTGGCTCCTTGCTGCTACGACAGTAATGAATAAAATTTAATTCTGGTTATCACCGAGTAACAGCGTCGTTTTGTACAGAATAACAAATAAAATGCAATAAATAAAGAATTGTGTATGATAATATAAATCCCACAGAATTAAAAAGTAAAGAGATTAGTACAAGCACGGAGAGTTCTTCATAAAAGCCAGAGACGCTTCAGAAGAGCTACAGGATTATTACTGGACCTCAATCTCCCGTCTTTATGTAAATATATAAGCGAAAATAACAATATGAAGGCATGCTTGGGAACGTTTATGATCGGCAAAAATAAATAAATGTGTCAATTTTCCACCAAGGTGCAACAGAGATCTGTTAAACACTCGTTTTTATAAAGAGCGCATCCCGGATAGCTTTGATCCGGCACAGAGCCATCAGTCTGTATAATGACGTGCCCCCTTGTTTTAAAAGTGATGTTTTTATAACGCTTCTCCTCAGCCAGATTGGCAGCCTCGGGGGACGATGTGTAACAGGCCCATTTTTCCAAATGTGGTTCAGCCGAGGTTTCTTTCTCTCTCTCTCTCTCTCTCTCTCTCACACACACACACACACACAGACACACACATAACCTTGTGACTTTTTCTGAGGTATGGGGCTATGGTGGGGTTCTATGTGATTTGACCTGTGAGGGGGATTTAGTGTTGAAGTTTCAATGTTATCTTGAAGATGTCGATTTTTTTCCTTGGCTCACCGTACGTTTTTTTTGGGCGCATTTTTCTTTTTTTTGTTCTTTAGTTTGTTGTCCTGGTTATATATCTTGTTTTTTTGTGGTTAATTCTTTCCTTGCTTCTACCTGTCCAATTCTGTGACATCTTGCGAATTGATTTTACAGTGGTGTAGGCTATTTTTTGGTGTTGACTGATTTAATAAAGGCTGGTGTAAAGTCAAAGTCAAAGTCTCTCTCTCTCTCTCTCTCTCTCTCTCTCTCTCTCTCTCTCTCTCTCTCTCTGCCCCCGCAGTCGCCAACGAGGATGGGGAGAGCGCTGCCCGGCCCCTGTCCCGCTTCGCCCGTGAGTAGGACGCCTCGGTCCATGGCTTTACAAAGCCGAGCAGCACCGTGAAGCAGCCCGAGAGCTTCTGCCTCTCGTTGTGCAAAGTGGGGACAAATGCCAGGGCTGTTGGTTAATAGTTCCTTTTCGCATTTATATTGCATAGTAACTCTAACGTAACATACCGGTAACTGTTGCTAAGGAGCAGAGTTTGTAATTGTCTGCTTTTATTTGACTCCCTGCCGAGACAAATTTAATGAATAAAATTTTTAATATATTTAAATAGTTTTCCTAGGAAGCATTCCCTGGACATAATAATAATAATAATAATAATAATTATTATTATTATTATTATTGGTTTAATAATAATAATGTGGTGTGTTCTGTCTTTCAAATCAAAACATTCTACAAATTTTATAGCTAGTGTTACTAAAGTTCCGCTTTCAGAAAATGAAAATGTCATCTTTTTACAAATGATTTTCATCAATATTACAATATTTTAAACTGATGCCAACATCATGTAAATCTGTATCAAATCCTAGACTATTTTTAAGTTCTTTTGTTAGGTACTGATGCATACAATAAATTTTGGGTATCCAGTAGGTGGCAGCAATGCACAGTGCTCATACACCGATCACCCACCAGACGACAAACACCTCAGGGATGAGAACCCAGGTGCAGTCATGTGGTGGGTGATACCTCAGCACCATACAAGTCCAAACAGGCCAGTGTGAGTTTCTTTTTCCAGTGCCTGGAGAGCCAATCTTGCCAGGTTTTTCCCTGTAAGTTGGAGGACCTGCTTGCAGGTCTGGAAATAGATTAACATCATACCCAGGATGAAGCAACTGTAGGTTAAAGGCTTTGCTTAAAAGTATTCCACTCCAGGTATTCATGGGATGTGAATCGACAACCTTCAGGTTGTTGGCACTGATCCGGGGCCACTGAGCCACCACTCCACCTGTCACCTTGGGCTGTGGTTTAATGCTGGTCACATACATGACCCCAAAGAGAGCGTAATAACCAATGCTGGTAATCACTTCCACTTCAGGCACACAGATCCATTCATAAAGAGCTGTAACCACCTTCAGCCTCCCCAGCACATTTTATGATCCCTTTCGTTCACAGTGTGAGAATTTCAGCTTATTAAGACATTTATTGTAATCAGGTGTTTTGGCACTTGACCCCATGTGCGGAGACTGAAATTGGACAGCAATGACAGTGATATTACAGCAGGGGGCGACATTACATCGATGTAACTGCAGCCTGCCAAACTAGCCATAGTGACAGCTTAGTATTAAAGCTGGCAAGTACCAGATCGAGAAACGAAAATCAAGGGTCAGAGGTCATATGTATATTGAGACATTAGTGACTCAAGGGTTATTGAGGCTATCAAAGGTAGCTAGCGTATGTCCTGAAATGCGAGGCCTTCCTCTGTGATGGATTATTGCAGTGCAGATATGAGAAGAGCTGAATTAACGGCGTTAATAGTGGGTCAGTGGGTTTGCAGGGGGCACTCTGTGAAGTTTGTACCTGGGCAGGTCACCACAGGTCACAGGTGTTCATCTGCACCCATGTGATAAATGCCAGATTGGGCCTTTTCATGACTGACAGGCATCTAAACTGCTAGCTGCCTGTGAATTTGACATAAATGAGACATAAATGCTGAACACTCATTGGTTGATCACTGGCGATCGTTAACAATGGGAGCCTATGTCATTCTGGAGAAGGACGATCCTCACACTGCACACTGCTGCTGTGATGTACCTCCCATCCAGTGGCTCATTAGCCATTTAGCATCATTTTTACAGCAAAAGCAAAGAGGATAAACACACAGGCTGAGATTGTGCAGAGTCAATGATGAGCAGTAAAGGTCAACACAGGTGGACACCATCGTCTGAGGGGGTGCCGACTTTGCAGGCCAATTCCACTGGACTCAGACAGGGGGAGCCAGTGGTGAAGTTTGCCCAGTGCGCCACACGGGCATAGACTGGTACTGACGCTAAGGAACTTTCTACAGGATCTAAATCCCAGAATGCTCTGTGGAATGCCATCACATCGGGGATGGGCATCAAGGACCGGGACCAGGCAACCCGGGAGGCACCAGCAGACCCACGAAGTGCGGAAGAGATCCTAGCGGAGGACCCACCGACCGCAGACCGGCCGGACGTGACCGAGAAGACGGCTATCAGGTTTGGTGCTCTGAATTTTGACCTTTCTCCCATGGTACCCTGAGGACTAGGTGTGCCGGGTATCACTATAAATGAGCTGTAATGTGGCATATTTAAACATTAAAATCCAAAGGTATCATGTTTATTGAATTTGAGTAATTAAGTGCAGCTGCTGGAGCACGACGCCCTCTAGGGTATGGGAGGATCCGGCGTCATTTAATGTCATTTACAGTTATTACTTATGATGGCAGCTTACCTGGTGTGTCACGTGTTAATCGGGAACTGTTCATGTGAAACGTGGGTGGAGCTGCCATTCCCTGCTATGGGATCGATGCCGGGTTACTGGGGACAAAAGTTACGCCTCTAGCGGTTTCGGCAAAATGAATTATCACTGATAATCAAGGTCACCTGCTCTGCCCTCCTGAAATTTTGAGCGCTATAGCAGATGGTGGTGAATTCGGGTGGGGACCGTGCAGGTATTCATAGTGTGTACAAACAGAGGAATGCATGTCTTCTATGCACCTGTCTGTGTGTTTTCTTTACCCAGAAATCTTTGAATCTGTCCATGTCAAGGTAACCTCCAGTGTAGTGGAAATAAGTTACTCCGTCACACAAGATTTTTGTTTCTGGGACCCCACTGGAAAATTCACTTTGCCCCCCCTTCCCCATCCCTCCAAAGTGTGGTGAATGTTTGTGGGCAGCAGGGGTCCCTCTAACCTCACATCACGCCTGATGTCACAGGGCAGTAAGGCAGCACTGTTGGTGAAGAGGGGGGAGAAGGATGATTTGATCCCCGGAGCCGACGTGACCTTTAATGGCCCCGTCGCTGCCTCCCAACAGGATGGCAAGGAAAGGCATTGGGGCTCTGACCTGTCCGTCCTTGTGAGTGGGATTATGAGCTCCAATCTCATTGGTTGGAAAGACGGTCCTGCTGCATTTAGTAAGAAATCAAGGCCTTTTGTCTCTGTGTAATCCAGACCTCTGCTCTTTATTTAGGAGCTGCTTGCAAGGCCTTTTAAAGGCCTTGTTATTTTTACTGCCCATTTGTGCTTATTTAGATGCAAAAAGGGATGTTTGTTTTGTTTGGATAGCCCTGCCTCGTGATTGGTTGGGCTGGTCAGGTGACTGCCGAGTCTGAAATCCGCAGTGAACCTCTATGGATCTCCATTGCTGTTATTCCATAAATCATAAATTATTCCATAAATCCCCACCACCCCCCCCAGCCTCACTTGCACCTCCATAAGCTAAAAACACGCAGCAAGGCTGTTTCATTCTGGGAATATGGCTGGGGTGGGGGGTAATTTTCCAGTTCAGTGCTATCGGTCAGCTGAGCCTTTGATGGGCAGGACCCAGCATCTATGGGTTTGTAGCTGACTCTCTCTCTGCCTTCACTGAGGGGGGTGGGGGTGGCAGGTGCAGCAAAGCAGCTCTTAATGCAATAGATGTTTGCAGTGTCGTCGCAAATCATCGGTGTGATTTACCCCTTAATGCACACTGGCGTTCCCTGAAATTTGCTCAGAACCATGGTAGCATGGAAAACGTTGGGGTCCAAAAAAATCAAAATCCGGGGCAGGTTTTTGAAAGTGTCACAGTCACAGGGAACTGAACTGGTTGGTTGAAACAAAATCTTGGTCTGGATTTTTACTTTCTGGATTCTGAAATGTGAAACTGCATATGTGAGTAAATGATGTGTGAGTGTGTTCTGCGATGGCTTGGTGCCCCATCCAGGGTTGTTCCCTACCCTGTACCTGTAGCCTCCAGGATAGGCTTTGGACCCTTCCCGTGACCCTGAATAGGATAAGCTGTTTCAGAAAAATGATCGCTGGATGAATGGATGGATGGATTCTGAACTATCCACCTCTGATTGAAACACTAAAATCATCATTCACCGTTATTGCAAATCCCTTCCATAAAGAGCCATCATTTACTAGGTGGTCATTTAGTCAGTCGATGGGAAATATAAAGTATAAGGTCTGTTTTAAAGATTGTAACATTTGGAGGTCTTTATAGGATTTGAGCTGTGACTACTGTCTCCCACGGAGGAGCTCATACGATCGAGAAGATACCGGCGCTGCAGGTGAGTGTGGGAAACACCCACTATCTGCGCGATCGATGGTGTTTTTATGAAATGAGAGACTTTGCTGACATATCTGAGCTGGCCTCCCCAAAGATCTTACCAGGCAGTCTCTCAGAGACCTAGAAGAGAAAGACGAAGGCGATTAAAAAAGGTCAAAGAGACCTCTATGGAAATCAGCACAGTGAGGAGGTGACGTCAAGAACTGGGACTTTGTCGTTTAATTGGAAAGCATGACAACGTCGACTCCCTTGGCGCGGAAATGTCACCAGTTCCCTGAAAACCTCGATTATGGTAGCACAGATAGATTAAGGATGGGGATGGGGCTTCCTGTTGGGACTATGAGCGGTCCCCCCCCCCCTTTGGGAAAGCACAGCACAGTGACGCACAGTGTGGCTATAAATAGACTTGCTGTGCTTTGACCCACACAGCTGCTGCCTCCCCCACGGTGACCCTGGAGCACTAATGGTGGATGATTCCAGAACTCGGGGGGGGGGGGGGGGGGGTGCTCTTTCCACAAACAACAAACACAGTCGACCCAGTGCCGGGAAGGG
>JABFDZ020000084.1:6142726-6156611 GCA_019775955.2 Pollimyrus isidori
ACCACCCGTGTCAGTTGCTTTAAGAGTCTGCTCGAGGTTCCACACAGTACCACACTGAGCACCACCCGTGTCAGTTGTTTAAGAGTCTGCTCGAGGTTCCACACAGTACCACACTGAGCACCACCCGTGTCAGTTGCCTTAGTTTCCAGATGGTCCAGCTCCCATTCAGGCTGCCACTGCGATTCGGGTCACATGACTATACTACCCCCCCTCCCAACCACCACCACTGTTCGCACTGTTGCAGTCTTTATGGCTCTGTTCCAGGTATTCTTTGCTCATTCTGGTTCCCTGCAATACGTCCAGAGGCATACACAGGACAGGAAGTGGTTGTGCTTTGTTACCACTCATAGGTCTGGGGGTGGGGGGGGTTGAATTGAGATACTCCAAGGAGTAATGCCCAGACAAGTCAACATTAAAAAAATATTTTATATAAAGCTACTGAAAGTTAAGCTTAGATGTTTAAGGAAAGTCCAAAACCTTGTGCATTTTTATTGACAGTCTAAAACAAATGAATCATTTCTCTATGTTCTGTTGGATGTTCACGTGCCTTTGGTGCATACAAAGTGCCTGATTTACCTGCCGCTTCCCACGCTTGATCAGGACCAGCGCTCCCCACTGGAGCCGCCTTGCCCCCCCGGCTGATCCGAGCCTCCGCATCCATCACCTGTGCCCCATTTGCGGCCCCCTAAATCTCACAGCCCGAAACCCAATAATTAAATGGATAATTTCCCACCTCAAGTCGACGGCGGCTGTGGGATAATCACGTCACCTGCTGCCCCCCAGTCTCTGTCAGGAAGCTGATCCCGCGCGTGGATGAAAGGCCTCATGATTGCGAGATGGGCGACCCACTGGCAGCGGCAGGGAGGCGAGACTCTCAAAAGTTTCGGAATTATCCCCTAAAAATGTGCAGGAACTCTTTTATGTTCCATTACTATAATTTGCAAAAATCCCACATCTCCATGAATTACTGTATGGAGGGAAGGATTTATGTTTTGCTCATTAATTATGCCGGAGATTAACAGTGATTCCAAGACTGTAGTGAAGAGTGAAAATTATACTACTATACTGCAACACCACTAATGTTAAGATTACATCATTTTCTGTATCACAATAGCAGAGCGAATACAGCCAAATGTGCCTTGAAGCTCTCACTGCTGAATAGCGGCTCGCACCAACAGCCTGAGCAGCCTGTCTGTGATGGATGGGTCAGAGTTTTCAGTCCATTGACTAGATCCATTACAGGGTCAGTAAAACCCAGCATTGCTACATTAGCCAATTCGGTTAGCTGCACTGTGGCAAGATCTTCAGTTTAAAATATAATGACAATGATCTGGTGGGTTTGGACACGCGTATCAGTGACGCTGTCAGCGATGTGACTCTTCACGGTGGCTGACGGGCTGCTCCGGAGAGCATGTCTGCACGTCACCTCTGCCCACAGCCTGGACATACTTAGTGTCATGCACTTGTCCATGGTCACGTCCATGGGATGGAGATGAGACTGGGGAGGTGGAAGTGACATCACACACAGTCTCCCGGAATGTTGCCCCCCACCCCCCCAAAAAAGAAACATCTTCCCCTTTTGATGGAAACATATTGTAATGGAATGAGGTGGCAATTTGGTTATAAATAAGTTATCCCACCTCCATGTGCCTGATAGTGGCTTTCCCTGGGGCCTCTGCGTGCATCCTGTGGTGAAGCCGCTCCGATACTGAACAATATCAGGCTGACTGCACTCGTCCTCATAACCCCGACTTAAAAGGTTCACACCGGGGAATCAAATTTTAATTCTCGCTCAGATGAACATGTCGCCGCTTCGTGATCATGAATGTTGTTGTATTTTTGCTGATTCACCGTTGGCTGGGCACAATGCCCAGCCAGGAAAGCAAGTTCTGAGGGCTGATGGGATAATTCCTTTTGGATTTCTTTTTTTGGGGGGGGAGGGGGGTAACACAGTGAGTGACGGGGACTGCAAGGCTGCTGGGTGCCAGATGTGTAGGCCTCTACATTTTGGAAGTGCGCTTCATAGAGTTAAGGTTACCCCAACTCCCATTGCAGATCGTGGCCCAGTCCGCTGAACCGTCCATCAATCTAAGGGGTGTCTGCTATAGAAAATCGCGCAAAAATAGAAAAAATATGCAGGAGAAACAGGAGATTTTAGTGTCCTGTGCTGCCCGGAACATAATATAGACCAACAAAACCTTGACAAAGATAAGTGCTGGAATGGATGGATGGATGGATGGATGGATGGATGATAGAAACTGATCATGAAGTCATCTGGTTCCCATTCCTTCTCCTCTCGTTCCTCTAATCTTACGTTCGGTGTTCAGTTTCATTATTTATGTTTACCTGTGTGGTGCCTTCAGCTCTCAGCCTGGAATACCATTACGTCCAAACCGGGAAATCTGTCCTTGATAAATCCCGGTCCATTAGGTGGTTCTGCTTGCGTTTCTCACGGTTACGTAAATATTCACGGAGCCGGATTGAAAAAAGATCCTGCCTCCCGACCAGTGTAGAGGAGAAGTGCGTCGCCATTGTGTGGAAATGACATGTATGTGTGTCAGTTGACACACTGAGACAATGACTTATGACTAATGACGGGACAAATGAGGCTTTAAAGCACTCAGTGGGTGGGATAATTGTAAGCTGTCAGTCACCGATTGGATTTATCTACTTCCTATTGGCTGCTTCCCATTGGCTGCTTTTCCGGTTCCCATTGGGTTAAACTGGTTGATGACTGACAGCTCGCGTTTGAATAAAAACCCATACAGCCGCAACAGAAAACACCGAATGAGGTTTCTGGAGCTTAATTACTTTCCGTGGGGAGGAGAGATTTGCAGCGATGGCCCAAGCCTCGGCCCAGGTGCATCTGACATCGCGCCAAAATCGTCATGGTGATTTCAAGAGCTCGTCACGGGGAACGAGGGGAATTTATGTAAGACCTAGACAAATCAATGGAGGTGCGTGTTGGGCCAGGGGGTGGGGGAATGGGATGTCCTTCTCGCCCTCCTGCCTTAAGTAATGACCTTCGGTAATCAGCCACTGGCCAGCGAGGGAGTCGTCACGCCGAGCTCCATTCATTTTCCACCCCTGCCGTTCCCAGTTTGGCTGGTCTAGCGGACGACATTACGTCACTCCCTGTCTAAACCGCCAGGCTGGAGGACTGCTGACTTGCTGGGATGGGGGAGGGGGTCACTTAGTCTTGGCCACGCATTAATTAGGTCTCGGTGGGTAAGAAATTAGGAGGCTGATTGATAAATTAGCATCTGATTAAAGACCCATTAAGAAATCGTAACCAAAGACAAACACTCTGGCCGTAAATCTGACTCGGGACCCAGCTCCCTAAGTGACAACAGGAATTTCCCAAGCGTATTGGGTGTTTGGTTTATTGATGATTAAATGACCCTCGTTCCTGTTTGGGATACTGTGCGAGGGACTGGGGAAAGGCCAAATTAATGAGCGATCTGGAAGTGTAATCAGAGTCGGCAGGGGGAGTAGCCATTTCCGTGTGGGGATTGAGCTTGTTATTTGCTGCCCTTGGGCCTCTCTGTGGCGTTGTGCTAATGCCTCAGCTATCAAACCACCTCACACACATGCCATTAGCCTCATTGGGTTAATGCGGACCATAGGTACACAGACAACATGGGACAGGGATGTTGCCAGGGAGACAGATCCGCCCTCCGACCAATCAGAATGACACACTCATTTTAGGTTTCTGCCCGTGTCCTGATTGAATACCAGTGTCGCTGTTATTTATGCAAAAGCTTGGATCCAATGGAGAGTGAAATTGGCAAGATTACACTCCACCTCTGGCTCCCCCCTGTGGTGTAATAAGTACCCCTTTCACAAGATTGTTTTATATTCATCATTTATAATGAAGGCGAGGAGGGAGGAGGTCAGATTTTCTCCATGAAGGAATCTCCTACGTATGTGTCCTTCCAGAACACTGGTCTGCTGAGAAATTGTCCTGAGAAACCTGGTGCGAAATGAGTTTAAAATAGTGTGTCCAAACTTGTTTTATAATTAAAACAGAGATTGGTGTTTAGTGACTCCCTGATCAGAGGAGGTAGAAAATTCAGCTCCAGTAAGTAGAAATCCAAACCAACCAGTTTCCGCCAACCAGTTGAGTATAAAGAGTCACAGTTACAGAGTACTCAACTGGTTGGCGGATTTGTACTTTCTGGAGCTGAACTGCAGCTATCCAACATTTGTGTGATCACGCATTTTGGTAATGGCAGAAATTAATCAATTCCAAAAAAAAAGAGCCGTAGTGCTCACAATTAATTGGCAATTAAACTCCCGTTTGATTGGATAATGACTGTCTCCTTGGTCTGTCTGTGATGAGGAATTGCTTGGAGACCCTTGACTCCAGTGCCAGGATTTCTGGCCAGGAAAGCATTTCTGAAGGAACATATATTGTATTGTTTTGGACGAGTACAAGAGCTGTGAGGAGACCGTAGGTCCTTGTGAGGAAATTAGCGGATATGGTCTGTATGACTGATCAGAAGAAATGAAGAAGGTATACATTTCTACATTGTGTCTTCATGGTAGCACAAACTGGAAAGAGGATGTTTGACTCAGAAAGCCTGATCTCTAGGGCTTCATTGTATTTTCCGTTCAACAGACTGAGGAGACTCTGGGACCCACAAGGGCTCTGGGCACTGGTATTAATGGACCATATTATCCAGCGTTTGTGAAAGGTAATCATATTGGTGAAATATTTGTGGAAGGTAATCATATTATTTTCATTCTTAGTTTGATTGCCTTGAACTTGATGTTGGAACGACAACTCCCTCTGCAAACATAACGAAAAGTCGTTGCTAGGGAACCGCATTTTAATGTTTCATTTCTGAGGCGCGACGGAGGGACACGGTGATAATGTAGATGACCTTTAGGGCCCAGGGAGCTCCGGACACCCATGTTCCAGCAGACTGGCGATATACTTGAAAATCACTGTTCTTTTTTTGTATAGCTGCTATATTTACCAGTTTCGTTCAAAGAGAAGACCAAAATAAACACCCGAGATGAGATTCCAGGGACGAGGCCGTCACTTCTTCACACACAGAGTCCCCCCTCCTGCCAACCCCATCCAGGGCCAGAGAGGGCGCCATGCCTCAGTCACTCACTCGGATTGTCACCTCTACAGGCAAACTGCACGTTGCCTCGGTGACCTTTCGGAATCCGATTTCCGGAGATGGCTACATTTGACTGACATTTACGAGCGAGAGAGGGAATGGGGTGTGCAGGGAGAGGTGGCCTGCGGAGGGATCCAGCAAATCTCCATAACATACATCTGTCCCGATGTCAGCATCCTGGTCTAAAGCAAATAGATAAGATCTGCTCGGAATCTGCATCATTGAAAGGTAGTCTGATGATCTGTGTGTGGTACTATTGCTTTATGTGTTTTTTATAAAGCAACTTATAAGCCTGAGGCAATTTTACCCATCATGATTTTAGGTGTGATCTAAATGGGTAATGCCCCCCAATGGATAATGCCCCCAGTGGGTAATGCCCCCAATGGGTAATGCACCATCTGAACCCCACTTCACCTTTCCAACACTGTCCAGCCCTTCCCCCTTGGTCACGTCCGTGGGCTTGCCAACACATGGCTCCACATTACGTAACATCTGTTGCCGTAGGGACAGTGTCACTAACGTGAAACACCAACACAAGAGTCCAGATGGTGCCAGAGCTGGGGGAGGGGTGGGGTGCAGGCTCGTCCAATTGTGCGCTGTCCAGTGGGTTCTAAAGTGGGTTCTCTTTACGGTGAGAGGCATCAGGCTCTGTGGTAGCTAAGGACGCGACCTTGTGACTTGAAGACCACACTGTCGAGACTTAGCGTTTCTCAAACTGCTCCTCAGTGACCCTTGGACAGTCCACGTTTTTGCTTTCTCTCAGCTCCCGGGAGGAAATGTACACTGTCCTGGCAGGTAGATAAAATGTAAAACGTGGGCTGTGTGGGGGTTTCTGAGGACAGCGGTTTAATGATCTGGTGACCATGAATCCTTCAGTGTTGTCAACACCTGTGAGATACTTATCCATTCTAAGTCCTCTTTCTTCCTTCATATCATTTTCTAGTGGTGTGTGTATGTGTGTGTCTGCGTGCGTGTGTGTCTGCGTGCGTGTGTGTGTGCGTGCGTGTGTGTCTGCGTGCGTGTGTGTGTGCGTGCGTGTGTGTGTGCGTGCGTGTGTGTCTGCGTGCGTGTGTGTGTGCGTGTGTGTGTGCGTGCGTGTGTGTGTGCGCTCATACATTTTCACACTTGTGTGTGTGTCCATTTTCCTTTTTTCTTTTTACCCAGGAGGTGGTGGGGGCAGATGATTGATCCTCAAGGCTGAGTGGAAGTGGTCTAACCCTGCTGCTCATACAAAGGGTTTGGGGATCTTGGAGATCTGATGCTTCTTTGTAGATGTGGTCCAGGGTCATGGATAAAAAATTCCATCTCCCAGATATCGAGCGCATGGTCCCTGGCTGTGGTTCAAAGTTGCATCTTGCTTGTGTGACCAGGTGCTATTCTAGGATGGGGCATAAGAGGGGCCAGAATTTGTACAATGGGGCCAACCTTATTATTACCCAATGATATGTTTTGAGTCGGTGAGTGACAGGGGAGAGGGCATTGCGGGGGCCAATCAGCTTTTAGCTGGGGCGAGTGTCCCGCACCCCCAAACATGCCCCAGTGCGTGACCTACCTCCCTGTAGGTTTCCGTGTCTGTGGCTCCCTGCTGAATGATCTCCCCCGTCACCGTCATTTAGGAGGATCTCACCTATCACGTCTGAGTCCGGGGAACTTGTTAATGAGTTCATTAATCCTATAAATATAAGCTAATACAAAGCCACGTCATCAGGGCCTCTCCCCTGGCCCCGACTTGTTCCTGATTGGTCTATTTTGTTATTTGTGTCCCTACCATCCATGTTGATAGGCGGCTTGCAGAATATTAATGTGCCATGCCAGCTATATGTGTGTATTGTTACCATTGCGCCAGTTGTTGTACAAGGATCCCCATGGTAACCAAAGGGCATCGTCTGCCTTTATTATGGCTAGCGTAGGGTGTGACAGTTGCTGATGCATCATGTTGGACTGCGTTCGGGAGTTTCAGCTGGGCTTTGAGTGCCTCCATGCCTTTCCAGATGAGCGCTTTCGCCATCTGACAGAGACCTTTTCAACTTGTCAACATCTCCCTTAGAATGCCTTTCGGACGGTGGGGCACCTGGAATTGGTTCAGAAGGGCGGCGATGTGAGAATGTTCCTGAGCTTTCTTGGCTGTCTTGGGAGTTGTGTGCGGTCTGGTGATTATACAAAACATTGTGGTGTGAGCATCTGTGCATCTGTGCATACAGATTTCACCCTAAGCACACCAATGATGGAAAGTAAAGATTTATGGGAATGAATAGAATCCAATCTATCAAATCTATCCTCAAACTCTATCCCCTTCCCATTTTACCACCTGCACACCTGAAACCAGAGCTGCTCCATTGTATTCAGGCATCGGAAATTGGCTTGCTCTTTCAAACTGTGTTTGACTTTTGAAGACGTGAATTTTAAATATTTTAACATCGATAGGTCCCACAGGCTATTAATGTGCCACGAGCTGTAATTTATTATTGCATTTGCGCCTTACCTCGCCTCTGTGCATTTTTCGAATGGTGCTCGTTTTACCTGTGTTTTTAAGCGACCGTAAAACCCCTTTCTCTTGAAGTATGCTTTGAGCATTTATAACAAGGACACATAAATCAAAGGGAACCCATTAGCTAAACCAGGAACTTTGCCACTGGCAAAGAAATATCCATCACGCTCATTTGGGTGAACTGAAAAATGTCTCTCCCTGCCTTCATCATTTAAAGTATAAAATGGGAAAGATATTTAACCTCTGCTGACAAAAATACTTATTAATAATTATTGTTGTTTATTCATGTTTATTCATATATTTGTTATTATGCATTGTACAGGTACTTCCATATTCCTATTCATATGTGTGTTATATGCAGTCTGTAATATTACTTTAGGGGTTTTCCAGAGATACATACAGCAAATTCAATATGCCGGTATTTGAGTCTTTATTTCATTGTATTAATCCGATTCATCATATCCTCCAGCTCTTGAGAACCACCTTAAATAACTGTTGACAGGCCATATCTAAGCCTGATTGGTCTAGAGCCTAGGGGGTGTGGCATTGCTGCTGCAGAGATTGTCTGCTTGTACATTGTAGTGCAGACCTCAAAAATTCTTAACATATGAACTCTTGTTTTGTGATGTTTACTAAGAAAGTAATACTTTAAAACAATATCAGAATATGGCAGAAAGGATTATTATTTAAAGAGATGATTTCCCAGGACCTGTCTCTTGGATAGAGAGCTTTGAAACTCTGTTGGTCTGAAGATATAAACCCTATTTGGCATTTGGCAATGCTATTGGCATTTAGCAGCAACCTGCAGTGATAAGACTTGCGGAGGGTATTGCACGTCTCCACAGGGCGTGATGCCTTAACATGCCACCTTAATACTCTGCTGAATGAAGGTCTCTGCAGTTCTTTAGGAACAAGGAACAGTAGAATACTCAAGATTGCCATCTCTGTATTGACAATCTGTCATGGGATGTTATATAAATCTATTGATGTCTGAATGAGAATGGAAGTGACAGGTATGTTTCCCAGAAGGCCTGCCTTGATTGTTGATACCTTCTGAGCCTGGATGTGTGAGATTCAGGCCTGGCAGATGGTCCCGGCCGTAGGTGCCTGCCCCTTTGAAGTATTCCTTCAGTCACACCCTGGGCTGTGAGGGAGAATCACTCTTAGAAACAACTTAGTGAGCAGGCAAACTGCTATGCAATTAGAACGGACATTGTATGAGAAGCAAATGAACTTCTGGTTTTACTGATCTCTACCTGTTTATCTCTGATAACTAAAGAATAATTGCAAGAAAACAACAATCATTAGATAATATTTGTCTTTTATAGTGCTGTCTTATTATATTCTGGTGATTTAAACCACAATGCTTTGTGTATTTATCTCGGGTCTTCAGCTGTCAGTCAGAGTTGAAGGTGTTGAGCTGTTTGTTAGTATGAAGAGTTTTTCTTTCCTTTATCTCTTTTTCTGCCACAATCTGGGTCTTTTCTAGGACACTGTAATCTTTTAATGGGATCTCATTCCCTTCATTGATCGCATGCAGTATGAGGAGATCATTGCACCAAGAGACCATTGAGCTCAATCTGTCCTCTAGACTCTGACAATCCACCTCTTCCCGTGGCACTAAACAGCAGGCTCTCATTGACCTGATACCGACCGCGAGAGCATCAGGAAGAACACAGGTGTTAAATGGACAGGTTAAAATCAGCTGTGATTTGGAACAGTTACTGAGCCCAGGGGTCTGGCCGAGCTATGAAGCAGCTGGGGTGATAATTGTGTTATATGTCTGTGGGTTTGTGTGGTTGTGTGTGGATTATGGTTCTATTGCACCGTGGGGACCAAATGTCCCCCACAATGTAATAAAAACCTGTTTTTTACGTTGTGGGGACTATTTTTCATATCCCCACAAAGATCTGTGACTGCAATCAAAAAAGTAAAAATGCCAAAAGTCTCATATTTCGTTTGGTTACCTATGGTTAAGGTCATCATGTTGGGATTAGATATAATTACAAAGCTGTGTGTGTGTGTGTGTGTGTGTGTATGTATGTATGTGTGTGTCTGTGTGTGTAAGTGAGAGAGAGAGCTGGAGGGATGACAGAGTAGACAAGGTCGGGTCACATTACAGAGTGTTTTGATTGCCTCCACCATGCATACGATGAGGTTCCTCGGAGGCACAGACATCCCACCTTAGGGATACTGATTTCAGGGATGCTGATGAGTGGCATCCGGGAAGGCGGGGGGACTGGCCAATGCCTGGCTGGTATTACGGTAATACCATGTATATATTGCCAACTAGGGTGGGGCTAGAGAGTGGTGGTTAAAATTGGGGCGAGGTTGCGGTGGATTTCCAGGACATCGTGCATCGTTTGCGGGTGTCGGGGAGCTGCTGTCAATTTGTGGGAGACTCCCAGAAACCCCTGATCATGTGAGCTCATCATATGACATCCCCCATTGCTTTGGATCGGTGCATAAACATATATGATATTTGAATATAGAATATAGAATTTGAATATAGAATTTGAATTATGGCTTCTAAATTATTTGAACTGAATGAAAGCAGATGCAGGTTCTCCAGATACTCTGTTATTGTTCCCAAAATTCACTATAATTTCTATATTTGTCTGTTTTTCCCCAGTGACATGCTCAGTGTTAATCTGCAGCATTTGCCTATTGCACTGAGAGCCTGATGCCAGGCTGGTCAACAGAAGCCAAGCGTCATAAACAGATAAGCAGAACCCCGATTCTCCCCGAGCCCGCAGCGGGCCAGCAACGTGGCTGAAACGCATACATACAGTGATCCCACTCCCCCTAATTACCCTCCTGCTGTCCCCAGCGGCTGCGTCAGGGGCCCTGTCTGCTCACCAGGCCATCAGCACTGCTGTTACGTGACACCACATCCCTCAGATGTCCCTACGACGTCCCTTAGATGCACTCCGTCACACGGCCTCCGCCATATGGGTGACACGTCTCATGTTCGGCTGTCAATCGGTCGGACACTCGGCCGGTTGAGGACGGCTCGGTGCTGTCTAGCCACAGAATCGGATCTCAGATTTTCCTGCCCGCCGCTCTGGGTTAAACGCCGGCGGGGAATTGAGATGCAGGCTCCGGGCCGGGTCAGGAAGTCCATTAGCAGCTGGAGTGGTTTCATTCCCAGGGATCCTCTGCCTGCTGATGTGTCTCCCCCCCGGACCCCCAGGCTCTGGAGCTTATCCTGCCCCGGACGTCTGGGACACCTCCTCAAACCTTTGCCCAAAATATGCCACAGTCCCCACATAGGTGTGAGATGGACAGATCATCCTTGCTTTGTAAGTCAGCTGGTTTTCCTCTATACATCTGTATGTGAAGCCAGGGGCTGGGGGGAGGGGGTGCAGAGAGGCACAAAGATTCATGCCACAAGATCTACACACCCGAGAAAACCAGCCTGGGGGCGGGTTACCAGCTTACCGGTACTGCATCACCACCCCCACCCAACTGCTGTGGGGTGATCAGTCTACTGATGACTGCACTCCAGCACTCTCCAGTTTCGGGCTACACCCTGGGGTCAATAAGCCCGTGTTTCATATTGAACAGCGCCCCCCGTTTTTCTGGATGACTGACGGCAAGTGTCTCATTTAATATTTAAGACTCTACCAATACAGCTGGAGTTCCCGGAATGAAAAACAAATGCTAGTTATTTTCCTTTTTTCCTTTTTTTATATATATATTAGAATGTCTATATTATAGAATTTCTGCCTCCACTGGGCTACGTTAAACTTGACAGTCATAAAGTATGTATTATTAACAAGCACAATTTTGTTTCTAATAATGCATACAGACATTGGAACACAGCAGTTAGCTTCCAGTATATGCTGCTCTAGCAAACAGATTAATCTTCGAAATGCATGAACTGGAATGGACCTGTGGTTGATTGGACAGGGAAATAATGGAGTTTGGACCATTTCCCTTGCAGCAGTCTCTCTCTCTCCCTCTCTCTCTCCCTCTCATTCTCTCACACATACACGCTGCTGGTGGTTTTCTTCTGTCTGCTTGTCCCATCAGGGCTCCATAACCTAATACACCAGCCTCGCTTTCCCTCACATTACATCGCTGCTTTGTTTCTGTGAAAGGATTCTTAGTAAAAGGGGTTCTCTCTCCCTCATGGAGCCCTTCCAGGATTTCAAAAAGGGTTACAAATCATCAAGAGGCTCTATTCGTAGGCTGCGACGTGACGCAAATTTGCCCTCGAATTGACCCTGCGCCGATAAAGGGAATGTCCAAAAAGCAATTTCACAGAAAGGCCACAGAAATTTCCATCTTCGTTACGGAATGGTTGAACACCACTTGTGGCCACAAGATGGCAGATTCCATTTCCGCAGCACGCCGGGGGACCCAGACTCAATGCTTGCATGACTAATAACCTACGGGAAATGTAAGCTGCCCTCTAGTGTCTGTAATTATGAGCTTAATGCAAGTTCATCCAGGGGATGAGTATAAATTTTAATGTGCAATCAATGCGAAAACTAGGTTATTAATTAACTACATTTTTAAATCGATTCACGTCTCTGTTTTTTATATCAGTTTTTTTTCTCAATCAAGATGTTTTGCCATGGACATTGACGACTTTTCCCCCATATGCTTTTGTCCATGTACAAACCGGTCAAGGACCCCCCCCTCCCCCCACCTCCCCAGTGCAGAGATCTACGTGCTTCTGTCGTTCTCGGGAAAGTCGGATGTATTTCTGGAATGACACTTCAGGGTGGGTCTCACACCGCTTGTGTGTGAGAAGTTGGCATGTTTTCCTGACAGGGTTTCCAGAGGCGATGCCTCTTGGAGTTCCTCTGCATCGAATGGCGGCTGCCAGGAATGACTCAGCACTGAGGTGCCCCTGGCTCTCCTTCAGGGGACCCGGGCCTTGGAATATTCCAGAAGAGACCGTGGTGATCCTCTCTCCGCAGGTTTACGGCAACGTGACGAGCATGGCAACGGTTTGGAATGGAATTACTCTGCGGACGCGGAGAAGGAGATATTTAGCTAATAGACTGGATTGGATTAGAGCAGCTGGGAGCTCAGTGGGATTCAGAAAGGGTTAATATCTGAGCGAGTCCATCTCTGCGGCGGGCCTGGGGGTCGGGCAACTGCATTAACACCTCAGCATCACACGACGGGAGGCAGTCTGAGTGCGTGAGGGGAGTGGAGCTAACAGATACCCGCTCCTGGGATTAACACGGGCCATCTTTTTATAAACAGCAGAAATAAATACGCAGCATGGTGCGTGTTTGCCCGCCCACTGCAGTGACACTGCCATTAGAGCCACATGGGACACAGAGAAAATGACCTGATCTCTCCACAGAGATTAATAAAGTATATCCTGATATTGCCTTTGTGGGTGTTTCGTGTTTTGAATGCTTTGGACTGTGTATCACCGTGTAACTTCTTTTGTTAACCTGTTTCTTTTGTTGTTGTTGTGCGGCTCCAAGGGATAGGACTCTGTATCTGTGATCAGAATGCAGTTGGTTCAAAGCCCAGGCCCTTAACTCCCAATTGCCCCAGGCACTGACTGACCCTGCATTCTGTTGCTTTCAATTAAAAGGCCCTGCCCGATAGATAAATGTATTCAGTAGCGTTTTTGGGAGGCATTCAGCCCTATAAGGTCCAAAAGTAAAGTCACTCCTAGGGATGTAACATCATTAATCACATGACAGTCCCACGATTAAGGTGACACGTAATATAACTGTTGCCTGACTGGATTGATTGGTCCCCCAGTTTGGTTCAGCTGTATCTGATATTGCTCCGTGCCAGTAGGTTGTCGGGTCCAAGCTCTTGTCCTCTCTCTTCCAGACTGCGATGCCTGGTGAAGCAGCTGGAGAGGGGAGAGGCCTCTGTTGTAGACCTGAAGAAGAACCTGGAGTATGCAGCCTCAGTGCTGGAGTCCGTGTACATCGAGGAGACCAGGTACTCATTCAGGCAATAAAAAGCTGTGGACCTTCAGTAACATCTCTTTGTCCCCCAGTCTTGTCCCCTCTGTCCTCGTGTAAGGTGTCTCTGTCCCCCAGTCTTGTCCCCTCTGTCCTCCTGTAAGGTGCCTCTGTCCCCCAGTCTTGTCCCCTCTGTCCTCCTGTAAGGTGCCTCTGTCCCCCAGTCCTGTCCCCTCTGTCCTCCTGTAAGGTGTCTCTGTTCCCCAGTCCTGTCCCCTCTGTCCTCCTGTAAGGTGCCTCTGTCCCCCAGTCCTGTCCCCTCTGTCCTCCTGTAAGGTGTCTCTGTCCCCCAGTCCTGTCCCCTCTGTCCTCCT
>JABFDZ020000084.1:6187787-6200298 GCA_019775955.2 Pollimyrus isidori
TCTCAGCACTGCCGTCTTAGCTTGAAGGTCTTAGATCAGAGGTCTCAGCACTGCCGTCTTAGCTTGAAGGTCTTAGATCAGAGGTCTCAGCACTGCCGTCTTAGCTTGAAGGGCTTAGATCTGAGGTCTCAGCACTGCCGTCTTAGCTTGAAGGCCTTAGAGCTGAGGTCTCAGCACTGCCGTCTTAGCTTGAAGGCCTTAGATCTGAGGTCTCTGCACCGCCATCTTAGCTTGAAGGTCTTAGATCTAAGGTCTTAGCACTGGCGTCTGTGATCTCAGCTCTGCAGTCTTAGCTCTTAGGTCTCAGCTTTGAGTTCTGAGGTCTCAGCTCTACAATCTTAGGTCTCAGGTAGCAGGTCTGAGGGCTTAGTTCTGATGTCTAAGCTCTGTGGTCTCAGCTCTGTGGTTTTAGCGCTGAGGTATCAGCTCTGCAGTCTTTGGTCTTAATTCTGAGTTCTCAGCTCTGCAGTCTTAGGTCTGAGGTCTTAGTTCTGAGGTCTCAGCTCTGCAGTTTTAGATCTGAGGTCTCAGCTCTGAGGTCTCAGCTCTGCAGTCTTAGCTCTGAGGTCTTAGCTCTGCAGTCACAAGTCTGAGGTTGCAGGTCTGAGCTGTAAGAGCTCAGCTCTGAGGTCTTAGATCTGAGGTCTTAGCTTTGAAGTCTGGAGATTATTATTCAATTGTAGCTGGATGTGTTACTGCACTAAAGTAAATTCACAAAGGAAGTGATTAAATCAGTACAGAGCAGTACTGAAATTCTACTAAGGGTAAGTTTAAGCTTTTGCTACTACATACTGTACTGCAGCCATATAAATTCAGCAGTACAGTGATAAGATTAAAGCAAGTAGTGCATCCCAGCAGGAGAGAGACACGTGGCCTAAATTTGTCCACTGAAAAGAGAAAAGAACGGTTGCTTTAGTAGTGCACTTATAAAGAAATAATTCACTTCTTCATCCTGAACTGTCAAATAAAATGTTTTCACATGTAGGATCATGCATTGCAGGGGTAACAGATTGTAGAACTTATATATTTAATATTAATTATATTGTGATTATATTATTTATCATAATATATTTAATATGTAAGTTCTGTGTTTTTACTAGATTCTCTCTTGGGAGATATTCCGGTGCTGATTGTATGGTGCATCTGGGCCAAACCAATTAATGACAAGTTTATAGCATTGCTGACTACAAATGTGTGTGTGTTTTTAAGCTCTGTTCATAAAGCTAATTTTCCCACCTACGGTATACGGTTTAGCAGCTCTGTACCTAAACTGGCCCCTTCGACACCTGAGATAAATTATCATCCTCGTTCAGTACGTCCCTTTGGCCGGATACATGAATGTAAGCCTAACTGTAATAGGTTCCGGTTTCTAGGTGTTGCCCAGAAGCCTTGGGTGAGTTCCGTACCCGTGGCAAGGTCACGCGGAGCCCAGAAGGGCACGAGACGCCTACAGCCGCCATAGAGCTTAATAGGTAGATGGAGTGACCCTTAGTCAGTGGCCAGATGTGTGCCCTTAGCAGGCTTGGCCGTGTGCCACCGTTCCTGGGAATTACTCACATTAAAGGCTGGGTGAACAGACGGCAGAGACGTAGCCGGAGAGCGCGCCGAGCCCCGCCGTGCACCGCCGCCACCGAGCGGCCCCGCCGCGTGCCGTGCGCGCACCGAAAAATAAGAGCCTTCCGCGTGACCCCTGCAATCTGTTCCACGTCCTTCGTGACAGCTGAACTCAGAACCACCCCTTTCTGCACCACCCCCCCCTCATAAAAAACATGCCAAAAACAAGCGTGACGGAAAAAAAAAGACCCTCGTGTTTATTGTCATCCACGGGAGGGAAATTCCAGGGGATAAAATAAATACAACAAAAGGAGAGAAAATGAGGGAGTGGTGAAGGACGCGAGGCGCTCCACACTTCGCGGGTTTTTAAGAAATGAAGGGAACTCAGAAATAAAACCATTGCAGGGTGTAGATGAAGGTGTGGGAGACGGAGAGTCGAGCAGATTTTTTTTTTTGCGAGACCAGGTGGGGGTTGAATATCCTAGGAGTTAGAGCCAGACAAAAGCGCAAAATGCCATGTTGTAACTATTTAAAGCGTACAGTCAAGGAACTGATATTCCTAAAAACTGTTAAAATTACAATGCTCTTAAACAAAACTAATCATTTTTAATTATGCAACTGCAACAATTTCTGAGGATATTTTTTTAAAAAAAAAACAATTTCCCCCGAAGAGGCAGCTTTAACCGGATTTAAAAACATGATTCATAATTTCAAATTAAACTTGTTATGAAAATGTTCTTTAACAGTTTTTTACGTCATGGAATCCAGACTGATATTGGGATCAAAAGCTATTTTCTCAGTGTTGGAAGATTTGTATGTGATTGGAAAAACCGTTTTACTGCGCTAGGGGTTAGCATAGGTTAGAGGCTCTCAGACTGACCACATGGCCCAGAGCTCACAGCACCACCTGGAGGAAAATACCTGGAATGATCTACCGAGTGCTGAATCGGCGCCGGAATTCGAACCCAAGGCCATTGTTTACCTATTTGGCTAACATGGATTGAACTCGGATTATGGGAATATCTTTATTTCAGAAGGGTTGAGAGAATTAAAGTGAAGATAAACAAAACCCTGACGGAGAGCGATTGGGAATTACACGTAATGTCCCCCTGACCCATGAAATAAGAAGATATATCAGTGTATGATGGTACACTATAATAAGGCACTGATTAAAGCTAACGGTTAAATATACCCTCCATTTTAATTATTGTTCTTGATCGTGTTTTTGTCTCCACGCTAAGAATATTATTTATGTTTATTTATAATGTATTCCACACTCATTGCAGGTGATTAATTACGAGAAACGTGCCCCTGTTATTCATATCCAATTAATACAAAAAACGTAAATTAGTCTTTAGTTTATTTTTATAATTTACACATTAATCAAGTTAAACTTCAGATAACCCTCACGCAGGTGGTTCTGATCAACAATTTGGAGAGCACGTCTTCTAAATAACCGGAGAATTAATCATCACGGAACCGTATAAAATACCCATATGCGTACTGTATGTATGTGGTATTAATATGCATCCAGACGTATATGTGCATTCATATGCATTCTTGCCATGTAGCAGTCATCTGTTTACCGTTGGGCCTCGTTAAAGGCAGCTGATTTTCATCTTTTAATAAATGCTGCAAAAGGTCGTGCGATTTGCGTTGAAAAATAAACCAAAATCGCGATTCTTATTCGATCTCTCCGGAGATGTGTCTAGCGAAGTTAGTATTAATCTTTCTTCGGGCTGATCTTCAGATGCTAAATTAAAGCTGCTTGGTGCCCAGTAAGTGAGGATGCCAGATGATCGGTGCAGAACGGATGTCCCCAGAGACGGAGTCACGTGAGCGTCCCTGACACGCGACGTCAGCGGCAGATGGCATGGGTACCAGCCCTGGCAGTTGGCATCAGTGTCATTTCTCAAAAGGGAGAGATAAGGGGCCGGGAGGAAGAGGGAGAGTACAACAGAGTCGCACTGACATCTCCATCGCGAGGCACTGGGGCTGGTGTTTAAACCTGAACCTTTATGGAACATGAAAACACACAGTCCAGGTAAGCACATTTCAATGGATATAACTGCATAATAACTGTGAATTGACCCGTTCATGTTGCTCGTTGGTGTGTATATATGATAATTATTGTCTTTTGTTTAGGTTGATATGAATGATTCAATTAACTTGAACTAATTAAAAGCAGTACGCACATTATTCTACCATAGCAAATGTCTGGAATTCCTTAGCAGAAATGATGTTGTGTTCAGTGAATATAAATATTTTGATGCTGACTGAATAGTACTAGTGAAATTTAACGGGAGGTTAATTTTGATGCGCAAACGTGACAACACTTTTATGCCGTAACAAAATGCGCTTGTATGTAAAATACATCCTAGACTGGGGCTTTGATGGGCAGCGCAGGAGTGTAACTGACTCCGCCGTGTTGTCGTCCCAGGACAATGCTGACCGTACCCTTCCAAGATCCCGATGCCATGCACGACGGCCAGTTTGGCACAAACTTCACACGTGAATACCAGGCTGACCGCAAAGTCAGAAAGCAAGACGCAACTTCCGAAAAGCCGGAGGCGGCTCCCAAACCAGAAGAAAAAGAAACACAGGAGGAAAACTCTGAAAAGGACGAAGACGACAGAGAAGAGGACCAAGACGAAAACGGGCTGCCAAGAAGGAGGGGGCCTCGGAAAAAGAAGACCAAGGGCCGAGTAGACAGGGTCAAAATGCGACGCCAGGAAGCCAACGCCCGGGAGCGCAGCCGTATGCACGGACTGAACGACGCTCTGGAGAGTCTCCGTAAAGTCGTGCCCTGTTACTCCAAAACGCAAAAGCTGTCCAAAATCGAGACTTTGCGCCTGGCCAAAAACTACATTTGGGCTCTTTCAGAGACTCTCAGCGCCGGCAAGAGACCTGATCTTCTCGCCTTCGTGCAGACCCTATGCAAAGGACTGTCACAGCCCACCACCAATTTAGTGGCGGGATGCCTGCAGCTCAACGCCAGAAATTTTCTTACAGATCACAATGGGGAAGGGTCGTTCCCCGGCAGGCCCCCTTATGATGCAGTGTACCCGCCCTATCCCAGTCCAGACATGGGCACACCCGCAGGGCACGGCAGCGGCACCATAGACAACGGAAAACCCTTCAGAGCGTACGGGTACTGCGGTGCGTACGAGTCGTTTTACGAGAACACCTCCCCGGAGTGTGTGAGCCCCCAGTTTGAGGGTCCGCTCAGCCCGCCCATGAACTTCAACGGGATTTTCTCCCTCAAACACGAAGACACATCAGACTACGGCAAGAACTGTCACTACGGTATGCGTTACTGCGCGATGTCAGGCCGGACCCCCATCGGGCAGACCTCAATGTTCAGGGTGTCAGCCGAAAGCCATTTCCCATACGACCTGCACCTGCGCAGCCAGTCCTATGCAATGCAGGACGAGTTAAACGCCTCTTTTCATAATTAATGACAGAAAGTGAAGGTTTGCCAGGTAATTATTGAAAATATTTATTTATTTATTCACTTGTTTGTTTATTTATTTGTTTGTTTGTTTGAAGCACATTTGCATTATTTACAGTATGCACAGTATTTTTTACTCTAGGTTTGGTTAAATTTGAAATCGCAGTGCGGCCTAATTATTGTTTTAGCCAACAAAAATTTGTATATGATTAATTGGCAAAAATGTCCCCTTTATCCACGGACGACGCTAACTGACGTGTGCACCTATAGGTAATTAAAGATTCCCTAACCAGGGTTATTACGGATATCGATTACATATAGCCTATTTGTAAACGGAATGATTAGTGACTAACAGCCTAGGGTCAGGCGTAACCCGTTTACGACATTTTATTGGGTATTGTTTTCTACAAAAGTTAAACTCATTCTTACTGAAACACAGTCGGTGCACACATTACCTGAAGCCCAAGCAATAATGGCAATACCAACTATGCAACACAGAGCGGCTTTGAATTCCCCTGAGTTCTGCATTATGTTCTGCGTTATTGCATTATTTGGCGTTCAATGTTAGAGGGTTGATCCTACTCTTCTCAGTAACTATTTGGCAAACAGTTTTCAGTTTATTAATTACGGAATCCAAGTACGTTCCGTGTTAATGTGAAAACACTAGCGTGCACAGGAGAATAGATAATGATTAAAAGTGTTTAAATGTTACATTGAATAATACGTTAAAATTAAAAATTAAAACGGTGTTTTAAATGAAAATGAATTAATGTGATCAAATTATCCGGTCTGTTGCTACTAGTTATTTTTTAAGACAGCATGTCCTTGGAGAAGTGTCTCCGGTTTTGATGTGCAGGCCAAACCGCTTCATGAGGACCACACACGTTTGCCCGTCCAATGGAATCAATGCATGGACGATTTTATTTTATTAGTCCTCATGTCATCAGCCTGGCGGCGCAAAACCGTTTGTACATAGCCGTACAGTTTACATGTATATATACAACTTGGATACACCGTATGCTTTGTAGCTGTTTATATATGCAACTTTTATTTTGTCTGTCCCATTTAGTATTTACAATGGTACGGATTTTAGTGTTTATTTATGTTGACGTTTTGTCCTTAGACAGTTAAATCATGTTTACAAGTTTACATGTCAATTGTAAGGATGAAACCTGTGGAATATATTCGATGAAAGTTCAGACTTTGTCTCTTAATTGAAAACGGTTAAAATTGCCTTAATTTAAATGAAATATTCGGCACGTATCAGTTATGCAACGGCATGAGTGTTGGAAAAACGGCTTTAGGCTTTGTACAGTAGTTTATTTTGATCTTTTATGATGAAAGTTTTCGTGAAGAAAAATCCATAATGCACTAAATATTTGTTCTGCACATTTGTATTAAACTAAGTTGTTTTGTATTACCAAACGAATAATAAAATGCCAAGCAAAACTCAAGCAGCTGAACTTGTGAATTTGTTTTATTGGTCAATTGTTTGTCTGTCGATTCCAATTATTTGAAAGATCTGAAATGAGCTTATACTTTAATAGAATTAAACATTCATCCCAAAACTTGTTTACTATGGTATGAAATTCGTTTGCATGTATATTTATAAATTTGCATATTATTTCTGTAACATTGAAAGCAATTATTCAAACATAAAACCATATTTAAAATAGTTTTGTTTCAATTACCTCGTGTTTATATACCCAGAAGCATACACCAGCGGAACAAGAGCACTGAGGAAATATTTAAATGATCAAATATTGGATGCGCATTCATATACTAAGGGAAAATGAAAAATTGGCTTTACTGTCTGATATTGTACGGCACCATTTAAATATAATAATAATAATAATAATAATAACAACAACAACAACAACAACAATAATAATAATGACGCCGTTATATCAGATATATATTTTGGGTTTTATTATTAAATTCTAGTTAAAACGGAGAATTTATTTATACCACAAAATAGTTGGCGTATAATTAGTACACACACACAAAATAAATAAGTGAGTGGTCGTAATTGACACGTCTGCTGTGTGTTTTGTTTGACGAAAAGTTTTAAAAAGTTATGGCAAAAAGTTTTTTTGTCGTTTACAGGTAGCCTAACTGACAATGACATCAGAAACCTACCAGACCAGCCCACACAGGAAGCCGTCCTGTTTCGATTTAGGTTGACCCGAAACTCATTTGATTTCCGACGCATTATTTGTCATGTACGCCGTTTTTTAAGGCGACATTACAGACGTGCTATTCAAATATATGCCCTTTTTAAATACAGCAAACGCTTAAAGTGTCGTTGAAAATAGCATATAGCGAGAATACATACGGATTCCCTATAATGAGTTAAAAAAAAGCGAAGTGTTGCATGAATATTAAAAGTCAATGGGGAACGTCTATGTGTTGCTGGATGGAAGCCAGCCGGCGACAGACTGCGCATCGGGCCTCGCGTCCAAGAGAGAGCGCGCTAATCCTGGGTGAATGTGCATTGTCATCCCGAGGAATTAATATGACAGCCCGCGAGCGCGAGATCGATGGCCGTGCAGGGGTCGACTCTGACCCGTGCCGATGTGATTACTTCAGGTCAGCGTCATATGCTTTGAAATGAAGTCACGGTGACGCAGAGGGCACCTTCACAGGCAAGGTCCGCCCACTGCCTGAGGCTTTGACATCATCATTCCTGATATAACTAAGTAATAATCATCTACTCACAGAAACTATACGTAGTCATCATGTAAGTGTTTAGGTTAATACACTCAGAAAAAAAAGGATAACAGTTTGTACCTTTGCTTGTCACTGGGGCTGTACCCTTGAAATGATATTTTGTAAAGTACAGAAATTGACTCTTAAATTGTACATTTACCTAGAGTTATAGGGTACAAGTGGCAGATCCTTGAGGGTACAGCCCCAGTGACAAGCAAAGGTACACATTTTTTAACCATTTTATCTGAAAGTGTATTTCAGCAGGTAATAAGGAATCCAACTTTAGATCCTTAAGATTTTCCATTTTAATCTTGTCAGAAACTGATGTTGACTCCTCAAGAAAGATATTTAATGTCAATGGCACCTGTATATTCAGACATATTATTAGTCTACCAGCTAGAAGCGCTACCTTGGTTTGCTGTACCTTTCAAGTCCTGTCTTACTGTGAGGGTCATAGCATTTCAGCAGGGTCTTACATTCCTCTGTGGGCGCCGACCTTGCATTCTCCTCACCCTTATTCTCACCTTTGTTATGCAAGACGTTTCCAGAAGATCACCTGCAGCCGAACATCGATTCACAGATGCTGCGTTCCAGTTAAATGTCATAGAGGTTCTCAGTTTGTTGAAAGGGAGTTGGGACCCAGTACATACTAAAATAGAGGTTCTCAGTTTGTTGAAAGGGAGTTGGGACCTAGTACATACTAAAATAGAGGTTCTCAGTTTATTGACAGGGAGTTGGGACCTAGTACATACTAAAATAGAGGTTCTCAGTTTGTTGAAAGGGAGTTGGGACCTAGTACATACTAAAATAGAGGTTCTCAGTTTATTGACAGGGAGTTGGGACCCAGTACATACTAAAATAGAGGTTCTCAGTTTGTTGACAGGGAGTTGGGACCCAGTACATACTAAACTCACATACAGAAACATACAACCCTACTGAATGAGTGATACAAGAGACTATAATTAGACTCTGAGACTATTAGATCAATTTTTATGTTGTGGCTCCAATGTCAAAGCAGAAAGTGAAATTTGGAATTCTTTGCATGGGATGCATTTTTTTAACGGAATGATGACTAAAATAAAAATGCTCCACATCATTAGGATCCAATCTGTGGTCCACCAGAAGCTTTCTTAGGTCCAGGAGGTAGTAGTGATGAGGGACTACCAATGTAACAGCATAGCTCAAGAGGATCATTGCTGTTCCAGGCTGATGATATTTAACCCAGACTCCAATAAATTTTCAAACTGCATGACTGACTGAAGGCTTTGATTGTAAGCCAGTTCATGTGTACGTTTCTCTGCATAGAATTTGGTTGCTAAGGGGTTAATTATCATATAAATGGGGACCTTTAGAGTAGTTTATTTCCTGATATTGTAAAACGCCCTGAGACAGTGTGCAGTTATATAACTGTATTGATTTAAAAGACCAGAAGAGTAGGACAGAGTGTGGATAACATCTCATCACTGATGTCCGGCTGCAATGTCTGTCTGTTTCCTGGTATATTCTGTCTTTAGTGCATGTTTAAATTTTAAATATTTGAAATGGGCTTCCAACCTGGACAAAATACACTTTAATCCCCATAGGATTTACATCATATTACAATACATTTACTTTTATTTAGGAGACATTTTTGTAAAAAGCCACATACAAGTGAGGTAAATAGCAAACATATGTGCAGTCAACGAGTCAGCTTGCACTGACAATGCAGAGCTATCAGTGAATGCCCAGGTATGAGTGTAAACAATATTGGAGCAAGACCAAGGTTTACCAATTAATTTTTAAACAAATTATTTTAAAAATTGTTTTGCTCACAGCAAATGTTGAAACTACGGTGAGTTACGTGCGGTATGTGTGTACCTGGATTCACTGAACGTCAACGCAACATCTGGTATTCCCCTCCCCTCAGTAATCCTTCAGCTGCCTCAGTCACCATGGGCTTTCTGGAATTTTCTCTCCAAGATATCAGTCCTCTGTGACACCTCTCCCCCAACAGCCAATCAAACAGGCCTCTGTCTGAAGAGCTTCTGCTGATCGTGTTCTCATCGGACGCCTAAATCAGGCAGACATGGCCACAGTTTGACAATAAAACTGACAACTCAATAAGCTCCGTTCAGGAAATGTCTAATGAATCAGAAACCAAACGTATGAAAAATACAACTGTCTTAACTGGAGAATCTTCTCCGCGACTGTGTCGTTCATTACCCCGTCCCTTTGTGAGATCTCTATTGGCGGATCGAGTTTAACGCTGTCAAATGTTTGTACCTTCCCAAATCAACGCCTATCTTCCACCTGCTGACAAACATCCTGTTTGGGAAGATGAACAGATTTCCCGCCTACACAATGTGGCTGTATAAAATCTATAGGGTTTTAGCCTGCCCAACTGTTGTCTTCGAACATCTTCTGCAAACAGTCGTTTGCGTCCGACCCTAGAAAAAAAAACAGCAGGTGGGCTTAAACACAGCCATGCTGTCGTGCAGGTTTCGTTGGCCCCTTTAGAGACAGGAAACTGACAATAATTTACCCAGGAACAACATGGGCGAACCGTTCAGAGTCGTACAATAAATACTGCATTCATTACGTCAGCTTGGTGACTTGGTGACAGGGTACAACATGCTAAATGGGCTGTTTTACCGCTGAAGCGCTCCTTCACTGTTGTTTGTGTTTCTTCACCGTAATTAGAAAGGCAAACAAAACATACGGAAACGACGGCAAACAGCCACAAAGCATGGACGGCAGGCCGCTGGATGTTCACACGTCCACTTTATATTTTAGATCCCTAATTAAATTGTTCTCTGTGGCTGCCGACTGGGACCCACAGGTTGGAAGAATTTCGTTTAGCTGTATCCGATACTTTCAGATGGAGCAGTGCTTCCATGAGGGAGCAACAGATTTACAGCAGCGCGGATTTATGACCGCAAACTGTTCGGCCTAAAAAGAATTTCATTAAAGCGCTGTTGTGTGTATGGATGCATTAACTTGTTTGATTACTGGCACGGATGTCCTTCACTGTAATCATGCCGTCTTTGCCTGTTTACTTATATAACTAGTTTATTTAATACTGATCAACTTTGCAGGGTGGTGTAGCGGGACACCGCACAACGGAACCGGACCGTTCCGGTTTTTTAGCATCAACCCCCGCCCCCCACTCCCAAGGAGATGATACTTCCCACATCTGCTGCGTTAACTCTGTTTGCACCCTTAGGAACCAATAAAAAGGCACAGTGTGGTTAATGTCTCAGGGTGTTTTATGAGAATCGCTCGGGAAGAAGCCGTTAATGCACAGACGGAACCCGAGAGACAGGATGAAGGAGGATGGATGGTCTTCAGCCACTTCAGCTGCCTATTCCGGGTCTCAGATTTTCATGCCGTAACAGTCAGATAATTCCTTAAGCTGATAAATGATAGACAATGTTTTCTCATAGTCTCTTTTTTCTTATTTAATGAATGATGCAGGTAGCACTCTAGGTTCTTTTATTGTGGCTCTGGCATCGTCCATGTCATCTGTAAACAAAAGCTAGAAATTCACTACGCTTGGAATTCTTGACAGGGGTGCATTTTTTTATGAAATGGCGACCAAGATAAAAAAAAACGCTCCACATCATTAGTATCCAATCTGTGGTCTTCCAGAAGCTTTCTTTGGGGCAGAACTACAAACGCAGCCACAGAGCTCAAGAGGACCACTGCTGTTCCAAGCTAAATCTTGATGCTTTCTTTCCCCCTTATTTGACGAATGATGCTTTATTTGCCAAATGCACAACCAAGCTGGAATGTGTTTGTTTTCACATTTCCCATTTAGCTCTCCTTCGAGGCAATAGAGGATCTTGCGGCATGAGCACAGGGTCATCCAGGGTTATCCAGCAACCCCGGAGCATTTTGGGAGGGTTAAGAACCTTGCTCAAGGGCCCAATGTAGACTATTCTACTGAGGATGAGTTTCAAACCTGTAACCTTCCAATCTCAGGCACATAAGCCTAACCAAGTAAGTCACAGAAAAGACTCAGACTTGTAAATAGGAAGCACAGAATAATAGATCGGAAGTCTACCTCGCACTCACCACCACCTGCTAAGAATTCCAGAGTAGCTATGATACCGCCAGCAGAATGAACAGCTCAGCATCTGTCAGCATGACTGATGTGCTGTTATTTATCCTTGGTAATTTTCTGATCTGTGTTGGCCTCCCCGGTTAGGCCACGGTCCTCGCCTGACAGCCGGCGCTCGGGATCCGAGGCGAGGGGTCCCATTGGCTGCCGGCCCGGAGCCGCGCGCCGAGCAGACGGCCCGTGGACGTCGTCCTTGCGGCAGGCCGTCGCTCCGTGTGGGGGAGTGAACTCCGCGTCAAGCTGCTCGGTGCCACAAAAGATTAGCCAGCGCTCCGACGCCTTTAGCAAAGTTCTGTGGGCTGCGTTCCTCTCGATGCCGGAGCGCTACGAGAATTATAATGTGACGCCAAACGCGGACGCCGAACCAAATTTTGGCCGTATTATGGATTCATCTTTATCCCACGTGACGGTGAGATTTCGGAATCGCTGAGCGTTCGTACGGCTGGATATGCTGGACATTGTAAGAATGCTAGTCGTTGATCTTCCTCAAGGGCACGTCAGCATGACTGCTCACGGGAGGCAAACCGATAGAGTAGTAGGCGACTGTCGTAAAAGTGATGAGCTCTTCAACACCGAGCAGGGGTGGTGATGATGGTAACATGCCAATGCACTACCCCCCTCCCCTGGGCGGGGGGGGGGGGGGGGGGGGGGGGGGGGGGGGGGGGGGGGGGGGGGGGGGGGGGGGGGGGGGGGGGGGG
>JABFDZ020000084.1:6211036-6223541 GCA_019775955.2 Pollimyrus isidori
CTGATGAATATGCATGCAAATTTGTTAATTAAGTTAATTATTCTGCTGAAAATTCATTTGTCTTCCAAGGACATTTCTGCAATGATTTTAACATGCTTCTGCCATTAGTCATGGTACTTGCTATTTAAAATCAGTTTTGTCCACTTTTTAAAAGTTTCACTCAATTAAAATGGGACAAGGAGGGGGATACAAATGGGGGAGACACGAGAAGATGAAAAGATGTGGGATAATGTACATTTGGGGGGGGGAGTTTCTCTTCTCAAAGATTTGTTGAGTTACCTGGTAGCTGGGTCAGAGTCTGAACAGCCGCGTCACTTTTACTGTGCTACCTCAGCCGACGGAGTCCCTTTTTACGGTCAGGACTCACGTTTTTCTGATGCCGTTTACATCCTAGACGCCGCGCAGTTGCTCAGTACAGACGCGGCTTTGTTTATCTAGGAATAGCGGCATAATTACACGTTCAGACGGCACGGCTAACCGCGTCGGGGCAGCCGCGAAAGTTGGTCGCCTGGCCCGCTACCCTGTACCGGCCTAAACGCTGCGCAACACAAATGAAGTTCCGCAAGCAAACATGCACCATATGTTCGCATTCCGTCGTGCTTTATTTATGCATTTTATACGCTTTGACTTGAATATGAATTAGACAAAAGTCGTGACGGTCAGAAAAAACGATGCATTTGTCACATTTCAAAGATCAATGATTTGTCTATGTTACTAGTTCTGGGCATTTTCCCAAACTAAAAATCATTCATTTTCTTATACGAAACAAGAAGGGTCAATTAACTTAAGACATTATAAGTCGGGCTGATGTGATAGCATGATGTACGCCGTTTATAGGCTAAACTCCATTAGCTCCTGGTTCCGCGGGTCTATGATCTATCGATCCAAGAAGGACGTTTTGCAGCTCGGCAAATTATTTCTTTCCTCCTGTTTACACGAACTAATAGTGAAATAGGAGCGATTTCGGAAATACTTCATGGATAACGTGTTATATTAAATCAGTGTTGTATTGGAAGCTAGAGTGATTCAGTTCACTTGTAACAAAACCGGGCAATTAAAGTGCTTAATGTACTCGGTGAATGTGATAAATTTTGACGAAAGACACTGTCGATAAAACAAGCTGGTAGCACTGTTCAGACTGGTGGACTGTGCCCTAATTCTGCAGGCAGCTGAGCGGATGCCATTCTCACTGCTATGAGGAGCACCGCACGGAGAAAGGGCAATCATTGCCTGTTTGTATGTGGTTGCCCAAACTGACGATGACGGATCAATAGGGTGACCAGAATCAACAGGACCATTTGGAAGAAAATCGTTTTTATGTTTTTTTCTGTTGAAATGGTATTTCGGTTTGAATTCAATTTATTTTTTATATAGGCCTAGCACCTTTCACAACACAGTTTCCCTAATGTACTTGACTAGAGTGTGTGGCAATGCATAATTTGTATAAAATGGCATTTAAAAAAAGCCAGCATTGATCAGGTCACTCGTTCAGTATGGGTTTTAGGTTTGTATCTCACCCTGTGTTTGTATGTTCAGAGCTGCATGGTTCAGATTAGTGTGCGTTTCCAGGACTTGTGTGTATGTTCCTAATAACGTAAGATGTTTAAAAATTCTTCAGACTCTTAGGATACAGTATTTCAAAAACATTTTTGTGTTAAAGTAGCAATAAAGACAAGCAGAACGGAACAGAGAACGGAAGATGCCGGTTTCTCTAGCTAATTTTCTGCCTTTTAGTAACCCCCCACCGCGAATTCGGACTTTTCCGCTGTCCACGCGGCATTGCTCCCCTCCGATGGCTCCAGCCGGCGCTTAGTGACAGCGGTGGCGCGGATAGGTGATGCTCCGCGCTCCGTCAGCCCCGCTGCACCTGTCACCACCGTGGTGCGGCTCCGCGGGTGGCCACCCTCCCCATCTCCCTAAACACACAACCACCGGTCGCCCACGCTGTCCCTCTTCTGCTAGAATGTGGAGTCCCCACAACGACGGACAGAGGCTGCAACCTATATCTCACTACTACAGCGGAAGATTCTCGGCATTGTTACCGGGAGGCACTTTTATATTATTATCCATCCATCCATCCATCCATTGTCCAAACCGCTTATCCTACTTGGTCGCGGGGGGTCCGGAGCCAATCCCTGAAGCAACGGGCACGAGGCAGGGAACAACCCTGGACGGAGGGCCAGCCCATCGCAGGGCACACTCACACACCAGTCACACACACATGCACACCTACGGGCAATTTGGCAACTCCAATCAGCCTCAGCATGTTTTTGGACTGTGGGGGGAAACCGGAGTACCCGGAGCAAACCCCACGACGACACGGAGAGGCAACAGTGCTAACCAGTGCACCACCGTGCCGCCCCCTATTATTACTATTATTATTATTATTATCATTATTATTATTATTATTATTATTATTTCTGCCTATCTGTAAATCTTGATGTTTCTTTCCTCACATTGATATCCTTTCAGATATTCAAGGTCTCCACAGTTAATTACAAGATATTCAAACAAGCATAAACACTAGGCCCGCCTTTCACACGTCTTGTCGTCAGGAATGTTTACGACATCTCTGTTGTTACAGAAGTTTCATTGACGAAAACGAACCACGGTACTCGAACCCGTATATTTTACTTAGCATTAGTGCGCAAGGCCGAGCTCCATATGACAGTGACCGGCAGGGGGCAGTAAAGAGCTGCCGTGAACGCGCTCCTCTCCGCATGACCAAGGCTACATAGCTGCAAGTGCGTCTTTACAAACAGGAAATCGGTTATCAAATAAATAAATAACGCGATTAAGAATTCAGGTGTAATGATGACAAGGCGTCGTTTGAGAAGATGTCAGCTTTATTAACGGCGGCGGAAGCTTGTTTCATTTGTTCACCATAAAAACCCAGCTGTCTGTCATACGCAACTCTGTCTCATTAACCAACACCCCGATAGGCTTCCCGTGGCTTGTGTTGTCTTCTTTTTTCATATACTTGAAGCGAAACGGGGGAACATAAAACTATGTAGCCTATAACTTGGTTATTTAAAAATCAAAGCAAAAAAAAAAAAAACCGAAAGGTGTCTGGAATCATCTAGGGTAGGCCTATGTGTAATCGTATATGCTATATCAGAATAATCATTACATCCGTAGCCTATATCAACCATTAACAGCAGCTCAATAAAAATGAAAAAAAAAAAAACAAACGAATGTAACTAAGAGATCGATTCAGCTCCAGACGCTGAGATAGGCGAATGTTAAGCAGTTTAAAGTGGCTTTTTCTGCCCCTTTCTTAAGTGACCTTGGCTGACTTAAGTAACGGGGCCATAAATTTCTGAAGTGACACTCCGGTCACAGCTCCTCACCTTGAATACTCAGTGCTCGCGTGAACATATTGCTAAACTTGGCAGTATAAAGTAAAGGGTGGTGACCAGCACCCGCCAGAGTCACACCTTGCCGGTTTTTAATAGGGGCTACTTTAGTCCTAATAGTTAAACGAGCCAATAGCTGGTTTCTAAGGCAGCTTATAGTCCAGTTTTTTAAAAGTGCCATTTTACCAGCCTATAAAGTGAAATTTCGGTGCGTCACGGTCGCTTTTATACAAAGCGACGTAACATAGCGCTCTGTCACAGACCTGGATGGTTTCAGTGGAACAACTCATCTGACATTATCGGCAATTTTAGTACGTTTCCTTTTTAGCATTTGACTAAATGACGACATACTGATAACAGAAGTGGTGAGTACAATTCAACACCACAAATTACTCCTACCGGGGGACCTCTATTTACTGTTGAAATAGTGCATTCATGGCATTCTTCAGTAAATGACCCTGGCCGATTGTGTCGCAACTATTGTTAAAATTAACTTTATCGTGACAAATTTGGTGTTTTCTAACACTCGTGTGATTTTAACTGTAACGGATTTATAGCAAACCCTGTCTCAATCATAATTAAAATGAAACAAATAGGTAGGCAGGCTTACACGTATATGCTACGAACTTAGATTAAATAAGGAGTAAAATACGTTACGCGTTTTAAACATGCTAACGTCAACGTAATAATTAAACCTGACACAAATATTGGCTAAAAATAGGGAGATGTATGATGATAAATAATACATGTGAAGAAACATCACGCATTATACAATAATGTCCTTATCCGACACCTGTGACTTTAATTATGCCATGCATTCAAAGCAGCTTTCGTGTTTTACATTCATTTATACTGTTGGATATTTTCAGCGAGGCAATTCATTTCAAGGGTGAATCGGCAGTTTATTCAGATGCCGTCCTGACAATGGCCTATATAGCTCTGTACTTGGAGAAGTGGTGCCGGAGGCAAGCGCACTGGGATCCGCAAGGTGATGGGCACGGCCTGGCATTTGATCAGAAACACCACACTTAATAAAGCGTACCAGCTTTCGGTAAAGGGACAGGTAGTAGCACTGGTGCAGTGACAGTCATCAGCACATGTACACCGGCGCTTATAAGCGTAAAGCGGGACCCCTTAAGCGGGATTCATGCGCCTCCTCTTACAAAATGAAGGGGAGATACACAGACAGGCGGACGGACGGACGGACGGGTGGATGACAGACGTTATGGTTATTATAAACAAGCTGTCCCGAGGACGAGGTTACATATGAATACTCCAGATGGATCGTTGTTTATCTTGTTCAATTAAATCCACACCTGGGCTGATAATTACATAACTTAATTAAATACATTGATACTGTGAGTAAACAGGATCCGAAGGGGAACGGCCTAGGAAAGACGGACTTGTCATCTTCTGTCTCCCCTTTCTTCACTTTGACTTCTCCCCCGCGCCAATGTTACGTCTTTCCCCTAAAATGCATGGTATAATTGAGAAGACGTTAAAATGTAAGCATGAAAAATTAAAATGGAAATGGATTTCCAGTTCTTTAAAATAGCCGTAACATCAGTATGCGCCGTGAGATTACACAGGACTTGAAACATTAACCCTCATAAAAAAGTAATGTACTTAAGTGTATTGTAAAGTACTTTCTATCTATAGATGTGTTGTAAAATATTATCTGACACACAAAAACGAATTGCTTATTATCTACTTTACACATCAGTAAAGCAGAACATTAAGCATATCTCTATGAAAAATTAATGTATATTTTATAACAATAATTTAACATATATATTTTCATAACGTTAATTACTTCATGTATAATACATAATTCACTGTTTGCCTAGAAGATATTCATATCTCAGGTGATTTGCAACTGTTTGGTAAGTTTTGAATTCAAACGACGACTACACACTTTTTTCCACACGGAGATGTGTTTAAAAATGTCTAGATAGATAGCTCAGCAAGAAAAGATGTACTCCAAATTGCCCCATGCACTCATACATAGTTTCTCATAAGAAATCGGGTGTACCTTCCTTGGGGGATTCTAGTAAGTGTTTGAGCTCAAATACTCTGCATTAATCATGCGATCTGCTTCTACTCTTGCAGACTTTTTCGACGACAGTCCCACTACCTCCTCTAGTGGCCAAAATCGGGATTCCAGCAAGTCAGAGGCAAAATCAATTACTTCAATCCAGGGGAGATTGTAGGATTTATTTTAGTGGGGCTCAGCCCCCAGTGGGGGGATGCCACAAATCGCTTAATGGTTGTAGGGGCTGAGACAAAAGTAAAATGGCCGACGTCTCCCCAGATGGGGTCAAGGGCTGCCTATGCTCCCATCCATCCATCCATCCATCCATCTTCCAACTGTGTTTCCAAGAAAAGATAGGGCGTGGGTTGGAGTCCATTATAGCGGTGTACAAGGCACAGAGCATCTTGAACGGGATGCCACTCTCACACGTAACGGACAAACACATACATGAACCAACTCTTTGGACTTTGAAAACCGTTGTATTTCAATTGAATTCAGTTTTATTTTACAACCCATTACATTGTCTCGCATTACATTGTACAGCAGCATTACATTGTCTCAGAACGTGATACGACATCCCTGCTCAATGTACTTGGAGATAACACAAACAACACACTTCACAGCGAGGCCATAGTGTTACCCAGCGTCTTACTCACTTTCAAAGAATGACATGAAATTTATGGTTATGTCGCCCTGTCAAGTTAACCAGCCACAAAAGGCGAAACTAAGAACATACAGACTAGTTAATGTCATATAGGGGCACAAAGGATTCATGCTTTAAAGAATGCAGCGAAAAAAAGCGGAATTGTTTTTATTATATATAAAATACGCTGGAGCGCATTTACACATAAATATGCAAACTTCACCGTGAAAAGAAAGACGTCGGCATTAACAGCAAATTATGGCTGTGCACATATGGCGAGTGTGATCGTTAAAGATCAGTGGAATTAAGAGTGGAAAAAAACTGAAATTAGGGTCATGACAAAAAGTTGCAGGGAATGAGGTTAGAGGACTATAAGGGACAGGGGAGGCGGATGGGATGCAATCAAGTAGAAAACAACACCAGCTGTGTGGCCCCTGGCAAGAATCAGGAGCGATAACAACACATTTCCACACACTGCCAAGTAAAGACAAAGAAGGTAAAAGGAAGTTGTCTTTGAAGAAGGAGAAACAGCTGCCGTTGCAGCGTTATTACACTGCCGTCATTCACTGCGCCGGATCATTTTGCTCTGTGAAACGCTACAAAATAAATACTTTCCGCGCATGCTGACACTTATTTTTTTTTTAATGCACCGTATCTGTTTAACTGCATCGGATGTGCTTTTGTCCACCCTTTAGCGTTTAAGCTTATCCATGTGCTATGGCGTCGTCTTGATATTTTAGAAATCAGGTCTCTAGTCAAAGCAATGCCAGAGAAGAAAAATAAATAAATAAATAAATAAATAAATAATGACAATTATAGCTTGAAACTCACAGCAGCACAGTTTTATTGGTGGTGGGGGGCGCAATTTGGAAAGAAAAAGGGTCTTGGAAACAAAAATGAACCCAGAACCAATCATTACAGGAATTGTTAGAGCCCCCAAAGCTCTGCTTTATAATATTATGTTAAGCTCAACACAAGCTTAGTGACAAAGCCTGGAACAATTTAGCCAGTTAGGCAGTAACCCGGTGAAGAATCAGCTGTAAACTGTACAAAGGGAGATTTATAAGGACTCGGAATTTGTGAAACTTACATGGACACTGTGAGGCACCATGGTGCGACATCTCCAGCAGTGACCAGGGTAAGTCCAGAAGCCCTCTGCTCACCAGCGACGGCCAGACTATCCTGCCTGCAGCTGCCTGGTTCTTTAAGAGGATTACTGTTGGGCTAGTTCCATGTTCTGTCCCGATGTCTGGCCCCGTAACCTTTGCAGTGCCTCTGCAGTCACCTGAGTGGCTATACTGCCACTAACACATTAGTCTGCAATGTGCGGGATCCGGCTAAATAAGAGCGAGTCAAAGCCTCCACTCCACTTTGCATTTACACTTTCAATGTTTAGCAGATGATTTTGTCCAAAGAGATACGCTAACAAGGTAAATGGCACATGTGCTGACCGGGGGCTAACTAGGCGTAAGCCCGGCTCGGCAGAGCTTCCAGGAAATGCAATTTAGGTGAACTCAATGCATATTGATTACATGGGTGTGTCATGATGCACTTCAGTATTTCCAAGACAGAATAATAATAAACAGGGAAAGAAAGAAAGAAAGAAAGAAAGAAAGAAAGAAAGAAAGAAAGAAAGAAAGAAAGAAAGAAAGAAAGAACAATGGTGGGGATAAACTGTGGTCAAGGTCAAAGGCAGAGTCTATCAATGGGTGAATTCTCCATGCCAGTCTGTGTAGGGTGTCAGACTGAAGGCTGCACCTAAAATGCTTACAAGTGTAAGCAACACTGGAGCAGAAGCTACACATCATCCAACAAAGCAAGAAGCTATTTAGATGATTTGATGACCAGAAGTGCAACATAAGAACTTTGAGGGAACATAGTTTCTCATAAGAAATCGGGTGCACCTTCCTCGGGGGACCCTAGGAAGGTAACCTAACACTAACCCTAACCCTGAGACAGATGGGTCTAGAGGTGCTTCTTGGAGAGGGAGCCTGAAGACAAGAGACCCGTGTGGAGAATCACTTCTCCAAGTGGCATTGGTCTGCTGACAAAGGGGGCGAGATGGGACATAGGTCTGGAGCAGCCTTTTTATGGAGATGGGCACCTGTCCCGTGACGCACCTGCAAGCCAAGCAATCCGACTGCTACCAAAACTCTGCCCATCATCATGCCCATTAACAGGCAGCCTTAGTTTCAGCAGATTCCCCTGGAACAGCTCTGAGCAGATGTATGTGAAAGCTGGTCTGCTCTCCCAGCTACAAAAAAAGCACAGAGAGCAGAGAAACATCTGCAAGGAATCTACCTCCCCCCCCACCCCCCACATTAACTCGCACACTAGAGGCCATAGACCCTAAGTAATAAACGTACACTTACATTACTGAGTAAAAGCTTGTTATTCCTTGTGGGACTGAACCACGGTATCTTCTGCTTCTCTCTTTCAGTACATTAGTTTTTCAATAATAAGACAACTGAAACTCACACTGATAGGACTCATTGGCTCCTGTATCCAATATAATAAGCTTGTTCTTACCGGATTTTCCATAAGATTTACAGAAACAGTCCATATATCCTACAATAAAAACCTACCTCAAACCCCAGTTCTAAATGTCAGTCTCTCCCATTTTCTCCCCCATATTTGTGCCATATGGAAAACGTCCCAGTCGCTTCCACTACATTCTCAGATCATAACCCCAGCCCTGATTGCCATGCACATGCATAACACCGCAGTGTAAGACGTGTTCTTCCGGTAGCAGCGGACCACGGGCATTGGCTGAGGCTCTGAAAGACAGAGCAGAGTCCTGAGTGAAGTGATGCTACCCTGTAGTGAAAACCCAGCTCATGCTCTTGCTAAGAAATGAGTCGTGGGATCTGCAAAGTGTGAACACAGCCGACGGCTCTAGGATCATTCTTACCAAAGGTCACACCGCTACTGAAGTTCATTCAAAGAGAGTGACACCATACAAAAAACATTAAGACGCAGGGACAACTCAGTTTGCTAGCAGGTGCATTCTAACTGGCTTTGACACCTTGTAATATACAGATTTGCAACATGTTAGTTTCAAAATGTAGTCACCATTGTCCAGAAAGTTGACTCACTTCACTATTGCCTGGGCTCTGTTTGATGTGGAGCAGGGGCTCTCCCAGACACAGCCGTACATTCAGCTGCACAGAGTGGCACCAGAAAGGGCCTCACTTTGCTCAAGCTCAATAGGTGACGAGCGTTTACATCCTCACATCTCCGCTCCCAAAAGACGGATGTTTTCTCACATTAAATGCTCGGATCGCTGAAGAGCAGGACTGGTGCTTATCACGACTGTCAGCTAGATCCCTGGCAACCATTTTTGTGCCGAACCACAAAACACATCCACAGCCCAGGTCCACCAGAACTGCTGGACCACGGCATAGATCATAATGAGACTACACCAAAGGGGGGTGCTTGGCATGGACCTTCTAGCAACAATGGAATAGAGTGAAGGCTGCTGACGATGAAAACAGAAAAGATTATGGAACATTCTGCCATCGCATCAGATGAGACATGTGACTGACATTTACAAGTCCAGGCCCAGCTGTTCAATCTGTGCTTGGGAGTTGATGCAAGCTCAGGAGTTTTAAGATGTATGGATTCAAGAAAAGCAGTTCATTGCATCTTTACACCAGAGTAATCAAAAACAAAGATGTGACTGGCCGTCATGCTGAATGACATTACTTTCCTCCAATACAAATTCAACTTATGAACTGTATGATTGTTAAATCAGCTTTATACTCAATAATTTGTTTTATTCAGCAGCACTCCATCTTTGGGATGTGACCAAAGCTCAGCTGAACTCATCAGCAGTAAACGGTAGTTTTAAAATGTCTGAAGTTTCCACTCGATAAGCTTTATGGGTGACAGGGTTGTCTGGATGAGACTTGTAGGCTACAAAGCGATTCATTTTCCCGCAAATATAAATCGTCGGGTTCAGCAAAGTGATTGCCTGCACCAGTGTTTGAAAAAAATTGAAAGAATGCATTGCGTATCCAGAAAAACATGCTGTACCTCAACGAGGAATTGAAATTTTTTTCCTCTCTCCTCTCCCTGGAGTGGAGCTGAATCACTTTTCCGTACTCGGGATGTTCAACCACTGCCACCACGGAAAACAGCATAAGATCACACTTTAAGGTGCTTAAGGAAACATCCACAGATTAGTCTAGCACCAAAACATGGAAACTAGTGAGTATGTTACTTTTTAACCACGCACGTCTTATAATTCACATTTTCATTTCAGACACGAAATACAGTGGGAGAACTGCACGAATGCCCTTCACTTCCCATACCGAGTACTGCTGTTTTTGCAGGTTATTGTTAGCTGTTCTTTCGGAGATGTGTCGTTAACCACACAGTTAACACGTTCCCCGTGTTAACACGTCTGCATATCTCGGGTCCCTGCGGTTCGTTTTCCATTCGCCGAAGACACGAAAGAGTGCGCAGTTAAATCAACCGCGACCCCTGACGTGGAAGCCGGATGGACGACCGCCGCTCATCGTGCTGCTGCGCGACACAACAGATCGACACCGACCGGTGGCACCATTCAAAACAGGTTCCCTAACTGGGGAAAAAATGGGGTAATTCTAAATATCTGGCGCAGAGTTTTAAAATCATCTTATGACTCCCTCAACTATATTCCCTCATATAATCCACTTAAGAACTCCATCCCAACCCAGTGATAGAAATCAGTGTCGCCGATTCATATGCTGGAGGCCACAGACCCTAAGCGAAAATGTGCACTAACACTACCGAGTAAAACCTGTTACACGTCATCGGCAAAACCGTGGTGTCCATTTCTAAATGTATCATAAACGTCATCTCAGCATCGTACTAAACACGGCTTTAATTATGCATAATGTCGGATACATATAGTTGTTAGCAGTGGAACTCTACTCCCGAAACCCTTGTAAATAGATAATAACGATTATTCAGTGTACCGTCGCATATCTGTGAAATGCAAATTTCCCCACAGCATTCCTTCCACATGATTTAGTCAATTTTACACTTGTAACCAACTACCTATCTATGTGCCAAATCTCATGAGCCAAAAATTGTAATAGAAACTATAAATGGCTTGAAATCAGGAGTCTTTCTCCGGGGACAAACAAGCCTCTGCAGTTTACATCCAATCGGATGTTTTTCTTTTATGTGACGCCTACAAAATATAATCAATGGAGAATGTACGTGACAATGATTATTTCGAGGTCCACGTAGGCCTATAATAAACTCCAGACATTAAAGGTGTTAATCACCCAGGAAAAGCTAAACTATCTGTGTGATACCCAGGCGTAACTTCCACGTTTAAGCTCCTTGTTTGATACAATTAGTTATGCTTTTTAGCTTTCGGTAACTTAATTTTAAGTTATACAGGCTGCGTTTGCTTTAAGGGCTGCTCCGATTTCCATCTGTCTGTTTTTTGCTCCATGCAAATCATGCAGCCGGGGTCATTTTATTATTCTCTCCGCTACGCAATGATGCGTTGATCACACGTACGGTGGCCTTGAAATAAAAATAAAGTGTAACCCAATCATACATCAGGTAGCTGCATACATGCGCCCAGGGAAGCATCTGTGGTCAGAAGACGCCTTTTCTGGATTTAGGGATCTGCTGCAGGTTGGTGCAGCCAGGACTCCCAGTTAAAAATGGGGGAGGGGCTTTATCTCCTCTCTTATAGGATAATGTTATTGGGTCAAGCGTCATGGTCGAACCGAAATCCCACAATTTTGCGCTGCCACTGGGGTGACAGCAGGTGAAAAATGCGGTAGCAAGCAGTCCGTGCTCAATCAGTGGGTCGTGCAGAGGCGACACTTACCGAAATATCGGAGGTTCTGGACGGTGGACATCAGAGCAGAAGCAGAGAGGGCAGAGCATTATATCCGGCCTCTATGCCGGTAAATATAGCGCTATACACGCTCAGAAATACTTTGCGATACAAATTGAGAGATTCCCCCCAAGAAGAATAAGCTTAACACAGCTATGTAGGTGCAGACTATGAGAATTGGGGGTGTCGCTGCATGCTGAAACGTAAGCCTCACATTTTTTTCGGATTGATATGGTTTCATAGACCAGTAATAGAAATCCTTTATGTAGGCTATATGTAAGGGGAAATGATATTATATTCCATCTCAGTTTTATTAGTAAATATTAATAAGATTATTAATAATAATAATAAGAATAACATTATTATTATTATTATTATTATTACGTCTCTGTGCGTTCTGGGTTGCGTGGGAAGGGGGTCTGGAGTCTATTCCATGGCTGCACAGAACACAAGGCTGGGTACATCCTGTAAAAGATGCCGGGAGGAAACCGGAGTCCCGGGAAAAAACTCGCACGAAACGAGGAAAACACGCAAACTCCGCCCACACACTAATATGGGGCGCCGTTTGTAAAGTTACAACACATTTTTTTACGTGCCACTTTTTCAACATTTAGTGCAATTTTCTGACA
>JABFDZ020000084.1:6258887-6271546 GCA_019775955.2 Pollimyrus isidori
ATCGATGTCTTGATGTGTGGCAACCGTAGTATAAGCGGAATAATTGACTCCGGACCGTTGAATTATTAGAAAATAATTCGGGTGTGCATTATTTTCTAATAATTCAACGGCCCGTCGTCAATTATTCCTTACTTAATTTGCCTGATTTTGCAAAATTGATAGTCTGAACTGAAGTGCTTTGATGTTATGTGCGTTACTGGAGATTCAAAAGGAAGAAATCCTAACTAAAGGATATCTCCATGCCACTGAATTATCACCCATGACCAGCAGGTGGCGCTCACACACTTAGCAGATGCCACTGTTTGTCTCCCTGCCAGGGCCGAGGGGGAGCTATCCGCCACACAGGCTGCCTGCCGCGACCTGAGGGAGCAGATGGACCTGGCGGCCGCCGACAGGCGCAGCTGTGACATGAAGACCGCGGCCGAGATAGACGACCTTTACCGGACCAAGAAGAACCTGGAGGAGCGGCTCATCGAGCTGATCCGGTACATGCCGCTCCTGTGCCCACGTCGCGCTGCCATTTTCCCTGCCAGTTTATTAGGCGCGCATGCTGGTTAACCCAAACTGGTGTCTCTAACCCAGCGACAAAGACGCCCTGTGGCAGAAGTCTGACGCCTTGGAGTTCCAGCAGAAACTGCGCTCTGGGGAGCTGAATGACCGGGAGGGCACCCACTGCCAGGGCTGCCAGGGCCAGTTTAGCTGGTGGCTCCGGCGCCACCCCTGCAGGTGGGTGCTGGTCAGTGTCGTCCCCATAACAAGCCCCTCCCCCCCAAAGGCCAGTTTCATAGAATAACTCAATCATCAGTAGCTGGTGCTTCTTGTATGTGGAAAGTAGGGTGAGACACTCTTCCACTAAAGTAGGCAGGGCTCAGGGAGTGAGGCATGAGAGACTTGCAGTCCCTCCGACCTGATACGTCGTTCATATCCCGGACCTCGCCAGTAATGGGCTCTGCGGGCTGTTTGTCCCAGGCTGTGCGCCCGTCCCTTTTGCTACTACTGCAGCAACAGCGCCACCTGGATGTCGGCCAGCGGAAAGCGAGAACGCTGCTGCCGCGCGTGCGCGGGGGTGCCGGAGCGCACCTCGGACCCCGACGTCGGCAGTCCGCCCGACACGCCCAAAAGCAACTCCTCTCCCTACAGGCCCCCTCCCAACGGCACAGGTGAGCCGGCCGTCTCGCGCTTGTGGGCGGCCTGATGTTCGTATCGCGTTGTAAGACCGTTCCTTTTGATGCTGGCCAGCAACGCCGCAGTGGGCCAAGGCGGACGACGGCGTGTTCGACATCATCTCCGAGGAGGAGGTGAATGAAGCGCAGGACAGCGACTCCTTCTCTCAGGTGATGGGGGGCTCTCCTGAGAGGATGCCCGGCACGTTTCAGCCAAGAGCTCTGGACTTGTGAGTCCCCTCGTGTCACGGCACACACACTCATGCATCTACACCACCACATGCGCACTGGGATGCAGGACCTCTGATATATTTGCTGCATGACCCAGGCTATAATCAACGCCGATCACGTGCATAAACAAAAATGACGGTACATCTGTAAGTGTGCTTGGTTACAGCATTCACATTAAAGGATCATTTAATATCATATGAATGGGCTGCATCACCATGCCGCTTTGTTATCACTTTTTGAGAAAGATTAACGGTGACATTGAGTCGAATGCCTTGTTCTCTCCTGTCCGTAAGGCAGTGGTGATGTTCCCAGAATCCACTGTCATTGCTTGCTTAATTTATGCTGACAGAATGCTTGGGTGTCAGACGTCCCTTTCGCGACTGTGTGTCTCCGGGGTCCGGTTTGTTAAGGGGCGTCTGTGGGCTACACTGGTTTCGTTCCAGCTGAGCTTTTTAATTAATTAGGCTTCATTGAGGACTAATCTCCCATGGGAGAACTTCTCACGAATACTTCCTGTCTGCTAAACGCTCAACGAAACATCGGGCTTATTCGGTCCTGCAGGAATTATTCATCCAAGTGGATAGGGGGTGCTGCAATTTTCTGAGCAACTGCATTTTGGTGGTGTTGATTTCAGAAGTAATAGTGTGGGAGACGTGACCCTTGACGATACTGATGAGTTGACTCCTGTTGCCCAGGATGCTGAAATATACCTGCTAAAGTCTGGAGAACTCACGTGAGTTTATTTTCCTGTTTTTCGATGATATATGTCATAGTTGCCTAGTTTTATGATATTTTTGTGTTATCCAGGTGACAAGCTGCCTCCGTTCATTAGTGTTCAATCAATTTGTAGCGATAAAATTATATTATATATCTGTTTTTTTTTTTTTACATTAACCAAATTTTAGATGTTTCTAGGACCAGTACATCACTGACTCAATGAGTTGATGTGTTCCATGAAACTTTAGCTGAGTTTACCCATGCTTGTTTGAAGCCTTGAGGTCTTCTTTTACATGGCAGTGTGTACAGTATTCTTTGGCTACGTACTTGATGGGAACAGAGATCCAAATCAGAAATGGCCACAAAGGCATGTACATCCGTGACTGCCTGTAATCGGAGCCCTTCTCCCAGGCTCCTGGTCCCCCTCGGCTTGGAGGACGTGGCAAATTTTGGTGAGACCCCCCGGGAGCTCTTCATTAAGTCCAGCTGCTACAGCTCCATCGCTATCACGGCACCTGAAGCTGGTCCTACCATCGCTTGGGTTTTTTCCTCCGAGCCCAAGAGCATCGCCTTCAGCGTGGTGCACAGACCAGCCGCTGACTCCCCCCTCCAGCAGTCCAAGGTGAAAAAGTAGTCCGTGATCTAACAAGCTGCCTGATGTCATAGATAGTAATGGTGATCAAATGAAGCTTCATGAACCATTTGCTGCATTTTTGACCCCACAACATTGTGCTTTTGGTTTGCTTTGGTGCATGCTTTGAGTCCCTTTTTGGACAGAGAGCACCATCTAGTGGGGTTAAGAAATACAGCAAATGGTTCATAAAGTTTCATTTGGCCATCACATTTGGCCGGTACCGTCACAGTACTGTTGATACTGGGATAACCTTTTCCTCATCATGTTTAAAGGTTCTGATCCCGCTGACACGCTGTAACTCGCACAAGGAAACCATCCACGGACAGCTGAAAGTCAGGAACCCAGGAATTTACACATTCATTTTTGACAATTCTTTTTCCAGGTGAAGTGCCCATGTAGTCGTTTTTATGACATTTTTTAGCACAGTATCACGCTTTGTGTTTATGATATCTTTCCTTGTTTTTGGCAGGTTCATCTCAAAAAAGGTCCAATATCACTTGATTGTTGAAAAGCCTAAAAAACACAATGGGAGTGAGTCTTCCTAATCACAGCCTGATACCTCCTGCTTCTTATTTATTGAACCTTGTACGTGTGCCAAGAGGCTGCTGGTGTTTTATTCTTAGCCTGCCACCCCCCCCCTCAAAAAAAAAAAAGAAAACTGTTTAAAACACTGTCAGAGGAAAAATGACACTGGAATTGTGCACATGGCATTAACACATTAGTTCAGTGCTTACAAGAGTGTCAGGAGAATGGTGATATATGGCTTTAATAGGTAAAATGTGGCAATGTTAGGGTTTAATTATCATAAATCTAGCACTGAAGGTAAGGAACACTATGTCTTTGTTTAATACTGTGACTTTGAACTATATTATAATACGTCAGCAGGTATTTAACCAATATCGATAGTCGTCCTATGTGGCTTTGAAAAGCGGATGTCAACAAAAGATGGTTTTACTTTTGATTTAAACCAGCTGTCTCTCTCTCACAAACAAATTGAAACAAGGTGTCGAAGTTGAGAAAACAAATAGTTTGTGTTAATACGCCACTAAGATATGCAGCTGTGATTTTAAGAAAGCATTGCTGTGCTTGCAAAGAAATGCGTTTAAATGTCATGTTGATGTTTGCCATAAGCCTGTGCAGAACACCGAGTCGGCAGAGAAAGTGATCTGCTTATTTTTCCAAAGAACTACATTTAGTTTTGTTTTCTTCAAAGTGAAACATTGGACACTAAAAAGCTGATTAGTGTTTACTAATGATGCTTGTCTTCCAGTAACCTCACCTAATTTATTCCTGCTGAATGCTGCTTTGAAGAGATGATTATGCAGTTTTATATTCCATAAGGCAAATGCACTTTTTCATAGAATGAAGGATATTTTTAACCTAAATAATAAAAATTTAAATCTAACGGGAGAATTTTCGAAAAGGCATTTAAGGAAAGTTTATGATGAGTCCCAGCCAGTCGCAGTCGTGGAGAGTCATGCCCTCTGTAGGCCAGTACACGGATGTTTCTGTGAGATATACAGCTCGTTGATCTCAGTAATTTCAGTGAACGTAGTAGCTATTAAGATCACAGGTACCTCTGTGCTACATCAATCAAAGCTCTCGTAGGTGTGGGCACTCCATCACAGAAACTCCGCACTCCAAGGTGACAGCCTCTCACAGATGAGAGGAGTGTTTGTATCAGGAAGAAGTGTGACCAGTTTTGTTGGTACTGTCAAATATGTATATTTGTTACTGAAATAAAATGACAAAATGCGGTTTAGTTTGCCATGATGCGTGTTTTTCTTCGTGTGTCACTCTTCCGGAACATGTTTACCTGTTAACTGGTGGGTAGGTACCCTACAGATCACTCTCAAAAGCCCTGATGGCCCAAGTAAACAGCAGCTGCTGAGGGAGAATCGTTCACTTAAAAGAGGAAAGAGCTTAATTAGCAAGTACTGAGTCAGTGGTTGTGTCTGAATTCAGGAGCTATATCCTTTGAAGGCTGCTGTTTCTGAAATTGTAGCCTTTTGTAGGCTCTGTTCTTTGAAGGTCAAACAGAAAGTGTTGAATGGAACGTTCTGGCCTATGGATAATTTCCATTTGCATCACCAACTAATCCTACCCTTAGCCTTGAGTCATAAGGTGCTGCTTCTAGCTCCTGTCGCCTAGCTGGGACACACTCAGTTTACCTCTGCGCAGTGAATCTTGGGATATGTTGGGCTGCAAATGATTCATCGGGTGAATTCTTTGCAACTTGGGAAGATGAAACATTGTTAGACTTTGATTGAGGGGGTTTTCGAAATGGGACAGCCTTGTCGCACTGCTGTGACTCATTCAGTCTTAGAATGTAACCGTAGAAGGGTGCCGTCCCTACTTTTGGACACAGCCAATGAGTTAAAAATAAACTGTAACGACTTCTCTCCTGATAAGTTATAGGTAACCTGTAATGAAATTCAGAAGCATGGAAGGGAAATGCAATCACATGGCAGGCAGCTGAGGCCCTTGGATAATGGAGCAGTTAGGGTACAACACTTTTCTACCCATGGAGTTTACGCAGAACCCCTCCTGGATGAGTGGTTTCAGTGCCAGGAGGAGTGATCAGGACCAGGCCCTTGATGATACCCAGGTGACCTGGATAATAAGACTCAGCCGGCCTTTATGTTAACAATGATCAGCTGGAGAAGTGGTTTGACAAACCCTTGCCACCAGACAATCTAACTGACAACTGGAGTAGCAGTGAGTGTTAAGACACAATGGGGAATTACTGGTTAGAGGAAAAGGGGACAGTCTTCCAGTTCTGTGGCTGTATATCCTTTTTATTGTTTTTTTTTTATTATTTTATACTTTAAAGTGACGCTGTTGTTTCTTGTTGAGTTCTTGCTGAATGCAGCCTTTGTATTGGTATAAATTCTACTGTCTTGGCTCTTTGCCCCATCTACTCTCTGTACTCTGCCCTGGAAGTTGCATCCCAAAGCAATATTCAGGCTCACAGAGAAAATTAATTCAAAACTCCATAATAATTGTGTTGGTGAATGTGTTTAGCACCTACCTCTTTGCCATCCAAACAGTGTAAGGTGACTTTGCGTTGGAGCATATTGCTGTCATTGCTTTCCTCGTTTTATCCCTAACAGTCCTTACTATGTGGATTTATCATCGGTGTGGATAACAGTGTGGCTCTTCGGCACAGATGCTGCTCTCCTCCGCGGTCGCGCCGGCTGCAGAGGAGAGGAGGCGCGGCGTGAGGGAGCCGAGCATAAAGCCAAGACGGCTACTAGCATGAAAGGAGGTTAGGGGCAGCCCGTTTGCGAAGGTTAATGAGCTCATTGAGAAACACGACGCATTCCCCCACAGGGGCTCTGCTCGCTCCTGCTGCAGCCCGGGACGTGTGAGTTGAATGATAATGCGCGACTGTAGGCCCGACACCCCCCTGAAAACGTGTCCTTTGCCACCAAATCTAAACCTAGATCTGAAACTTTTGGTCCCCCTTGATAATTAAACTGCCAGTCGGCACGAAACACACACCTCCAAAATGCAATTATACTCGGATGCCTTGAAGGGACAGTAAGAGGAAATCAAGGTGAGCATTTTCTAATGGTTTAACATGAGATCGCAACTGAGCCTGCTTGTTAAGATGAGTGGGAGCATTAGTACAGTCACACAGCTGTTATCTTAACAGGTTTTTCTACAGCTGGCTTAGGAGAGAAACCATATTATATTGTCTTGCATGATCAGGAACTGAAGGCTGTCTTTCCAAAGCATACGTCTCTATGTAGCATTTTTTTTGCTTTTTCTTGTAGATATCACACGTTTCCAGTAGAGGGCAGTCACACATGTATATTCGTGTGCTGGCCTGCATTTTTGCATGTCTGCTTCATCGCGTAGGTTTCACACAAAAACATCCAATTGAATGATCAGTCTATCGAATGATTATTCTGTTACCTTAACTTTTTAAATGTTTATGTACAGGAGATATGAGGGAGAGGTCTATACGTGGTCTTCACCTTTGGATGGAGGAGCTGTTTAGTGGTAATCAGTTGGCATATCTCCATTGCAGGTGCGTTGAATCCGTCCTCTACTGTGTGCCATTTGCATGATCTCTCCATGTCACATATGAGTTTCCTCCTGTAGTGCAAAGACATGCAGTCAGGCTAGCTGGTGTCTCTGAATTGCTTGTAGTATGTGATTGTGTGTGAACCTCCCCCTCAGCAGATAGATGACGTGGTGGTATTGTGTGAATAACCTTGTATATTGTATTAAAAAAATATTATTGTCAAAAGCTTAAAATACAGGATTGCCATTTACTTGCACAATGGGAATATGCGTTTCTTTATATATATCTTGTGTTTCACTCTGGCGTTAATGTGGCTTACTGGCAAACACTGCAATCACGTCCTCTAGTCACCGGCCCAGCCGAATTCTGCATGCAGGGCATTGCGTCCAAAATGTTTGCGTCCCAGGACCTCTGACATGGAAAGCCTGGTGAACTACACCTGGCAAGCGATGACCTGCTGGGCCTGGAAGAGGCTGCAGCCAGGTCCCAGTGATTTTCTCATTAACAGTACAAAGGGTGAGGAAACAGTAACACGGTTCTGTTCAAGGTGAATTATGCCTACAGTCTCTCCTGCAGCCTCCTTGTGCAGTGTTCTACCGGACCTAGGCTATGACTGATTTAATGCTTGGATTGTTAATGCAATTAACTATTTATAGTAGACCAAATTTAATTACACCATCATTGCGCTTCCAAAAACTTAACTGTTACTCTTGCCCTGTTGGGAGGGACATACAGGTGAGATGAGGATGTGGCTGCCTGTGTTTGCCGCACATCCAGAACATTATCGGTAAATTCTATGCGGAAGTGTCTTCTGCATCCCTTCGGAAGAAATCGACAGGCTTGCAGACCATCAGCCTGCTTAAGGGCTCCTGCCACCTACAATTAAAGTAACTATAGAAATTTGGACAAACTACATTTTTACCATCTGCTGCTATTATTTTAAAGCCCACGTGACACTTGACCTCACCAGTCCACTGCAGTGTCCAGTTGTAGTGTCCCCTTAACTAACCTCTTCAGCCTCTTGCCTGGGTAATATTCGGATCATCTTTATAAGATATTAGTATTTCTTTAGAAATGTACGTTCTCATCGTCCAGCTCACCTCTGACTACATTAAATGTTGCTTTTATTTAGCCAATATTAATTCGGCGTTATTAACTCAGGACCATAGTGGCTTGAGCTCTGGCATCCCGCCCGGTTCTCCACTTCCACTGACGGCATGGGGATATTACAATCATTTTAGTTTAAGACAACGATCGATTAAGATATGTGTACGACAGAAACGGTAATTGGAAAAGAAGTTTTTTCTACTTTTTATTTTTTTCTTCTTCATTGCAGCGCCTCAAACCGCTGGCATCAACTGTGTGTAAAACAATTGCTGTTTGAGTGGTCGGTTTAAAACATAGATTACCTCAGAATCAGTTTAACTGTACAAAAACACCGTTATACCGTAATATCAGTGTATTAATACTACATAAATGTGAAAATTATTGTCACTCATTCAAGTTTCTCTAAAATGAACTAAATCAGCTGTACACTTTACATTTCTTCCATCGATTCAGTGTAGAACGTAAAATTATTCTAATATCTTACCTTTTGTCAAGTTCAATTTGCATCTGAACCGCTTCCCCCCCTTATCATTGCCGGTATTAAAACTATTCTTAATCATTTAGTGATTAATTCATGTAATTGTCTTGGCAAGTTTAAAGAGTGACAAGTTAAAAAGGTAGGAGAACTTTGAAGTCAGTCTTGAACCTGATCGGAAGTCAATGCAGGGAACTATGAGTAGGGGTCATGTGGTCATACTAAGTAATAGTGCATTACAATAGTCTAAACTATATGTATACAAAAGCATGCGTTGCACAAAAAGTTGTGCACCATCCAAAAAAAAAGTGAAATTGGTTGGTTCACGCCCCTGCGGTAGTGAAGCTCACCTAGTTATGGGCTTTAACACATTTTATTTAAGACTTTACATGTAATATTAAGTGGGAAAGGAACAACATCAATGGATTTCAATATGGCAGCTGTTTTATAATGATTTTTTTCAAATCATCTTATATAATTGCCAGATATGCTTTAAAATAATTTGTGCGATAGGTGGAATAAATTTACAAATTATATGACTTCAGACTAAACGTAAGTTGTGCTTTTTGTTTTAATTCATCCTCACATGTAGCTCATGAGATACCGAATTCTCCTGTGAGTGTTTTAAATGAATAAATTAAGTATGATTCCAAACGGCATACGTGTGCTTCCTGTTAGGTGCTCACTAATATCAAATATAGGTCTATATATTTATCTCGGATCAGAAAAACCACAAATAATTATACCAGTAGGAATGTAGAGGAAACTAGAGGAAATGGGTTCAACAAGCACAAATTAAAACAAACAAAAAAAACCTGAAGACTAAAAGGAGAAGTGTGACTGATATTCTAAGATTATGATCAAAATTAGATTTGCTTATCTGGCAATCCACTTCATTAGGCCGGAAAGTCGTACTGCAGCTTAGATTGACATTGCGGCTGGCAAATTCTGTTACAGTTCATGCCATTTTGGTTCCTTGTCTCCAGGTTATTAAAGTTCACTCAACTCGCTCCTAAAATCTTGGCCTAAAATTGTATTGCCTTCTTCACTTTCATTGCACCACTGTCCCTGAATTCTGAATGATAAAAATCCGGTTCAGGCAGGTATATGCTTTCAAAGTAATACTCATTGAACATCCTTATATAATGGCAGCATCTCTGGATCTGCGTGGTTTGTGAGGTCTCTCTGTCAAACGGATTGATTTCTTTCGGTACTTTGTTTAATTATGCAGTCCCCTGCCCCCCACCCCCCAAGACCAGCCTCTTCAATTCATCATCAGCATCTTTTCATTATTCTTTAACGCACTGCGTGTGGGATGCCATATTTCTATGTACAGGTAATTTTTGAAGAGAAGCAAGTCTGGATTAATGGGGGGCCAAGGCATGAGATGAAATGAGCAATTCATCACCAGCTTTGTCCCCTGTGTACCTAAAGAGAGGTTGTTTAAGAACTGCGCTCCAGGGCACAGCAGCTCAAATTTCCCAGATGAAGCGTCCAATTCTGAAGTTAGGTCGTTAACCACCGTGTGACATGCTCCTGTTGCCTGATGAGCTGGGTTTGAAAATGGACACTAAATGTCCAGGATGCACCTTGATAGTTGAATCTCTTTTTGTCACACTTTCTACAGTATGTGGTTTATGGTGTAAATCTGCCCAGTTTCCTTCTTTGGTGTGTCCTCTGTTCCCCTGCACAGAGAAAAAGCGCTTCGTGCTGGGCTTGCTTGTCACATCACCACACACTGTTTGGAGGACAAGAATGCAGCATTCTTCAGGGTTTAGACCTCGGTAAGAATAGCTCAATGCTGCCCCCACCAGGGTCAATGCTGTAGTACAACTTCAATTCACACTGCTCTCAAACTTCACTGCAGATATAGCACAGGTACGGCTGATCTTGCTTGTGGAAATATTATTGATATTGATTTTTGCTAATTCGAGGAATGGGCATGGTCTTTACTGATGATTGGAAAGATTGATTGGAGGAGTGGGAATGAAATTAACTTCATTCAAGGAAATGGGATGAACCTTACTCCTTATTGGTTGAATAGGAATGGCCTTTACTGCTTACTAAAGGAATTGGTATGACTCCTGTTTTTGATGATATTGGCATTGCTCTATATTGTAACAAAGTAAATATAAAGTCTACCCGGGCATAACTGAGTCTCTGAGAGGCAGCAGAAGTGTCCTGGGACTGTGTGATCTCTGCCCCCCAGCTCAGGGCTGATGTAGCATGTCGCTGAGAGCCGACAGCAGCCCTCCACTCTGCTACTGCCCCCTAGGGCCCGGCAGGTGCAATGAGACGCTCGTTTGTATGCAGAGTCCCTCTCCGGCTTCCCGTGCATCTGCATTTTCAATGGCCCTGTCGCAGTAATGAAATCAGCTTTGACCCCTCAAAGTATTTGCTCATGTCAAAGCTAGTTTATCACAGTGGGTCTCCTGGGTCTCTCTTATGAGCTGTGGTACAGTAACCTCGCACAGAGATGCTGTTTTTCACTCATTTGAGCTTCGCACAAGAGTAGCCTCTGAATCTATACTGTATGTAACAAAGGTACCTTCCTGCATAGGTCAGATTTGAAGGATAACTATGTTCTGGTTAAAAATATAACCGGATTCCTCACCTCTTTAGCCTTGTGTGGTGTATAAGATAAGCTCCAGGTTTTTGCAGTCACCTCACGTTTTTAAATGCACGCTCGAAGGGTCCACATTTCCTGTTCCACTATCGCCGTCCACTTCCTCCCCTACTTCGCCTCACCTCTGCATCTTGTTGTTTCCATGGCAATGCACAGCAAACCCGCGAGCCTGACCGACAGCGCGCCAATCGAAACGGGCCAATCAGGGGAGGGGAAGGAGTGTTTTGTGCAAACTGACAAAGCGTCGCACAGCTGGAGAGTGTACTGGGGAGGATGAATACACACCGCTGACACCCCCCCCACTGCAGGGCAGGCATGTTGCCCTCTGGAGCTCTGTTGTATCGTTCCTCAGTGCACATGTCGGAGATGGCACTGGGGCAATTATGCAGATGGATTCTGCTGCTGTAATTGGACAATTCACTGCAGCAGTTGGGGGGGGCTGAAAGTTCTTCTGATCAATGCATGAATTCTGTGCCACGGAAAGCGTTATTTACAGGGGTTGGAAGTCAACTATAAGAATAACAGCACCCCCTCCCCCCCCCACCCCCCGATGCTTGAAGTGCATCTCTGGGCCAGTGATCCGGCAGGGTCTTCATGCGAGGCCTGACCTTCTTCATAAATCATTCCCAGAGAGGCTGTAATGTGCATCGCTCACGTGTGGTCAGGCCCGGGCTCTGGGTTGAGCTCCAGGAACATGTGCAAGAATCAAGGCGGCGGCCATTTTCAGCAGCTAATACCTCTGGAGAAAGGGCAGCGGGAGGGCTCGACCAGCAGAAAGACCCCCGTCCCCTGCTGAGGGGCAGAGTGTGAATTCAGCACTGCTATTTAAGCGACTGAGCGGTTTTAGCAGGGAGAGCACTTTTATGCGGACGGGGCCGCTCATCTCCAACAGCCGCCCGCCCCAAACCATGAACTCCTAATGGTTAATATCTCAGATGTCATTCCACATTATGAGCTCGGATTCTTTTTTTTCGTTTAATGACCACTGCTCACCCTACTGACACCCCATAAGGCTGCGGTTTCTCAGCCGTTGGTTCGCGACCCAAACGCAGTTCGCCGGGCTGTTTTCATTGGGTCACGGAGTGGAGTCCCCCCCCCTCACTCCCCACACAAGCTGGCCGCAGCCTCATTAGCGCCAATCAACAGTTATTGTTTTGCAAATAAAGCGAGTTTCACGGTTTCAACCTCAGGTCAGCACAGAGACGTTTTTCTATGAGTGTGGTCTGAGGAATCATGAAATACAGGTTGTAATATATCGTAATTTGAAATGCAGTTCAATCCCCATATCTCGTGATTCGGCAGTTGCGAATTCAGTTTTCCACCATCAGCCAAATATATTACAGCGCAAACAAAAAAGACTTGGGTATGTGTGTTCATATGTCTCCATATCACATTCATTCGGTTATATTTCTAGTTATAAATATAGATACAGTTTACTGCATGTCTGCAACAATCTGCGTCACCTAATTCAGTTGTAAAGACAAAACAGCGGTCCAAATATATTATGGCGCAAACAAAAAAGACTTTTGCATATGTGTGTTTGTTTCCGTATGGCATTCATTCGGTTATATAGTGATAATAAATATCAATACAGTTTGTCTGCAACAATCTGCGTCACCAAAACGAAATATTGTGTATGTGTGTGTGTGGTTCACAGGTCCCTCAGCAATTGT
>JABFDZ020000084.1:6276875-6290623 GCA_019775955.2 Pollimyrus isidori
CGGGATCTCCCGGGACGGCGGCGGGGTTGCGGCGGGATCCCCCGGGACGGCGGAGGGGTTGCGGAGGGATTCCCCGGGACGGCGGAGGGGTTGCGGAGGGATCCCCCGGGACGGCGGAGGGATCCCCCGGGACGGCGGAGGGGTTGCGGAGGGATCCCCCGGGACGGCGGAGGGATTCCCCGGGATGGCGGAGGGGTTGCGGAGGGATTCCCCGGGACGGCGGAGGAGTTGCTTCTGTTTTTTTATAGTCAAATCTGCCAGGGACGAGTGTCCATGGTGCATAATGTACAGCAGAAATTCGGTCCATACTCACTATGAAATGTGAAATATTTCAGTGTATGCCTTAGAGGGTTAGGACACTAAGCCTGTGATCAGAAGGTCAGTGGTTCAAATCCCTGGTTCGGAATCATGGTTTTACCGTTTGACCCTTGAGCAAGGCTCTCAACCCCTGGTTGTCTGACCCTACTTTGTCAAAAACTACATAAAATGTGAATTTACCACTTCCAACCAGATCTTTCTCATAATGATGAGAAAGTTACAGGTGCACAGCCCAGATCGTGGTCATGTGACGTCTGAGTAATGAGTCCCATATTTTCCCGGGGGACTTTCTTAACTCGGCTCCTGGGACAGTGCTCAGAACGGGTCTGGCTGGTCCATTCCTGTTACACCATCTAACACCGCTTAATTTGAATAATTCCTCTAGTCCTAAGAGTGGATTAGAGCTTATTTGTGTGGCCTGCTGGTTTTTCTGCTCTGTCTGGCATGTTGCGCTGGTCCAGACACCCCCATCACCAAGGTCACATCGAGTCTGAGGATTTCATCATTGACCCCAGTTACTCAATAATAAGCGACGTCAGGATGATGAATGAAGAAAATGTCTCATCCCTGTGCATCATTATCGTGTTTATGGGTGACAAGTCCAAGTTAGTCTTCCCGTAAAGACTCGAGGTGTGAATTAAGCTGGGTATTAACATATAATGACAGACTGAGCTCCACTCCACACCTCAGCAGCTCCTGCTTGGGAAGATGTAACTTCTTTATTTAATGACACTAATCCTGAACGTTGCATTCCTCTCCTGCGCTGCTTACTCAAGCCATAAGCTATGATATGCATTCGTGCAGGCTTGAGCAGCGATATGGTATACTGTGGTTATACTGTGGTATTTTGGGTATATAGTGGCATTTTGAAATCATGGTGATGAATTCACCAAATCATATTGTTGGGTAACCCTAACACTACGCTACGGACGTAGGTCCCGAGTATTTTGGCCTTGATACTAATCTTCCTTCAAAAAAAAAAGCTAAGCCCCAGGTAAACTCGACTTAGCCCCTGATTCTTTTCAACAGTTATGAACACCCCCCTGGCAAGTTTTATCTCCAAGATTTCAAAACAGTACTGCAACGTTGGTTTTGAAAAATATCATAAGAATAGCCTACAGGCCTGTTGTGTAAAGGAGAACTGTGTTTTCACTGCATAGGTTTCACTGCAGAAACAAGATAAATCAACAAATGAAGCATTTCTATTTAGTTTGGAGGACTGCAAGGGCTTGTTAATGTCATTGAGAATTTGAATGACAAAACTTTAATCAGAAATGCATCCAGTAGCATTGATTAGAATTTAAGGGAGACACTTCTATGGAATGTATAATTTCTTTGCTATTTTCTTCTTTGTTTATGAAGGGTACTTGCAGTATGAAGGGTACGGCAGTATGATTACAGCAGGTGAGGTATGTTATCTCCCTCACATTTAGGCGTCTCATTCAGGAGTATCAAAGCAAACTACTTCAGCTGCTTGCCGGGCGGGGGCTCTCAACGCTTAATGAACGTCTCACTGCGAAAACCGCCCGTCAACGAGTGTTAAACTACATCGGCACATGTGATGTGAAAGCCCACATCTCTCCGAGGTGCTAATGTGATATTTTATTTTTTGCAGACAATGATTTTGTTTTCAAAGCTTTTTTTTTTTTAACTGGTGTGTTTATTCTTATATTTGCTGACATTGTTCTACTCGATGGTACAACATATAAACTGCCTGGGATTGCCAGCTCTCCAGCTGTTTAATTGCCATTTACTGATTACTGCTAATTACCTCCCAGATGTGGTCCCTTCCCCGTATTTCACCTTGACCTCAACAGTCCCTTTTCCCCATGGGGCAATTTGAGGATATTTTTTATGGTGACAGACTCATGAGGGGCAATAATTCATATATTAATCAATTATATGTTTCGAACTGGTGAGTGGCAGGGAATGGGATGCTCCGGAAAGGGGGGTCACTGCTGAATTCCCATACGTGTCCTGATGAGATCGCAGTCCACGGCACACGGGCAATGTTTCACACTTCCTGGGAGCTGCTGCTATTATTTCACACGCGAAACACAGTCCTGTCACTGTCCAGGGGTCTCAAGGCTGCTGTTCCAATTCTGCAGTCCATCGACTTAATTCCCATGGCAACGGCGTAATGGATGCCATTGAGCGGTATGACTTATCGTGTCATTTGGTCATGTACGTACCAGCTGGGGATGCGGTTGGCTGAAGCTGTTAAGTGGAGAGACCGTGCTCAGTGTCACTTTTGCCGCCCGGGATCCCTGTGCAGTTCAGTTTCCCATTATAGGCTTCTCTTTATTCACAGCAAGACACTTGTCTGTTGAGATATTAAAAAAGCCATGGGATTGCTGATGGTCATGCACCTCCTGGTTGGCTGAGGCTACCCTTACATGTGGGGGGGGGGGGGGGTGGATGTGATTGTCAGCCTCCCTCTGACTTACTGAGACTACCCTTACATGGATGGTGTTAGATCGTCACCCTCCATTCAATAGGCTGAGACTGCCCTTACATGGCTGATTTTTCCTAGTTACCCATCTCTTGTTGGCTGAGATGAACCTGCCGCACCTGCTTTCTTAGAGGCTCATGCGAAACTGTCCTGGGATTCCCCACCCACTCTCTGTTATTCTGGTAAGCTTCCAGCACCCTGTTTCCATTCTCTCTCTCTCTCTCCCTCCCTCTCCCTCTCCCTCCCTCCACGGCCTTCTCACTGGTGAATCATGCGAGTATTAGACCCCTGGGCCTAGCCAGTGTCACAGGCTGAGGAGCATTCTGGGGGCTAACCAGCGCTGAGCCACTCTCTGTCTGGGTTCAGACTCCATAAATCATCGTTACTATTTCCCCAGCCAACCAAATCTGCTTCTCATTTGAGAGTCCAGTTCCATATAGCTGAATTCATCATGATGATATTCTAAAGCTAGTCATGCGACTGACTTGCACACTTCTGCAGATCATGCATGACTGCGGCAGACCATGCATGGTATCATGCATGACTGCAGCAGACCATGCACGGCTGCAATAAACACGCTGTCCAGCTAAGAAAATCTGGTATGCTATTTTCCTTATGACGTTCAGCTGGATTCCAAAAATGGCCTAAAATGTAATAATAATAATAATAATAATATATTATAATAATATAATAATAACGTTCATAATGGTTTAAAACAGCCCAAAAAGGGAACTCTACGTTGATACAAATCCAGGGGTATGTGCTGCGGGTGGGATGGCGGACATACCAGCGCCCCCTTTTGGTGGCTGTGAGCATTTTTAATTGTACGCCAGCAACTGTTATCAGTTTTGAGCCAGTGGAAATGAGACGGCCACGCGGCGTCTGTCTGGAGATGTGCCCACTTCTGACAGCACCCCGCCCACTTCCGACAACCTGTCTCGGGAGAAGATGGAGCAGAGTGTGAGGATCCTGCAGATCAGGGGGTTGCCCGTGTACAAGCAGCTGCAGGCAGTCTTCGGGACGCCATGTGGATTCCTCATTATTTTCGATCATTAAAGCTGTCATTTTAAACCGTTTGTCAACAGTATGTGTCATACGTAACGGTGAGTATTTAAGGCATATTAAGAAATCTGGGCTGGCGGCTTAAACTGCATCTTTGATTGGGGGAAAAACGGACATCTTGAAAACAGGATAAATCGCTTATCGTCCCCCTGTTTCCATAGCAACCAGGCGCTTTCTTTTCAATTGCCTTCTCATTCCGGGCTAATTAACAGACGCAGTCTAACGAATAATGAGACGGCAGATAGGAGAGACAGCTGCGAGAGTGTCTTCGGAAGGGAAGCGCGTGTGTGCAAAACGTATAGCGCGACTGGCCTCTGGGAGGCGCTGCCGTGGGCGTACAGTCAGTGATATGAGGCTGTTTATCAGCTGAAGAGGAGATGGCGGAGATGTTCGCAGTGTGAACAGAGACACCTCTGAAATACACCTCTCTGACATACAAACATATCCATTTACACACAGCATCACTCTGTCTTTCCATTATGTCGCCCCGTAAACTCTCCAAATGAAAGAAATGGATTCTCCTCGTGATACTTTAGCTGAGATTGTGGACATGATCTCGACCAATAGGGACACCATCACAATAGCCCCAAAGGATGCACCAGGGAATGGGCTCCTAAAATATTTAGGTCAGGGGTGCCCAATCTTATCTGCAAAGAGCCGGTGTGTTTGCAGGTTTTTGGTATAACCTGTAGGTCAGCTGTTCAAACCCAGGTGTGAGGACTCATCAGCCAATCAGTCCTCTAATTAGTAATCTAATTAGGGAGTTGCTGCGAAAACCCACACACACCGGCCCTTTGCGGATAACATTGGCCACCCCTGATTTAGGTCTTTCCAGACATAAAGTAGGGATGCACCGATCCCACTTTTTCTGTCCCGATACCAATATCAATACCTGGCCTTTGGGTATTGGGCTTTACCGAGTACCGATCCGAATACCAGTGTTTAATTAATAAGCTGTAGGTTTTTGCCTAACTGCAGGGAAAACACTGTGATCATTCTTTTCTGTGTGAGGCAACATCAGGCTTAACTTGAACCTTAAACATGTGTGCGCATGTATATAACAATACAAAATTAAAATCTATACATATTTGTATTTATTTACCTGAAATGTAAGTCACGTCGTGGGATGCTGATCGTTAGAGCTGTGGCTGGAGCGCTTGGTTGCGCAAAGAAAACTCACCCAGGTGTACCTATATTTTATGAAACCAGAGACGTTGGTTATATCTAACTTTAAATAACTTTCATTTTCTCTTGCTTCTCCAGAATTTGCGCTGAAGTTTGTTGTTCTTTCCCTGCTAACATTAACAAACTCCTTGCACTCTGCGGTATGATGCGTCTTCAGATGTTTGATCAGATTGTTTGTATCTAATGATGTGCTGTCCCTTCCTCCTCTTGACGCTTTAGCAGAACAGAGCCTACATTCTGGTTTGTTTCTGTCGTCGTCCATCATCTTACAATATGTCCAAACTCTTGACACCCTCTGCGTTTACTCACCAATTTGCCAATACCAGTGTTTTCTGCATTTATCCTTCTAAAATGTTTCTAGTTGACAAATCTCTCGCTAGATGTCAAAATGCAGTCAGGAAGATATAGCCCAGACGTCACAAACATTAGTGAATTGTTTATATACTGTATATATATATATATATATATTCCTCTGTTGATGTGAAAAGGGGTTGCAAAACAAAATATAATAAAAAAATAAAACTGTATAGTCTAACGGATTTTATGACAAAGGGCACAAAGTCATCTAAAATTTCTGTTTTACTTCCCATATTATCTAATTTAATAATGGATTATAAACATGTTGCTGGTCATATAAATAAAATCATAAATTGAGAGCCAGTCAAGTCTATAATGAATAATCAATTGACCTTCATTAATCATATTCACTGGGTACACCCAGTCGCAGGATGTGTCAATTTTCTGCATTTATCGCCATTCTTCCTATCTCCTAAATATTTGCTATTTAATCAAATAATAGCTTATTTAATGTAAATCCCAAGCTATACGTCTGTGCCATGATGGAGACTTTCTGTCTTATTAGTGTAATTTGTTATTGGGGCCTTATTTTAGGATGCTCTTCTCAGGACACATTCATTTTCGACATTTATGACCATAAACTTAAACTATTTTCCTTACTTTGATTGTTAGGGTCTTTTGCGCAAATGTTACGAGAAATTTAAGGTATTCCCTAAGTATAAGACCAAGATAAGGAGAGAAACTTGAATACGTAGGTGAACATTTTAAGGAAACCTTAAGGAATAGACTTAAGCATGTTTTATGCAACTGATTATATTTTAAGGATACCTTAACTCAGACTTTAAGGAAAATCCTAACTTTGTACAAATGACCCCTGGCTGTTTTTAAAAGGATATCACAGCCTAGAATCTTCTTGTCATTGTGGTTGATCATTAGGAGATAACAATGGAAAGATTATCATCCACTGTTTAGTCTGTATCCTGGCAATTAGGTGTAAAGGACGTCTGTAGCATGTAGTACGGGTTGATTTCTGTGGCAATTTAAATGTGTACAGCTGCAAGGGTCTCGAAATAGAGACAACACAGCTGAACCCTCCAGAGTCTGGAATTAAAGATCAGAAGCCTGCGAACAAAGATTATACACTTTCACGGCCAGGGATCCAACTCATAATGAGAGCTTCCCGTTTGCCGGGTTCTTCTGCCACCTGGACATTTCCACACATGGCTAATCATCATTTTTCCCTCCATAACAAGAGAGGGATGCAAACAAAGAAGTTGTGATCACCCATCAGGTTTCGTATCAGCTAATTATCTCTGAGCTTCTGCAGGAATAACCAGCCAACAAGTGCCACAGTTTTCATTATTCTTAGTTATCCTGCCATTATTTTTTCAGGTGTCTTCAGCCAGTATTTCTTAAGTTTTCTCCAGCCTTGTTATACCATTTTTTTGTCATAACATTTAAGAACATGACGTAACCAGGCATAACTCTAAGGAATTTTGACCCAGAATGGACACAGTAATTAATAAATCTGAATAACCCTGGAAAATATCACTACAAAAGTGTAAAAAGTTCATTCACTGCACTGATCCAAGTTTAACCATGTCACTTAGCATGGATTCCCCCATTAATACATAATTCATGCTAAGGGATTCACCCTGATGAGCCTCACATGTGTTCCTGACACAAATTATAAGAAAAACACTGGAAATTAAGGAATAAGCACTGACCACCCAGTGAAATCAATCGATGTTAGAGAATTCTGGAAGGTTTAACTACAGATCAATGTAAAGGTCCATTTCCGTCCTTCCCGCATTCCCAACACCTCTGGTATACACACAAACATTTAAGGTTTCTGTGCAGGGAATCCATTCACACAATGTACAGAATTTATTATGAGTGAAGAACTTGGGACAGATGAGCATGCAACACTGAAGCAGAGAACATTCTTACACTCCAGTTACTGCTTGCAGGAGAATGTTTCTCCGAGGTCCTTATGGAGTTGATAGGTGACGTTTCTGATAATCATAGACTCTAGAAGGACTTTAGAAAATGCTGGGATCGAATGGCACGGACAAGCTTCGACATCCTGAGATGTGATTTGGCAGCTGGAACAGGAGACACCAGTTTCTCTGACGTGAGTGTGACAGACATTGTAAAAAGTTTCTGGTCTCTCTGTGATTCCAAATTACTTCTGGTTTTAGTTCCAAAATACAAAAATGGGCAGTAAGTAATTCACATCGAGGCCATGTTTCCTACCATTTTACTTCTGATCTTATATGGGCTGACTGTAAGGAGGCTTTGGAAACACCTGCTGGAAACTCCTTCGTTCCTTTTCTGAAACCCACCATGTGATTTGTGGGCGCCCGTTGTTAATTTCAGGGAATCAACACTTGTGTCCACAGTACAAGAACTATGCCACTATGTCCCGGCGTGGCTGGAGGAGGGGTAGGTCGCCATGGAGATATCAGAACTCAGGGGCCTGGTGTGCAATGCCAAAAGATTGTTACGAACCCCGCGGAGATGCATGTCGTGTTCGGACACAAAGCCAGATTGAGGCTCACACTCGCTGATAAGTTGGGGAAAATATCAACGAGCTTCACACCCTTGAATTATATGGATGAGCGTTTCACCACTAAATCAAAACACGTGTCTTTCGAAGCCTGAGCATTAAGAACGACCTTGAAGTGTTGATTGACATGCAGCTAAACATACATGAGTCATAATAATCCATAAGCGTAAAGAGCATGAATAAAAATAAGAAATAAATAAATAAATACATCCTGCGCTTCCTCTTCACCGTAGCATCTAAGAGGCCTATCATGGCAGGGATTCTTCGAATATATGTCGTCTGTTTCAATATGTAAGCTGAAGTCTCCCATTCATTCCTGCCCGAGGCTGCTGCAGCCTGCTCCCTGTTTGTTTTGGGTGATCAGTTACTGTCATTAGAAGCCACCTGAGAGGGACTTGTTTAGCTTTTAGGTTGGCAGAGACCTTAATCTGCTGACATATGTTTACAGTGCGTGGAAATCACTGATTTTCATGCTTAGAGACTCACCAGTAACGACTGCAGGAAAACCCTGGAACATAAATACACTGTTCTCATGTAAAACAAAAGCAGCGTTTTATTAATTGCTTATTGATCGATCATGTTTATTTTTCCTGGCATTTATTTTCCCAATTTTTTTAAAAATAATAATTTCATTATGTCTATTAGTTATTTTTTGACTGAATGCAATGTAATGACTTTATCAGTGCGTGAGAGGATTGTTTTTTGCTATGAAATTCTGCCAAGTGACGAAAACTACATTGAACAGCACGGGATTAGAGAGAGAGAGGAAAAAAAGTGCATTTTTCCTGAAGTGGCGCCAGTGAAGGAAATAAAGACTTAAGCTGAATGACTGAAATTTTAACAGAAAGCAGAGAAAATGAGCAGAAGGGGCACTTCTTAAAGTGTGCCGTTTGAAACGCTGCTCACAGGCAGGAAACCAGTGAATCACTGGTGTGTGCGGTGGCCTCCTTGCCCGTGTAGGCAGTTTCCATGGTGACTGGCTTCTCTCCCTCATTGATGTTACCAGGAAGTGGATGGGATGTTTATGACAGACTCAGCACATGTCCTCATGCAGTCGTCTCAGTGACCAGCAGGGTGTCTATACATTCCCAGAAAAATCACTAATTTCTCAATGAATGGAATACAAATCAACAGTAGAAATTTGTGGAGAAATGCACGTTTTTTCTTATGTATAAGGTATGGAATCTTCTAGTCATTACTGTATGTAAAACCATAACTTTAATATAAATTGGGGGTACATGTCTCCCCCCAATATATATTATAATGTTGACTCCATGGCTACAGCCTTGATTACATGGTAGAAACATGCGGTAGATTTCATTAAAGACACCAGCTGCAATATCCCAGTAAGACATGGAAGCTCTTCAGACGAGCAAATCCTTCCTGGAAACTGGTGGATTTGTACCTTTTTCCTACTACATCTATAATATTCCACTAGGGACTGATGGGAAAAGGACTGTTGGATTAAATGCTGCAAACGGTTCTGAGCAGAGAATCCAGCCCCCTCGCTGGAGCAGAGATTCGTGGAAGGCTTTAAGAAATTCCTGAGGCATTCATTAAACCCAACGAACCGTTTTGGTCTTGAGATATGGTGTTCCACGTCCTGCCCGTCCCCGCCTCAGATTCCCAGGCTATGGTGTCCCAATTTATGCCCTCATCAGCAGCCTGGCCCTGCCCCCACCAACCCACCCCCGCCGGTATCATTCCCAGAACCAAAAATAAAGAATTGCCGCTTGCACAAATCCCCCAGCCTACAGGCAAACCCAGTCTGTCTGTGAAACAAAACACAGGAATCCCAGATTGATGCCTCAACAGAGCGGGCACATCAGCCAGCGCACCACCTAGAAGGCAATTCCAGTGATGCAGTGACATAGCCATACACAGTGAGTAAGGTGCATACACACCCCCCTGCCACACAAATATTCAATATTTTTTATGTTCACGTACACATGTTTAAGACCCGTGCTCCCAGTCATCATGAAATCCAGTGAAGTCGTTAAAATGCATCATGCGCTCATGATTAGGAGTCCGCTGACTTATTTATACATGTTGTGACGGTAAAGGTTCGTCGGCGTCTCGCACACGCTGTTAACAACTAATTGTTCCCATGTACTGTAAGGGATTCAAAATCACACACCAAACAGAACATCAGTTTACTGTACTTTCACGACGAGTTACCTTATAACCTACATAATCACAATGAACTACCCAAAATGTCTGCAGCTACGCGCAATCATTTAAAAGATATGGATTTTGGTAAAATGACTCGGGCTGGGTTGCGGTTGGGTGCACTGGGGGCTTGTAGGTGAAAGCCTGGACACGCATGGTACACACCCACCCCCCCCGAAGATTCCTGCCTTCACCATTGCAGGGGCACCTATCCTGGTCCATAGTCCCCCTTCCCCTCTATGTCACACTTGACGCATCATAAGAAGGGAAGGCAGGAAGCACCTTTACTCAACACCTGTCTGTTCTAGGCCCTTGGGCTCAGGGCGACTGACCAATGGCTGCTTCGAGATGACATTACTTCTGTGAGAAAAAGCCCTCCGACGTCTTATTTTAAGAATCTCTATGGTGCTTGGCTCTACTTGATTAAAGTGACAAAGTTTTTTGGCTCGGGTCAGCCTTTTTAACGCCTGCTCTGTGGACACTGTGATTGATTATGTGTCAAATATCCACTGACTGAGGAATCCGGGCAGAGGAAGGTGAGCTGTCACCTCTGTTATTAAGGCTGCAACGTTGTTCTTCCTTATTGTTGTTCACGGCGGTTGTGCACTTACAACAACACCCCCTCCCCCCATATCACACTATATCACACTCACATAGCCCCCAGGGGATTGAGCTGTTGGAGTCCAACAGTGGACCAGGTCTATTCCCCACCAGCTGGGTATGTTTTTTCTTCTGGGAAGTATGCAGTCCTCGTTGCCAATCTGTGCTAAAATGCCAGCGGGATTTAAAGGGGACCTATTATGCTCATTTTCACTGTTCATAATTTTATTTTTGGGGTTTACTAGAATAGATTTACATGTGTCCGTGTTACAAATTCACTCTCTGTCTGAAACGGTCTGCTAGAGATTTAAGCCCACCCCCAATAGGACCATTGCACTCTAATTGGTCAGCTTGTCTAAATGGTCTGTTTGCTTTACACATTCCACCCCTGTCTTGCAGTCTGAATCAGACCCTTGCAGGTAATCAGCCAATAAGAATTGTGTTGCGAGGTGACCTCACCATGTCAAGGACGTAACAGCTGGAAATCCAGTGAAGCATTTCAGGCAGATTGAAGTGCCACTGGTGGTGAGTGGTGAGTCCTGTTGAGAAAGCAATTTAAAAATATTTTAATTGGCCACTTATGGGTAAGCATAGAGTTTTAGTTTTCTCCATAGAATGAATGAATATATATATACACATACAGTGTTGGGTTACTGTAATTAAATTACTTTTCCACTAAAAAACTAGAGTAACTGATTATTGTACATTTTTAGGTATTCTAATTGCAGTTACTTATAATGTACTTGCATTAAATTGTAAAATAATTAAACTCGCTGAATATCGTTATTTAATTTTATTAATTTAGCTTCCAGTTTGCTGCATAGTCGCATTCTAAAGCGGAACCTGTCGGACTTCGCTGAAGCAAGTGGCTGTTTTACGAAATGGAAATATTCCCAACATTTTAGAATGTTTTATGGAATGTAATAAAGATGATTCAGAAAGCTAATAGGTTAAACTATTTCATGTTTGACTCATATGTTTTTTTTTAAAATTATTTATTAAAGAATTTACTTTCTATTGTTTGTCCCCTCAAGGTTTATAGGGATTTTAAGAATATTTAGTTAAATTACTTATTGAGTAATTAAGTTACTTTTTAGATAAGTATCTTAAATACAACAATGATTAAGTAATTAGTAATTAATTACTTTTTTAAAGTAACTTACCCAACACTGTGTGTATCTATCTATCTATCTATCTATCTATCTATCTATCTATCTATCTATCTAAGATAGATAGATAGTAAATGTTGTGACTGATCAATTCCTCCGTGTTGAATAAGTTAATGATGCAAGCAATTATATGCAGCTAACTACGTGTCTCCCTGATTTTATACGTCATTTTAAGTCGCGTGTATACGGGATTTATTGGGGTGGGTGTGGCTGCTCTATTGCTATTTCAACCCCATCCACTTGCATGTGAGCGGTGTCCAAGGTGCACAAGTCATGCTCGCCCCCATCGTAAATTGATCCCCGCGTTCTACTCCCGGTATGTATAGTAACCGGAGTGGTGAAAGCAGCACCATACAGTGTCCTGACATCACATTTGAATTTTAAATGCTGCCAGAGGTGACTCACTGCTATCTGCTGTGTAGGAGTGTTGGACGAAAAAAAAAAAACGAGAGGAATGGGAGAAATGGATTATATAAAATCCGAAAAACTGTCAAAAGTGTTAATTTCTTTTCCTTTCAAACTCTCCATGTAAGCAGCAACACATATATTAAGATGATAAATTTGTCGTCATCCAACTCTTTGTCACAGAAAAAAATCTGTATCTGAGCCGTGCAACTACACAACACGGGACTGTATATTTCAAAGCGCATTTTCCAGAAATGTATCATTGTCAAATAATGTCATCCAGGGTCAAGCGTAAAAGCGCATGTAAATATTCGACGATTATCAAAGGCGCTATATCACGCGTGATGCCGGCGTTCGTGTACATGAGCTTGTGTGATTAAATTCGTATATCGTTCTCTTTGTCTTATCTTTCCAGAAACGCTGTTATCTCCTCCAATGGTTATTTACAGTACTCGGTTCAGGTCGTTAAAATGTTATTAAATAAACACCGACTTAGACTGCAGTCCTCTCTATGAAGTCACATAGTGGGTTTATAAAGCTTTACGATTTATACAATTATTGCTTATCTGTGCAGTGTATAACTAAAATGGAAAGTGTAGAGCTGGTTTGACTGTCACCTAGCCCTGAACTGTGTGTGGCGGTCCTCAGAACGTTTAGTGCGGGTTGCTTACACTGTCAGTATATTAGGGTATTTTTAGAAGCTGTTTGTGTAGGGTTGCTTCCCCCTTTCCTCTGTATGCATCATGGGAGTTAACTTTCGCATGTTTATTCCGGGGTGCTCATGGGAGAGCGGCTTCCGATCTTATACTATTTAAAATAATTTTCTCAAAGTCATTGCGTACGCCAGTAGCCTACTGTATCAGTGCTTGAAGATAGGTGGGTGGGTGGATTTCTCAAAAGTAAACACACACAGAACATTTTCCTTTTAGAGTATTTACCCGAAAATCTGCGGCTAATGTATGAGTTTGCGTCTGTGCACCGCCGAGGTCTTGAACTTTAAATTCCTACAAGGTGAGAACATTGCTCTTGCTGGACAGTTCTTCGACCGTTCCGCTCCCTGCCTGCTTCAACATTAAAACATTTAGACAAATTAATATTTAAATTCGAACTTTGTATTAGATAGAAATGATGGAAATTATTTTATATAAAATGGTGCGATGCAAAATAAATACGTTACGTATTATGTATTTTATCTAAGTTAAGGCTTAAATACCCTCTAGATTGGAGATTTCTCAAAATAGCACTTGCTTAGAAGACAAGAAAAGGGTGAACAGAGTTTATCTGCGTTCAACAGAAACAGAAACTTGAGGTCGGCAGGAACGTTTGCTGCATGACATAAAAGCTGGAGAGGAAGTGACAGCATCGCAAAGCATCCAACATCAGAGCAAAATAATAGAAAAGGCACAACCTCGTCCTCGAAGCAGTTTACGGTAAACTGCGAAGTGAGAGGATTTAGTTTAAGAATCAGAGGAAATTAAGCACCAAAACCGCAAAGGTCAAAGTAGGCTATCTACAACGTTCA
>JABFDZ020000084.1:6296104-6309681 GCA_019775955.2 Pollimyrus isidori
CTTATCCGCAAAGGGCCGGTGTGTATGCAGGTTTTTGCTGCAACTCCCTAATTAGATTACTAATTAGAGGACTGATTAGCTGAAGAGTCCTCATACTTGGGTTTGAACACCTGACCTAAAGATTATCCCAAAGACCTGCATAAACACCAGCCCTTTGCAGATAAGATTGGCCACCCCTGTCCTAACTCCTGTTCACCAATCAGAGATCGCCACTGGAGTCAGTTGGCATAGGTCCTGTCTTCGGTACACCAAACAAGGATCAGCTCTGGAGTCAACCTGCATGGGTTCTGACTCCTGTACATCGATCAGAAATCAGCACTAGAGTCACCAGGCATATGTCCAGACGCTTGTTCACCAATCAGAGATCAGCACTGTAATCAGCTGGCACTGGTCCTGTATACTAGTGAGCCAGCATCACTGGAGTCAGCTGGAGCGGGTCCAAGTTGTTGCAACTGAACCAGCACACGGAGTTAAAGGCGACTGGCACGTGCCCAGGTGGTCTGTGTTTTGCTGTCGCTGCTGAGTTCTGTGGTGAAACAGACATACATTTTAAATGTACCTGTGCTTGCCAGCCATGGGGGGGGGGGGGGTCGTGTCCTTTGGATGTTGCCAGGCAACGATTAGAAAAACCAAAGAACACAGACAAAAAAAAATGATGTGTGTGTGCAGTGTGGCCCCGTGAAAGTGCAGCCTGCCTGTTTACCGACGCTGTTTGTACACACTGTAATGGCCATTGATTGACTCACAAATTAGGGCTTGAAGGAAAAATGCACGAGGCACGAGTTACCTGGATGAACATGCGTGTTACCTGGATGAAGATGCGTGTTACCTGGATGAACATGCGTGTTACCTGGATGAACATGCGTGTTACATAGATGAACATGCGTGAGTGCGCTCAGCCCAGCATAGAGCAAAATGTGAACTCACACTGGGCCGACATGAGCAAGCCAGTTAACCCTTCAACCGAGTTGAGGGAAGATGACCCTGAGTCAGAGAGGAGTCACAGTGACATGGTGCGCTGCCTGGTGCTACGTGTGAAGCTTTGGTGGCCTCTCACCTTGCCTTCGCCTTAAGCCTGGGCTGCGGACGCCACAGCTGGGGCCATGCAGGTTTGCTCCGGGGTGGCAGGCAGACGGATGGTCAGCTTATCCTGTAAAGTGAGACCCATAGTGACTACTCTGCAATGCTAACCCCTCCCACTACGAGGGGTCTGAGCAGAGTCACGCTTCTGGTCGGAAAGGCAGGGGGAGATGCTGTAAAGACATACTTCAAGATATAAATATACGCCCTTTTTTTTTTTGTTATTAATTTAGCAAATACTTTTGTCTAAATTGGCAAGCGCTTGTGAGAAAGCGGGATCAGACGGAGCAATTGGGGTTAAGGGCCTCACTCGGGGCCCAATGGGGAAAAGGCTACTGGACATAACCCAGCATCCACTTGAGCATAGGAACAGCGTGCTGACCCACAGAGCAGTGTCAAGTTAGGGAGGCTAGCTGAGCAAATATAATCTAGGCGGAGTCCCCAAGTAAAGGAGAAAAGCCAGCTGACGGCAAGCAATGGCCGCTTCCCCCCCCGGCCGACGAACACTCATCGCTTTCTGACCCCTGCCAGCCGGCGCTCTCCGGGACCACCTCTTCAGTCAGAGAAATTCACACGCTAGCAAGGGACGTCGTATACTTGGTATGGTGCTGGCGAAGAAAGGTAGTGAGAGACGGGGTCACTGCAGAAATGCAGCTAGGGTTTGAGCCACGCAATTCGGGCCCGACGGCCATCTGTCAAAATCAAATATTTACATCCAGCCAGTACAGACATCAAAATCACACAAACCGGCTGTTTGCCGGGCGGAGAGCTGATGGACAGAATGGAGTTTATTTATTTTATTTTTAGGTTAGATTTCTCTGCATAAAAGTTACTCAATCTGCACTAAGAGACTACAAAAGTGTTACTTACAGGAAGCATTTCTTTCCCCTTAAAACACACGCGAACAGACGCAAATTACTTTTTTCTGCACAAATTTCATGGCAGCACAAACAGATAGAAATGTATATATTTTTGTTTTTTTAATATGACAGCGTAGTTGTCAGGTGATACAGTATTAGAATTAGGTGATCAGTGATCACGGTGGACACACCACGCCACGCAACAACGAAATTGTCATCTTGTGTCATCATGACGTAGCAGGGGGCAGCTAATTCAGCACCCGGGGGGCAGTGCTTGGGGGCAGAACCTTACTGGTCAGGGGTTCGAGTTTTTCATTTACAAGTGCGCTTCCCTAACCATTAGGCCACCACTGCCCCCTACATACATACATAATATTGTGTGTGTGTGTGTTTATGTTACATTGTGGGGACCAAAGGTTTACCACCTTGGCATCTCTATTGTCATCTGTAAGTGTCCCAATTTGAAGGGAGGAAGTGAGCGAGATGCTGGGCCTGCGAAGGCGGTGAGGCCTGTGGCTTCCTTATCTTTGTTCTAATTATACTTCTGTCCTGAAACACACGTCTGCCAAAATCAACTAAACTTACTTCAAGGCATATTTTACATCTGCAGAATGCATGAGAGATGGTCTTGGACCCACAGATGTTAAGGTCTTAAATGTGTTTACTAAGGTCATGGTTTCAGATGAACGGGAGTGAGCATGAAGTGAAACTCTTCCTTCTGCTCTAAGTCGCTTTGGATAAAAGGTTGAGATGTACACCGACATTCTGTGGCGCTTTCCTTGTGGTTTAATTTTTCTGAAATGCTTTTTGTCATAATTGTGTTGCAGATGTGCTGTGCCTGCAACTCTGTCCGCTACCTTCTGTGACTGTGTCCCAGTCCTGTGGGACTGTGCATGCAATCCTCTGTCCAGTGTCACTGGGTCCCTGCCCCCTGTGACTGCATCTCTGTCCTTGTGACTGTGTCCTTGCCTAGTGTATTCTGTCCCCTGCCTTATGTAACTATGTCCCCTCGCTGCAGGGTTCTGTGGTACGTTCTGATCACTCTGACTGCGTGATTAAAAGGGAACATGAGAAGTGCATGGAGAAGATGGCAAGAGAGGAGACTTCTGAAGACCTCAGGCTGGGTAGGATCTGCTCGCCGGTCATGTGCGTGTCTGTGTGCAGGGATGTGTGTGTGAGTGTTTGTGTGTGGTCCAGGCATACTTTACCTTGTGGGGACAAAATATCCCCACAATGTGATAAATACCCTTTTTTTAACCTTTCACAGATGCTATTCTGTGTCCCTCGATTTGCAGCAGAATTTGTGGGTGATTTCCATGTTTACTGATGTCACATCAGCGGTCCCTCATTTTCCCTCTGTCGGCCTGTGAGCTTCCAAGCCACGTTAAAAAGTGCAGCCAGGCTTTCAGCCCGCCGCCCGCGTCGCCCCGCACCATCTGCTGACACAGCCTGAAAAGCTCCACAGCAGCATTTCCAGAGAGAAACTCTCCGCAAAAACTGATTTCTCCCTGCAGCCCTTTCACCAAGTGAATTTAATAGTGAAAATGCAGACGGTCCCTAAGGTTTCACACGTGGTTGTGAAGCACCTTGACACCCACGACTGCTGCATCCCTCTGTCACATCTCTGCCTTTTTCCTGTTCACGCACTGGGATTCTGCAGCCTGCCAAAATGAACACCCAGCAGTGAAAACTAACTACTGAGCTATGTCTGTACAGTAATTCGTAGTATAGCGTAGCACAACATAGGGATTAGAGTGTTAACACACACACACTTATGCAAATAAGTGCATTTAAAGAGGGATGCACACAAAAATGTTCACGCTTAAACAAAGATATATATACACAGACATATAGGGACAGACGCACACATACACACACACACAGGTTTGTAATTATATCTTTGTGGGGACTCTACGGAACATCAGCAAGCCCAACATGATGACCTTAACCCCTACACAGCCCTAACCTTAACTGTAAGAAAGCAAACAAAATATCGCAAATATTTTCACATTTTTAGTTTGCATTAGATTGCATTCACAGATCTTTGTGGGGACTTGAAAAAATGGTCCACATAACATCAACATAACAAGTTTTTATCACATTGTCGGGACCACATCTGGTTCCCACACTGTAATATACATACATAATCCACACACACACACGGAGACACACACACACACACAAACAGAAGTAATGTCCCCCGTCACGGCTCCCAGGCTCTCTGATTTGTAGGGGGGGGGGGGGATTCAGACGAGGTCTTGTTTCATGCATACCACATTAATTGGGCCTGCCACTGTGCCCCCGTGCCTGGGAGCCTCACCCTCCATCCTTCCCCAAGCTGAGCCCGTTGTGTTTCCACGTTACCATCGTGGCATGTCTGCACGTCCCGGCCCTAGTTATTACATTCACCACGAGAAAATCTTCTTTTTAATATTGGAGGGGGGGGGGGGTTCTGCTTTTTAAACCCCCTCCCTCCCACATGTCTCTGGTGCTTTTCTCTTCTCTCTTTCTCTCGAGGGAAAGCTGAAGAAGTAGGAACAAGGCAGACAATGACATGATGCCTTCTCAGTCTGCGCACTCCACACTCTGTCCATACTGCCTTCAGAGAGACCCCTGTCCGTGCATCACGCACATCCTGCACCCTTCATCACAGGACTCTTTCTGGTTATTATGTTACAGGCCGTTTGTTTTTCTTTTTGCAAAATTACCTCACCGGGGCACGAACCATCGTGTCATGAGAATATTATCTGTACGCTCGGAAAAAATAATCGCTCCCAGATCTGGGGCCTGTACTCCGAAGCGGGGTTACTGGCTTATCGGGGTAACTTGTCGGATATAAGGTAGTCTGGGCGAAATGTACGTGAACGAATATGAAGTCCATTTAAACTGTGCTGCCTGTGGCGTATGGTCAGAAAGGGTCATGTGATGAATTGAAGGTTAGGTGTTCGGTCTACAGTGAGGTGTGCTGTGTTCTGGGGTATCATGCACGACCCGGACGGACAGACAGCACAGATGGGTCAGGGGACAGGTCAACAGCGGAAAGAAAGGACCAAAGGAAAAGAAGAAAGGGAGGATGAAAGAGGAGGGTGTGCCAAGAGGAATCGTATAATTATAGGAGTGATACAAATCTTATCTGGGCTGACCTCCAGGTGGCGCTGTGGCACCAGGGACAGCCCACCGACAGTCACTCCTAATTGGATCCACCAGCATTTTGCTCATCAGCAGCCAGCTTTGTGTTTTTTTTTCCACTGTTGGAGATCAGTAGTCAACTGGCAGACGGCCTGTAGGACAGTCAGGCCCTCAGAGACCCATCCACCGCCGCCTCCGCGCGGATCCACCCTGCCGTCTCTGCAGGTGGCAGCAGTCCTGGGCTTGACGCAAGACTTGGGCACCCTTTCTCCTCTCAATTCGGTGAATCCGCTTAGTTGCGGCTATAATGCTGGTATTGATTTGTGAATTACCCGCAAGACTTTATTAGCAGATTTTCTTGGCAAGGTTAGCTTGTTAGCCAGTGCCCAAAAGTTTTTGCAGTTGCATTGTTTTTTCCATTGACATGGCTTCTTTGGCACAATTGTGAATGTCGTGAATTTGTGCCACTTAGTCCCAGGGTGGCTTTGGTTCTCCGGTTCTCCTGCTTTATGTTCCCCTGAACCCCAGCTGAAAATTCCAGCTTCCAGCTACCATCTCATACGTGGGAATTCTGAGACCCAAGGAAGTGGGTTGTTCTTTTGTCGTCTAGCAAAGAGGATCTTGGGGAAGGGATGCTGTGTGCCCAGCTGAGGTGACACATGGGCCAGGGTATCTTCTGCCTGTTGATGCTATTTTATTATTCTCAGTATTGCATAAATGTGGCAAAAACCTGGAGAGAGCAGCCTGAAATGTTCAGCAAGCATCTGTTGTCTATTGTCATTTTCGTTTTAAGCGCATAAATAAACTTGTGGTGGAGGAGAATAGTGTGCTTTAATCTGTGGTGCCTCCTCCTGGTGGGGTGAGGAAATGCATCTCTGTTTTTTTTTTTCCAGGCTGTCCATGGATGTGGGATAATCTGACATGTTGGCAGGCCGCAGCGGTTGGAGAGGTCGTGGTGGTGAACTGTCCAGAGCTCTTTGAGTTCATGAGCCCCGATGATGGTGTGTTTCCTCCCACTGACATGTTTGAGTCATTTTCATCTTCGAAAGAGCTTCAAATGTGTGTGTGTGTGTGTGTCTGTGTGTGTTTTTGTAAGGTGAGGGAAGTTACATGAGATAGATATAGCTATCTTTGACACTGCCTGTTTGTAAAGATGTGGGTTGTGTCTCTGTGTGTCTGTGCAGAATCATCCACTCATACATACTTTTTGTTCATCTGTACGCAACGGGCGGTTTTGAATGCACGTTCCGGTCCCTCTACATGTTCCCCTGCCTGCGTGCATGTTCCTCTGCTTGTTCCCCTGCCTGCATGCATGTTCTATGTGCTCATGTTTGAAAGGGTTGTGTCTCCCATCATTGTTCCTCCAGAGCTGGGGAAGATCAGCAGGAACTGCACAGAGGACGGCTGGTCTGAGCCGTTCCCCCACTACATGGATGCCTGCCTGTTTGACGAGAACACCACCAAGCCTGTGAGAGCACCGCCTGCCAGCCCCCGCGGTGCCACTGCCGGCCACTCGTGTGAAACGCCCTCTCCTTTACATTAATGCTCCCTTCCTTCTCTGCAAACTGTCCTCCTGCAGGACATGTACTTCGCGTCGGTCAAGGCCCTGTACACTGTGGGTTACAGTACCTCGCTGGTGTCCCTCACCACTGCCATGGTCATCCTCTGCAGGTTCAGGTAGACGGCCGCCTCGATTTATTTTGTGTGCCTGTGCTGCCCCCTAGAGGCAGCGAGAAGGAAGTGCTCTGAATAGTAAAGGTTCTCAGCCGGGAGAGAATGAAGGCATTATTAACAAGGCAGTAACGCAGGCTGCTCAGCAACACTTCTCCTTTTCTCTTTTTTTATATATTTCCAATGAAGGAAACTGCACTGCACCAGGAATTTCATCCACATGAACCTGTTTGTGTCTTTCATTCTGCGAGCTATATCTGTGTTCATCAAGGACGGTGTGCTGTACGCAGAAGAGGACAGTAACCACTGCTTTGTGCACCCTGTGAGTTACAGACATGCTCTGCTTCCTACGCGCTATGAGCGCTGCATAAATTCATCATCTGGTCATAATGGGGCTGTCGATGTTGTTGCCATAGTAATCGTGAAGGACCCATTCAGCACAGGTTAGACTCTTTGGTGACTGATAGCCTATATTATTCCCACTCCACTGGGGCCAGCCTTATTTTTCTCATCTCTGCACATAATGTCAGTGCTATTTGCTTATTAATATACATAATTTATAACCTATAGCCTGTAAAGGGTCTACGGAGGTTGTGGAATCTATATGACGAAAATGGGTAACTAGAGAGTTTAAGTGCTGCCCCCTATGGGGAGCTGAGTAATTACAGGCAGATGATGGAATGTTCCAGTGAATGACTGTTGCTTGTGGTTCATCTCGTCAGGTGGCTTGTAAGGCTGTGATGGTGTTCTTCCACTACTGCGTCATGTCCAACTACTTCTGGCTGTTTATCGAGGGACTATACCTCTTTACCCTGCTGGTGGAGACATTCTTCCCTGAGAGGAGATATTTCTACTGGTACACACTGATTGGATGGGGTAGGTCACCCTCATTGGTTGAGGTGGGGCTGAGGTGGGGCACTCTGATTGGATGGGGTAGGTCACCTTCATTGGTTGAGGTGGGGCTGAGGTGGGGCACTCTGATTGGATGGGGTAGGTCACCCTCATTAGTTGAGGTGGGGCTGATAGGCACTCTGATTGGATGGGGTAGGTCACCCTCATTAGATGAGGTGGGGCTGATAGGCACTCTGATTGGATGGGGTAGGACTGTAAACAGTACGATTTGGGTTTTTACAAACCCAGTGACTTTTGGTGTAATTATGTTGCCTGTTTGTTTCTCCTGCTCAGGAACCCCCACTGTTTGTGTTACCATCTGGGCTGGGCTCAGACTTCACTTTGATGACTCGGGGTAAGTGCCACAAATGGGTTTCAGTACAGTATCACCATTAAACACAATTCGGAGGATACTTTGGTTAAGACATTAAGCATGATACTCACCGGGAAGTGTTTCAGTGACCTTTGTGGGTTAGGATGCTTATGACTTGCTGGCCCTGGGTTGGCAGAGGGATTTCATTGTTAGGCCCCTGTTAGGCCTCTATTGAGTGTCGATTTAGATAAAGTAAGATTTAGTTTATAGCAGTATTTGTAGTTGCCATGGATACCTTTGGTGTAACATAAAGGACTGTGTTTATAGCTGCTGGGACATGAATGACAACACTGCCCTCTGGTGGGTGATCAAGGGACCTGTGGTAGCGTCGATCATGGTGAGCAGACAGTGTGTCGTGGCTGGCAGCAGATTGGCTGCTGGCTGCCTGTCCGATCAGCGCTAAATGATTTTATTATGCAATCTAATATATTCACACTTTGCCAGACAGTGTCTCTTTCTCTCCCTGTCCCTCTCTGCAGATTAATTTTGTCCTCTTTATCGGAATTATAATAATCCTGGTTCAAAAGCTGCAGTCACCAGATATCGGCGGCAACGAGTCCAGCATCTATCTGTAAGTGCTTCCATGTGGCTGCAGGCATCCCAGCGTGGATGCAGCAGAGCGTTTCCGTAAAACCAAGCCGAGCCGGGCCTGGTTTTAGGAGAGCGGCGCCTGTCCATTTAAACAGAGCCCTCCTCATTCTGCTTGGACGCGTGTACGGCCTTCCTCCTCCTGCCATCTTCGTCCTGCCGTCGTGTTTACATCATCACCCAAAGAAAGGCTGGAGTGGCTTCCCTGCCTCAGGCATGCATGTGAAGTTTTAAAGGTTTTTCCTTTGCACAACCTAATACTCCAAAAGCACAGTGTGGGTGTATTGTGCACTATGGCTTTAAAAAAGGAAAACTTTTAAAATAACATGCTTGCTGAAGTTATTGCTCAACTTGTTATGATTTGGACATACCATGCTTCCACATTGTGAACATTCTATCTATCTATCTATCTATCTATCTATCTATCTAATCTATCTATCTATCTATCTATCTATCTATCTATCTATCTAATTTGGCAATGTAGTAGATGTAAAATCATCAGCCATGTAAAAATTATTATTAATATTAACACTATTATTATGTTAAGAGGTACTGGGGGGCAGTTTTTACTGCATTGCTCCATCTTCAAACTCATTTATAGGACCAGAACACAGATGGCCCAACAAGATTTGTGGGAATGTCGGGTCTGCCTGCCCACTACCATACCTGAGCAGTAAATAATTACATTTAAATTACATTTAAAGCAGTAAATAACTACATTTAACATGCTACAGAAGTGAAAGCAACTTTTTACCTAAGCCAGAATATGTGTTATTTTTGTAATGAACTGATCGTTTAGCTGATCTTATGGATAATTTTCCTAAAACGCAAACTAATTAGCTACTCTTGATCAGTCTTAAATGGTAGACCATTTTCATATGACGCAAATGTTGACTTAGCTGCCTGGAAGCTTATTTGGGCAAATAAGGGCAGGAAAGGATTGTGTCACGAGTCTGGTGCCTTGATAGTTTATCTGGATTGAGCCTGTTTGTTTTGGTTTGATACAGGAAATACAGACTGAATGAAAGTTAAGGAATGTAGTGTCTTTGAGTAATATCCTTGATTACTCCCTCCAAATAACAACAGAATAGCCCAAATCTCTTGTATCTCTAGTAGGGTCAAAAAACACAGCAAATGGTTCATCAAGCTTTGTTTGGTCAGTAGTTAATAGCACAAAGGTTGTGAGTTCAGCTCCAGGGAGCACACATAAATGCAATTTATCCCTCTAAGTCGCTATGGATAAAAGCGTCACATATATGCAGATCTTAAATGAGTGGTGCTGTCTTGCCTTTGGCTGATTTATGCTTGATGGTCTTCCTCATGCTACATGCTATCGTATTCATCGTTGGCTGTGAAATTACTGTAAACTGGCTTTGTTTTGTTGGATTGTTTTAGCTGCGTGTCTATGGTTGTCACATGGCTGTACAGCAATTGGCTGAGAACTCGCTTGCGCTGCCCTCCGCCACATGTCCATGTCTCCATTTTCCACGCCTTTGCCCCTTTCTTTCTCCTAAACCTGTCAGTGGTGGCCTGTGTGACGTCTGTGACACTAAAGCGCTATCGGCTCTGTCGTGTCCAGCAGCTGCGTACAGAAATGCCTCTGTCAGGCCGCGCACGACACCCATCAGTCGCGCAAGATGTCACAGCTATCCGCCATCACGCTGTAAGTGGAGCCGAAGTCGGAGGGGCTCATTTCAGGCATGATCGTTTCACACTACCATTAGCGTCCACCAGGGAGCGCTCAAGGACAACTTAATATCTGGGGGTGGTTTTGCTTGTCGCATATAAGTCACAATCCCGCACATCGGATGAAACTGATGCAGAAAAGCAGTCCCTTTTTCAATGGTCAATGCAATGAAGAATCACTCAAGATCCACGAGGTGGTGATTCTTTGACATTAACAATGAAGCTAGCAGATGTACTAACATGACTGATGTGTAAGACCACATTCCTCATTGCCATCTCACCTCTCCTCACTCCTGAATTCTTGTGGCTGGGTGGTGAACCTGCTCTCAGATGGTTTTGAGGATTTTCCTATCCCTTTCAAAACCTGCTTTCAAGTAAAATCTCCCACCAACGTGATTGGGCACCCGTGTGTTTGCCCTGCGATGGACTGGCATCCCGATCAAGGTGACCCCTGTCTTGAGCCCTATACCACTCGGGATAGGCTCCAGGCCCCTCTTAACAGGATAAGCGATTGGATGATGGATGGATTTCTCACCCTGTGTGACAAATGAGTTGTTTCAGTAATAACTGACGGCTACATATTCAGACTTGTAGCCATTCCCAGCTGTTTTACCACGGATACAGTAACAACTTTCCTTCTAATGTTTCTGTAATCGTATCTAACCAGAATGCCACAGCGATGACTAGTCTTCAGTCTGGTCATATGCCCTCTTTTCTAGCTCTAGTGTTTCTGTGGCCTGTTATTCAGAGTCCTTACACCGCTCTCCCTGTCATGTGACCGGCAGGAGGCTGGCCCGCTCCACCCTGCTCCTCATCCCACTGTTTGGCATCCACTACACCGTCTTCGCCTTTTCCCCAGAGGATGTCAGCAAGCGGGAGAGGCTAGTTTTCGAACTGGGCCTTGGATCCTTCCAGGTTTGTGTTCAGTGATCAATTTGGCACTTTCTTGATGTGCGTGAATGAAAAATTTTGTGCTGTGCTGATTGTGGCAAAGAAATGAGCTTCAAACTAATGTAACATTTACAAGCGGATAATTAAAAAATAAATATTTGCGGCAGTACCTTAGTCAGCCCCTTGGCTGTGCTGTTGTTCCGTTTTTTTAAGTTTTCCCATACTGGTATGATTGCTTTTGCAATCATACTGGGCTGCTGCTTAGTTGTTTTTTTGTCTCCGACAGGGTTTGTGAATTTACGGTAGTTAGTTTTTCACATTCCACTCCCAGATTCCAGAAAACGCAACTGACTGTTTGCTCTGTCAGGGATGAGACACAGAACAAGAGCTGATCTGGTGTCAGACCCAAAAAGAAATCATGCTGTTAACTGCAGGCTGGTTTTAAGCCTAATGAGTGAGAGCTAGAGAACCATGGGAGGAGAAGGATGAGGCAGGCCGTAACCACGTTACTTTGTGTGCCTTCAGGGCTTCGTTGTGGCAGTCCTGTACTGTTTCTTAAACGGAGAGGTGAGTCCTTTTCATTCGATGCCTTTCTGTGTGCTTGTGAGTGACATGTTAGGAGAAAACTTGCTATGCATGATCATAGTCTGGCTCTCATTACTGGAAAGAGATTATTATAGTTTCTGGGACTTTAACGGGGAAATGGTCGAAGATGTATGCCTCCATTCATTTAAAGGCTACGCCTGTCAGAAGTAATAATGAGTAATTAAATCAAAGTGCTGGTTGCTTGCCTGTGTAATGAGGTGCTGTCATGCTTCCTGTTTCAATGTCACTTCCTGTTTCAGTGTCACTTTGCCCGTTTCTTATGTCATCACATCTTTAGCTGAATAGGAGACGTATGCGTTATAGCGCCTTTTCCTCATCACATTAAAGCTTCGTCTGACAGTATTTTGTTTTTAGTAACAAGCTGTTTATTAGCGGTTTGTCCAATTGCCAAGTTTTAAAGAGAATTGAAGAATAACCTAAAACGTGAGCCTTTACAGCTAAGTACATTAAAAATGACGTCTTCAAGTTTCTGCCTAAAGGTGCAATCGGAGATCAAGAGGAAATGGAGGAGCTGGACGGTGAACCGGTACTTTGCTGTGGACCTGAAGCAGAGGCAGCCGTCGCTGGCGAGCAGCGGGGTCAACGGGGGGACGCAGCTGTCCATCCTGAGCAAGAGCAGCTCGCAGATCCGCATGTCCAGCCTGCAGGCGGAGACGCTCAACCTCAATCTGCCTACCTGAGCGCCTGAGGGCCTGAGGGCCTGCCTCCTGGTGAAGGCCCTACCCCCTTCCCCGCCTCACCCTCCCAGATGACTTGCTCGGGTCAGAACCGAGACACGCCCACATCCCACCGCCAGTAGTCAATCCCCGTGTAAAAAATATCATGTCGCATTCCTCTCATTGTCTGGGGGCGGCGATGTCATCACATTGAAACCGGTGACAAAATACAGGCAAAAAATGTGCATGACTCAATCGGTTCTGGCTCCGTAATTGGCTGAAATGGGAGCTGGAACCTTGCGCCCTTTAAGCGATATGGATGGCTGAGTGGCGCGAATGTTGCGGTACATAAGCAGGTCTCCTGTGTTGGAGAGGCTTTCTGCTTGTACATATCCTGCTCCATTTGCAACAGTCACATTCAGCCCTGGCTTGGTTACATCCAGCCTGTGAGTGTCTTCGATTCTGGTCCCTTACCAGCTCTGGAGGGAGTTCCCAGACCAAAGTGGCAGTGTGTGATGTGGCCACCTGGTGGCCTTCAGACACTCTGACATATGGTTGTGCACTGCAAGAGAAGAGAATTCAGAGATGGGAACAATCATGTGCCCTGTGTCCTGTTCTCCCCCTTTACTGTCCCTCTTTTGTCTGTTCTGTCACTGTCCCCTTTCACTATCCCCTGTCACTGTCCCCTTTCTCTGCAATGTTACTGGCCCCATTTACTATCCCCTGTCACTGGCCCCATTCACTGTTCCCTGTCACTGTTCACTTTCATTGTTCCCTGCCATTGTCCCCTTTCACTGCCCTGTCACTGTCCCCTTTCACTGCAATGTTACTGGCCCCATTTACTATCCCCTGTCACTGTCCCCTTTCAATGCGTTGTCACTGGTCCCATTCACTGTCCCCATTTGATGCCATGTTACTGACCCCTGTCACTCTCCCCTGTCACTGCCCCCTTTCACTTCCGTGTCACTGGCCCCATTCACTGTTCCCTGTCACTGTTCACTTTCATTGTTCCCTGCCATTGTCCCCTTTCACTGCCCTGTCACTGTCCCCATTTACTGTCTCTGGTCACTGTCCCCTTTCACTGCCCTGTCACTGTCCCCATTTACTGTCTCTGGTCACTGTCCCCTTTCACTGCCCTGTCACTGT
>JABFDZ020000084.1:6309781-6323676 GCA_019775955.2 Pollimyrus isidori
CCCCTGTCACTGGTCCAGGTCGCTGTCCCCTCTCATTGTTCCCTTTCATTGTCCCCTGTCACTGTCCCCTTTCACTGTCTCTGGTCACGGTCCCCTTTTAATTATTCCCTGAAACTGTCCCCTTTTACTAATCTGTCATTGTCTCCTATCCCCTTTCACTTTCCTATTCCAGTGTCCCCTCTCACTGCCCTGTCTCTGACCCCTATCCCCTGTAACTGTCCCCTCTCACTGCCCTGTCTCTGCCCTCTATCCCCTGTAACTGTCCCCTCTCACTGCCCTGTCTCTGCCCCCTATCCCCTGTAACTGTCCCCTCTCAGTGCCCTATCTCTGACCCCTATCCCCTGTAACTGTCCCCTCTCACTAGCCCCATCAATGTCCCTTTGTTGTGCTCCTGAATAGCCCAACAGGTGAACACTCACCATCCAGGTAAATGAAAATAAGAAATCGGAGCTGATTGCCAGAGACAGTTTCAGGTTGTCTGTCGTTGTGCGGAATGTCAAAATATAATTTAAATAATGAAACTTTGCTAAGAGTGAGGACAGCAACTGAAATAGGACTTTATCTCATGTAAATATATCCTGTATTTTTGGAGTGTTCAGTGTATGCACACACAAACAGTTGAAAAGGAGTTATCTCAGTGAGCCGTGTATAAATCTGTCTGTATGCATTTTTTTTTCTTTTTTAAGAATTCTTTTTTTTTTAAAGTATCCGTATGTTAACGTGATTATTGTGATGTGCTAAATTTAAATAAGAAAAGTACAAACTGGAGTCCAAATCTGTAGAGTCCATTTAACATCTGTAGAATATAAATAGAGTATATAAGCAGATACTTTAAATATATTTAAAATATCGGTATATATACTTTATGAAAATCCATCATTTTTGAGAAGTTGTAGAGCCATGTGGATATTCCTGAAGTTGCCTCATATGATATTAAACCAAGATGAGCTGAAATTAGTTTACTGTAAACTGGGTCAGGTGATCTGTGTTGACGTGCTTTCTGCTATCAGCCTATCAGCTTATTCTGCCTGTAAACTGAAAGTGTTTAACAAACCAATCAGGCGTGAGAAAAAGCCATGGTGATGAAGTATTCCAAAGATGAATATTTTACTTCATAGGACTCTGAGCTCGCTTGTGCAAAACCTTACAGCTGATGTCAATGCTGGGTGTTTCTTTGATCAAATTTTCATTAATCGCGGTTTCTCTTAAGTTCCCTAAGTGCCTTTTGGTCACTGTAAGAGCACCAATTTTCAGTATTAAAATTTTAATTTTTCCAAAAGAAATACCATCTGTTGGTTGAACAATATTTAATAGACATGGTTTTTTAATGCATTATCCACAATATTGGACTTAAAATTAAACACAAAGAAACAAGAGAGAACTATCTAAAGCAGCTTTGACATTATGGCAGTGTGTGTCTCTGTTTAACCTTGTGACCTAACTGGTATTATTTTGTTACTCCTGTGGTTACTATGGGTGGTAATGCTGTCTGAGTAATTATTACAGTTATTGTTAGTACTAGTGTTAAGTTTGGTAGTGTAGTAGTCGTTTACCCTTCCTTGTTGCCTATGGCAACCCTCGGCATGTGCGCACATTACTGAAACAATCTAATAACAAATTCAGTTCAAACTAAACCCTTAAGATGCCTAAGTCTCTATTTCGGGAACCCACTCCCCCCCCAACCAACTTTATTGGAAGATGTCAAGTTTAAACACACCAATGCAGAATAACAAAAAAAATAATGTTCTGTTTTTTTCTCGTCGAAATAGGTACCTTTCCTATTGTGTGATGTAATGTAAGTTGTGTTGTGATTTTCATGCTCCGATATCCATTTTGTACACAGAATATTGGGTACATGTGCAGTACTTTGAAGACCACTTCAGTTTCTGAATAAATGGTTTAAAAGTACCTGCATATAGCTTTCTGCCGCAATAAACCTTCAAAGATGGCAAATTCCAGAACTGCAGCCAATCAAACGGCAGCTCAGATAACATTCCAAGCAACCATTCAGCCCCTAATTAATATTAATGTTCTTACTTACCTGTGCCCTGGACATTATTGGTTCACTGATAAGCTCTAACACTGGGAAATATTGTTCCCATTTCAGAAAGAGAAACACAAACAAGTTTTCATTTCACGCAGCACCTGCGTGCTGGAAATAGAAGGTGTAAATATTCACTATTTACTTTCAGTGACAAAGTAATCAGAAATAGCCTGTATTTTTGCCTGCTCTTGCACAAATCCATGTGTAAAAATAGATACTGTTACCCCACGTCAAAGCAACTGCTCTGTCAGGGGGGGCAGGTAGACAGCCTCTGCGTAGTGACTCTGCCTTTACACAGTGACTCGGACTCTGCACAGTGACTCGGCCAGGCTGGTGTAAAGTGGAAACCCAGGTCCTGGACTTAATAAGGCAGTATTTTGGTTATGTGGATGCTCGTTTAACGATGAACACATCTCTGTGCAAGCTAGTTCAGCTATTGCTGCGTAAAATCCGGGAGTGTTGGCCCTGGCATCCTGAGACTTAGAGTCGTGCGCAGGAGTTTCTGCCCTTCCTCTGGGGAAAAAGGCTGTTTAGTTCAGGACAGCTCGGTGACGGGTGTCACCACTGCGCCTGCTCCGGGTCTGAGAGAATGGGAAGGATGGTGCATGAAACCGTCAGATCAGAAATTCCCTCAGAGTCACTGGCTTCTACCAGGCTTTTTCAGTGTCATTCTCACATGCCCCCCCGCTTTCCCCAACACACAGAATATGCATGCACAGCATCTGGAACTTTCTGTAAGGGTAAAAAGGGAAAACCACACTGTTGCCTGAAAGCTGACTTTTTGTGGAGGCGCAGACTTTTCCGAGCGCTCGCAACGCGTAGTATCACCAGCAATCTCTTAGCTTTAAGATCACAAAAGTGAATATCACATCTCAACACTGTTAGAGCAGCAACATAGAGATTAGAGAGTGGGACATAGGTGCTGGTGTTAATGTTAGTCGCATGGATTGAGGATTGTGTCTTCTGTCTTTGTTGCGGTCCTGTGTATATTTGTCCTAGCTTGAGTTTTTCATCCGAAGAATAGCGCTGGGTGTTATGTGTTCATACTAGACGTCACACTGAAGCGGTCCAGCTTCAGCAAGGTCAGTGATCCAAGAAGGTCTCACTCAAGAGTACATTGAAAACCTCAAATGGGTGAATGGTGATACTGCTTCTGTGAGTGAAGCACTGATGCACAAACAGAGGGTAATTAACGTGCATGTAAAGCAGAGGGGCAGATGTTTCTCCCACGATTTGTTGCATATGCTATGAGTAGATGGACCACAGGACTGTGCCAGGGCCAGCTGGCAGGAGCAGAGCGTGTGGACACGCATGTGCTTGAACATGGGCCTTCACCGTGGCGTGCTGTAAAATGTGGACTGTGTACATGACTCCTGAATTCCACTCATGTCCCCCCCCTCCCCCCAAATTCCTGTAAACACCCGTTTGTTCTATAGTGTACATTGGGAGTTTTGTACATGAAATTGCTATATTGGCGTTAAAATGCATTAAATGTTTTTTGCTATAAATTATCCTGTGACTTTGCTGAATGCGTGTGAGCATATGCATGAGTGCATGGCAGTGTCCCTTTACTAACAAACTACTGACACAAACAATGACCGGTTTTATGCAGAACAATCACCGGTTTTATACGATGTAATCCAGATTCAATTCAGATTCAAATTTGGATGCATTCAATTATCATAAATTATAAGCGCAGGTTTTATTTGTTGTTTTGGGAGAAGCTGACTGTGCTTGTCATTGCCAAGGTAATGATGCATGTGGCTCTTATCAAACGTTTTATGGGGTTCATACAAAAAAGGCTGATTTTCCTTCATATGAAGATAAAAGAGCAGCCCTGGTCGCATTTCTTCATGCATGTGGAGCCGCTAATGCGGATAATACTGTAGTACAGTGGCTCTGAAGGTGTTTGCTTTTAAGGGATCCCAAAAATTGATCGATTAAAAGATTTGTTTTTTTCTAGCCACTCACAACATAAAGGGCAGCTAATATTACCTTAATTTACATATTTACTCATTTACATTAGAAAAGGGCTTGAAAGCTTAGATTTAAAGCTTAGGAGCAATTTTACAGTACAAGGGGTCTCCTGATATAATTTAAGGGACAAGCTCTGAAAATAATATCTCTGTTTGCATTAGTTTACCTGCAATTATCAGAAACTGTGGTCTCGCATTGCAAGACTGAATGTTTACAGGCAGAAAATATACAATCAGCTGTCTTTATCCCCTACTTGGTTTTACATTGAACCTATTCTTAGCTGATTGACTTGGCTCTATGTGTACATATTTTAAAACACACTCACTCACAATTCACACACATAAATCCTTAAAACTAAGGTTTAAAGCCAGTCCTCAGGGACCCTCAGAAAGTCCACATTTTCCTCCCTCCCAGCCAACTATGAACACTGAGTACCTGGTAAGGGTATAGGGAGCAGGGAGGGAGCAAAAATCTGCTGTCTGAGGGTCCCTGATGAGTGGTTTAAGACACACTGCCTTAAACGCAATATAACACCACAGTGTTTCCAGAAGTTTCCTCTAGAAAATAATTCTTCCAACAACCCAGGTTGTTTGTTCAATTTACACTCAGAAATGAATGTCCACAGTTTTCTGGCCAAACCGCAAGTCACAGACTCAAATGGTGGCCCTCAGGAACGTCCTTCAGGGAATCCTCACCCCATCAGAAGCTGCCCTGCTGTTAGATGCCACAGATGGGCTCGCTGCCCCCGCCACAGGGAGCCCCCCTGCCCACAGGCTTGTCCAGCACCGTCACCTGGGAGATGAGGCTGCTGTCGGGGAACGGGGGCTTCTGGCGCTCCGCGGGACTCGGTCGGCTCGACATCTGCCACTTTGAAAGCCTCCTCTTCATCTCTGCCTGTACCTGAGGCGATGGCAGGTCAAGGACTGAGGTATCACCCATGTACGCCGACCACACCCCAAAAGAAAGCCATTCCACAAAATTGTCCTCCTTCACCACATTATACCCTGCAGGGGGTGCTGTGGATGAGGTGCTTTTATTATTTAGAAACTGATTCTGCTGGTTGAGGACTGAAGTGCCACCCATGTACACCAACTCCACCTCTAAAGAAAGCCGTTACTAATAACTCTCCTCCTTCACCACGTCCTGCTCAACAGGGGTTGTTATGCTTACATTGCTTTGTGTTATTAATCCAGTGTTTAACCTCTCCCCAGCAAAAGAATTCCCATTTCATTAGTGACGATAAAAAAAAATATTGATACTTACTTCCCCATTTAGGAAGCAATACAGCAAAGCAACCACAAATCCCTGGAACACAGGCAAACATCCGGTTAGGTCAGGTTTACACGTGCCTGCTGCATTATGGGAAAACACCTGTCTCATATGGCAAATTGTGCACGAATTATGGCTGGAAATTGGCTCAGCCGGTTCGGAATTGTGATCAGAAGGGTGCCAGTTCAAATCAAAGGGTCCGCCGAGTGCTTTCAATATCGGGGCCTGGAGCAAAACCTTTAACCCCCAATAGTTCCAGGGACCAACTGACCCTACTTTCTCTGTTGAATTTGAATTGATTTGGATTAAAGTGTCAGGGGCTGGTGGTCATCCTACCTGGAAGGATCCGAGGCCCAGCTCAATGTAAAGCCTGGCCGCTTCTCCCATGGTTTCCGGTAGAAAGGCGAACACCATGTAATGTGTCCCAAACAAGGGGATAAGGAACAGGGTGGACTTGGCCAGCCTCCTGAAAAAGTCACAAAGCCCTGAGTGAAAACCCGGCCCAGGTCAGGCACCACAGAGGACCGCCTACAACCCGAGAAGATCCTGAGTGTTTATCGATATCATAAGAACGTTTTTCCTAAGTCGTCTCCCAGAATGTCGGACGTAATGAATCATGGAATTTTTCTCGTTTTGCATGGATGCAATGATGCATGCTTGATATCTGGGGCTGGGCAACAAGGATATCCGGGCGCTTTTACCTTCCTCTGTACTTCTGTACTCGAGCATTACAGCAGTGCATCAACAATGGAAGAAGACATCAAATGGGTACGTGAAAACACAAGAACGGCCAAGAATGTACATTGATAAACACCTCTTGAATACAGGTAGGTTTTTTCTAAATGGATTTCCAAGCATATGGTCCATCAGTAGGACAAGGAGTTCACTTAATCACACCTTGATCCTGGTCACAGCAAAGGTGATACCAGCTACCATATTTATTCGAGTATAACGCGCAAAATTTTATACCAAAAAAAGAAATCAAAGTTTGTGTGCGCGTTATAAACGAGGGCTGGGGTGGCAGTGGCGGCTGGTCCATTGAGGGCGTACGTGAATTGTGAGTTTGCACTGCGCCTCTTCTGGGCTGCAGCCGCTCACTGTACGCGACGTGGTGATGTTTTTTTTCCTTCACCCCCGCGTACAGTGAAATTAACTCGAGAAGAATGGGAACAACTCTTTAGTGTATCTGATGATGAATCTGACTTTGAAGAATTTTAATTAAATATTGTTGCCGGCAATTTTATTCCGGTATTGTGTTTAAATCAGTTTAAGTTGTTAATAAATGATTTTTATCATGGCCGCACGTGTTCAATAATATTTTTTGTCAGTTAAAATGCTTGGTGTAAACAAAATTTTATACCGACGTTTAATCGAAAATTAGGGGTGCGCGTTATACACGAGTGTGCGTTATACTCGAATAAATACGGTAAGTCAAGTTCGACATCAAAGGCTGCTGACATAAACAATTACATCATCAATGTTAAAGTCAAGTTAAAGTCAATGTTGGTCTTTCCACACATTCAAATGTAGAGAAAACTGGGCCTTTGTCTTTCCAGACTCCTGCCTCCTCTTGTAGTTCAGACTGCAGACTCCTCATTTGACCCAGTAATTTCTTAATCTCAGATCCTATCAAACCCTGGGCTGCAGAGCCCATATTTAATCACTAATTAATACTCATTGTGGCGTCGGTGATTCTTAATTGCGCCAGTCGGGAAAAATGCTAAATAACTTAGCATATCAGTCATTATTCATGCAGGCAAAGGCATTAAGATGCAGTGTGAGACTCGGGTGGCTGAATCCGCCCATTTCTAGTGCTGCCTTGCAGAGACATGTTGCTTTATTTTAGCAGAGAACATGGTGAGTCCTGCTTTAAATCCCTGACATTGCATGTCTTTAAACCAGACAGACGACTGAACAGAAACCCCCCCCCCCCCCCCGTGAAAGATCAGGCAAGAGCGTCAACACTCAGCGCTGGGCAGCTAAATAAAGACACAGCTGCGTTTCATTTCTTATTTATTTCATATTTATATTTAGGTTTTCTATCTTTTGGCCTGCCATGACTATAATAGGAAGTGCAGTAATTTAAATACATCAAACATTCATAATATATTTTTAGTTCATCAAGTATAAATGGGTACATCCTAAATAAGACTTATGTGGCAGGTCATTTGGCACTAATTTTACCCCTAATGCACACTTGGGGTGATTCTGATGCCTGTACTGATGGATGTTTTCCATTCATCTGGGATGCCAATCGTCACTGTCTGATGAAAATCAAGTATGTCCACTTTTTTGACGATTGCGACAATTTACTATTGATGGAATATGGCCATTCTCCTCTGTCTACTGATACATTATACATCTAATTGACCAATGAAATTTTTATGAATTCATCTGTTCAGCTAGTATACTGGTACCTTGAAACACAAACTTAATTTATTCCAGAAGGTCGGTCGAGGTCCAAGTCGAATTTCCCCATAAGACATAATGTAAATGAATTTAATCCACTCCAGACCCCTGAACGATTGCCTATTTAAACATATCTACCTACAGTACATAACTAAAGATAAAACCCATTAACAAACAATATAAAAACTAATACACACATGAAAAAGCACTCAGACAAAAGCAATAACCATGAAATAAATGACAATTGGTGCATTTAGGTGAGCTGATGGCATATTGGAAGTGGCAAGTGGGGAGGAGGAGGGAGGTTTGGGGATATTGTTTGGAAGGGGAGAGGCGTCCCGATCTGTATGAGTGGCAACTAGAATTTTCTCAAGGTCTGAATTTGTAGAGTTGAATGCATCTCAACCAATACAAGTTTTAGCAGGAAAAGTTGAGTTCCAAGATTTTGGTTGAGGTACAGGTCAAAAAAAATTCTACAGACCTGTTCAACGCTCTAGTTAGTAAGAGTTAAGAGGCGTTTGAGTTCCAAGATTGTGCTGTATTTATGTTTATACTGGTTAACATTTGTATTAATGGTTTGTATGGATTAATTTATGTCACTATTTTTAACAACACTGATAGCTACATAGCTAGCTAACTAACATAATTGTTTTATATGCTCCTGAAATAATAGAATTTTGACGATAAGAGTTTCTCATTGGACAATGGTGATGAAGTGTTAGTGCATCCCTATCCGAATGACCGAAATTCCTGCCATTTTTAAGCAGCTGCACCAGCAACATCACAGTGCATCTGAGGATGTATGTGAAACACTGAGGTTCAACTCTGAGGGACAGGCGGACTCACATGAAATGGCCAACATCGTTCCTGCCTGCCGCCGGGGATCTCAGCTTCTGCAGCAGGATGCGGATCACGCTGATGAAGATGATGAAATTGACCTTCAAAATGAATCATTCCTCAGAATAAAAGTCATCAGGTCAGTGGGACATGAGCCCTTGACATATATGCACAGGAATTAGAAAGCAGTAACTGAAGCGTGCACGTTCTTACAAACAGCGATGTCGTTATCGGCGCCTTGATGATCCACCAGATGGCGACGTTTTCCGTATCATCCCAGCACCTACAAACATGGCCACTATGTAACGCAGAATGTAGCCCGAAACATCACGGAAGTACAGGCAGCTCTTGACTGACGTAACACCGAAGACAAACAGATTTATACGAAGAACACAGAAAAATACAGAGTTCAGAGAAGTGCTTGCACAAAAAGGCAGTATACACCTGGATGTAAATTTACACTCATTTCATATATGCTATTCAGTTTGTACTACTATTATAATAGCAACTTCTGCATTTTTTTGCTAACAGGTGCCTTGAATGGTGTGGGAAAGTAAATAAGATATAAAATTTGACTTCTGTAAGGGTTTGTAGAACAGGTTACTTGCATCAGGTGAGAAGTACCTATACCTCGTTTTGTATACAATGCGCTTTACCACAAAAACATCCAGTTCAGCTGAATGCATGTATGAATGTTACATGCGGATCACCTGTACATCATGTTTACAGTTTGTTCACAAAAGGAGTCTTACCCTCTGTTGTCATAGAAATATCTGGTCAGCACCCAAACTGTTAGAACTGCTGATGGTACGCCTAAAAAATACCAAGCATTCCTTACAGAAATCTGAAAGATGACATCATCTTTACTTTTAACTGAATTATTTTAAATATGTTTATAGCCGCAGTCCTTTATCATAGCATACTCAGTAGCCTTTACAAGACCATTGCAGCTGACCACAAGAACACAGATTTAATTGAGCCTCACTGACCCCATCCAATCACGATGTACCACCAGAAGTACTTCCTGTGTGAGACGAAGGTCAGGGCCAGCAGGGTCTGCAGGTACATCCCCTCCACCAGCAGCCAGAAGTAGTTTGCCAGGATGCTGAACTGGAAGAAGGCCACAGCGCACTTACATGACGACTAAGGGAGCAAAGCACAATGGTACGGTCCAGGTTAGCGGTGCACTTGGTACATAAAGTTTAATAGTTTAAACTCCAATTTGAGATGAATGGAGTTTAAAAAGTAAAGATTCAGCAAACAATGACTCATGATCTTTAGGGTTCTCAGATTGGCTGCTCTGCTCCCTAGGAATCCAGCATACCAAAGAATCAAAATGATAAAGTGTGCTGTTCAAAGAATATAGGGAATATAGCTAAACAGGTCACCATCTTAATCAGAAGATTTTTTGTGAGTCTGCATTGCTGCATGGTCTGTGTGCCCCCAAGTGAATCTTTGACATTCTGAGAAAACCAGTCATTCTGGAATAAAACATTTGTGTGTCAATGAACCCTGACCGTTATGCTGCAGTCATTTGCTACACCACTTGGAGACAGATGCTTTTAGTCATCGAGTAATACGAATATCACATCAGCAAGGGCGTCCTGATGATATTGCACTTGCTAACTCAGCTCTCCCTTAGCTGTGTCATGATTGATATCTGTCCTGCAACTTTGGTATGTCTACTCCCCGTACGGCCAGTAGGTGTCACTGGCCATCTCATATCCTTAGTTCCTAATGTCTTCCTGTTCCACTGGCCACTGTATGGCATAATGCACTATGACTTCCCTTTCTGTCACGGGTTTATGTTCTTTCTCTTTATTTTCAGTTCTTGTTTTATTCCTGTTGTGTATTGGTGTATTTCGTCATGGTTCCTTGTTTTGTACCTTTGTTTTATTCATACTTGTGCCCCAGTTTTGTATGTCTTGTTATCCGGGTTTCTCCTGGTGTTTCAACCGCTAAGTATTTGTTATAAGTCTCACCTGTGTCTTGTTCCCAACCTGAGTGTTTGGTGAATTGTTCTGCTCTCCACCTGCTGCTCATGTAGTCCTTGTCATCTCTGTATTTAATTGCCTGCCCTGATTCTGTTCCTTAGTTGGTTATTGTGTGTTTGTAGTTGTTGTTGCCCCATGTTTACTGCTGTTCTGCTATAATTATTCCTGTGCTGCTCCCTGTCTTCATTCTTGTTGTTCACCTGTCATGCTACTTTTGGTTTCTGGTGTCCTTTTTGAGTTTAATAAAGTTCTGTTTCATGAGCTACAGCCAGCTGTGCATATCTTCAGTCAAGGGACTTCACACATTATAGCAACACTTCACACATTGAGACACGAACACGCCAACACTGAGAATGACACTTTTATGAAATACTTTATAGGCTAATGGTATATTCTATTTTTACACCTTCTGTCGTAACTTCTGATGTCCCATCCAAACTACATGAAAACAGTTTTGGATAAACACGACAGTTAGGATGCTGAATTTGGGCGACTTTTAAAAGATATTAAAGCTTAGATCCAACCCGACGTACCGTAGACATGAAACAGTGATCCAGGTTCTCGTCCGCGAAGAGGACAGCATCTTTGATGAAGACGGCGCTCGCTCGCAGGATGAACGAGGCAAACAGGTTGATGTGGATGTAGTTCCTGGTGCAGTGGAACTTCCTAGGGGTGAATGACGGAGGCCATCCCTTAACTTAAAGCAATTCAGGCTAATCAGGAAGGAGGCCATCAGGTCAATGTCAGTAATTCATATCCTGCCAGTGCAGGTCAGCTTACCGGAAGGCTATGAACATGAAGACTGCCATTATTAGAGAGACCAGCGATGTAGCATATCCAGCTGTGTACACATGTCTGAATGTCGAGAGGTAAGCAACCTAAAACCAGCATGACATATTTTACACACTGGTTTTATATATAAGCATTCTTTCACAATACACACTAGACACATACCAGTCTTAATATACATTCACAATCCTACTGCTCAATATGCCACTATAGACTCAAATTCAGCATAAATAATACAGAATTATCACATATGTGGACGGCAGTACAACATGCAGAACCCTGGAGAGTGGACACCCTAACTATTACCAAATAAGTATCAGAGCCAGGGACAGCAACCTGATATAGATATTGTTGCAGATTCTGGGACAATGGAGAGCTGCATAATTCATACAGCACTTCTTCAGAACCATGGACAGCAACAGAACTCTGTACTATATCACTATCAGTACCATGCCATCTATTTCAGGAACCTATATCATATTGTGTGTGTTTCAGGACCATAGCCAGCAGCATACCTTGAAATATATGCATTTGTACGTTATGGCCATCAATTGAGCTCATACTATGAGGATGCAGTAACCAGGACAGTGGTATAAATTATATGTTGTGTCTTTAGATATCTCCACTTTGGACAGAAGTTAAATCTATTACAGTAAATGATACGATGTGAGTTTCATTGATGTGGATAACAACCTTATTTACTGTGCCCAAATTCCAAAAGAAATTCCAAGAATTGTCTTCATACTCTTGGACCAGGTACTATACCCTGACTAATTAGCATGGAATGGATTCTGGAAGATGTTCAGAAGGTATCTGCTGAGGGTACCAAAGGGCCCTGGTGTAACCTGGCTATGGACAGACCTCAGACTCTGGCTCCAAGCCCTTGCTGAAGTCACAGGCTTCTTCATAGGAAGGCTGCAGGTCTGTCCAGCCATCTGCAGTACAGTTCCTGGAGATGTAACCTGAGGAACACAGGAAACTGATAACTTTTGATGACATTATGAAAGCACCATTCATTCAGCCAGGGGTGAAGAAGATACAATTAGTTCTGGGCATCCAGCAGAAAATTGGGCCTATGCTAGTACTTCCAGTCAAAAATGATGTCTCTGTCATTCACGGACTGCTGATGATATATGTCCTGCTAGTAGGAGGGACATTGTATTTAATAGCCTTATGGACTAGAGCATAAAAGGTTAATAACTTCCCAGGCATCTCTTGATTGGTTCAAAGGAAAGCCCCTAAAATATGAAGGGTCTTAAAGGTTGTAAATTGCTACTGGATTTAGTGGGCTTCTTTCTTCAGATGGAATCCAACATGCACAGGCTCCCTGTACGCCAGTCTCCCTAACCCGACGCTAGGTGTGGTGTTCCATACCCACTGCACACATCTACCCTGTCAAAGCGCGTCTCATCCCTCCAAATTCTGGAGCCGGGCTGAGATTTTAGGGCAGAGGGATCCAGCTCACTCTGCTTCTCATCTCGCTGTCAGCTGCTGGCTATGACACTACAATCAAATGTTAAATTTACCACCCGACTGTTTATAGAGAAGATTATATAACTCGGGCCAGCAGCGCTGTCTTAGGAATCCCCACAAGCCTGCTGGTTTTGCTTGACTTCCACTGATAATCACACATTACTACATTAAAAATATGACCAAAAATCATAAATATTACCAAAGCAACTGTTAACTGCTCCGCTTGCCTTTGCTGACAGCTAGCTACCCATCTGTTCCCATAACTTCTTGTCTGAAGGTGTGGTGTAGATCCCTTCATAATATTACTGAAACTGTGAGTAGCCTTGAGCACCAGCTGCAGCTAGATGCCGTTTCATAATTATTTTGAATTTTCATAATTAAAAATAGCTGTCAGATCATGGTCTGAGGTTAGACTGAGCTATCAGCCTCCAGCTACTGCTGGACAAGCTCCAGGCCCACCGTGCAGAATCTCTCATTGTCTCCCGGCTCCCCACCTCGGCTACTGGAGAAGTGCTGGAAGATCTCGGAGCAGGACACATTGACCACCTGTCCCGCATCTGCCCGGTGCCAGCAGTGAATCTCATCCCACTGTGTCCGACATCCTGAGTGGGGACAGGAGTTTTGATGACTTGGAAGGCTAAGATGCATATGCAACCATATTAGCAGCTCTCTAAGCCACTATGATATCACTATGGGGCTTGCGATTACAGAATATGGGATTTTTGTAACAATTACTAGAGTCAAAACAAGTTAAATGTATGGTAACGATAAATACATGTGTAATTTCTGTCATCGTTGACTAGGGCTGCTATGAATCAGGCTCCATTAAAGCTATTTCATATTCTGTTCCTCTTGTATGGAGTATTGTCAAGGGAAATGTGCAAAAATGAGCTGTCGTGAGAATGTACACCCTTTTGGATTCAAATACAGCACCATATTTACTGCCATCCTGTCAGCTGTGTTTATTAATAATACACTGAGAAAAACCAGGCCACCCAAGAATGTGGAAATACGTCTACATTGTGTATACATTCGTTTTTATTGAGCAACAATCTGATCAGTCACAGATGATAGAGGGTTTGATTTTTCATCCAAAACAGGGT
>JABFDZ020000084.1:6378400-6388823 GCA_019775955.2 Pollimyrus isidori
CACCCCCTCCGTACCGCCACCATCTCCAGTCGGCCCCCCGCTGCATACTTTCCTCTTTCGCTTAGGCAGATAGGGTACTTAGACATCCGCCTTGCAGGGGACCCCCCTCCCCCCGGGGTGAGATACTGTAGGAGACCGCGAATGTCCCGTTCAATGGAGCGGCTGTTGCTCTTAAGTTAGATTTTTCTATCGTTTTCGAACAAAACCAATCTGAGCCAGGTTTTACAGGTATTTATTTTCACGTGTAAATAATGTAGAGTACAATTCTTATTTCCATTTATTTGTGCAAGCGTTTTTTTTTGACTGAGTTAAATGTCTTAATAAAATGTTTGTATGTCACAGCATGCAAATAATGTGCGATACTGTCATTTGAACGATCGCAAGCATAATGCACTATAGCGGTATTAACTGGGAAATCACAGCCAGCTAAGTTTCATAAGAAGCAAAGCTGTCGTCCCATCGCGACTCTAGAATAAGATATTTACTAACGCAGTCGAGCGAAATGGCATCCAATATTACAGCTGGTAATGTAAAGGACTGCAATTGCTGCTACTTGTCTGTTCGCCAATTTTGTTCAACAGCGAATTAATGGATACAAACAATTTGTTTTAATTGTTTTAGATGTTAATAGATACGAAATGTATGATCGTTTGATTATCTAATAAGTGTACATCTACGGTCATGTAGTTCAAATTAAAGATCTTTTATCAATACATGTTTGTATAATGTCAGGTTTACCGCGGTGATGGAGATTACATTAGATTATTTTCTATACATTTATTTATTTAAAATGACATGCGTAGATTGCCTGATTCACTATAACATACCGTACCACACATAATAATAAGGGTTACACTGTAGGCAGAGCAGCACGGTCATTTTCCCTAATAAATGCTTTAATGTGTTTCTCGCATCATGCGGTACATTGAAATACGTTGTATCATCCTGTGTATATGCCAATATGCGTTTGACATTTTAAGAGAAAAAAAAGTTTTCTTAAAGTTTTCACACCTTTATCAAACTCTTAACTAGAAATGGAAAAACATCAACGGCAGCGAGCAACTCAGATCAGTTTATGGTATCCGGGTAAATCAAATGAGGATCCGAAAATAAAACCACACCATAGTAGCAGATATAATATAAAAATACAGCATGTAAAATTGTGCTGTATCATGTACATGTAAGGAATTACCTCAGCAGTTTTGATAATTCAATTTAATTAAGAACGCATAATGGCGTATAGGCAAGATGGGTGGAACAGTCTTGTATGTAGCGATATGTCTGTACTATTGATACGTACAAATTGGAGAAACATTTTAGTGTCCTGGGATATTAAGGTTAAAACTCAGTGTTTCCAAACGGAATGTTGTTCAGAATAATGTTTTAATAATATTTAATAAAAAATAAATCTGTGCCCGTTTTTTTTCTGTTCCTTCGTGCTAAACTGTCATTTAACACGAAACGTTAAATCTGACAGGTTGTATAATGCAAACATCATTACGCGTCAAGCGTGATCGAAATCCGATGGACGCGATGATTCCTTATCTCACTAAGAAAAAAAAAGCACTTTAACTACGGTTTTCCCTTTCATTTCAGCGCCGCGTCACTAACCAAATGCCATTTTACGAAGTTTATCAACATTATCGGCAGCCTTCTAGAATAATATACTGTCTACGTCTCTTGGAAACTATTTCGTTAAATAATATGTTTAGTACTTCAAATAAATGGTATACTAAATCGTTATTTAATTAAAATTCCACAGCCTTCGGAAATAATTATATCCTTCATTACAAATTTCTGAAATACCGGTAAAATATAATGATCAGACAAATTAAGTATAACCAACCATATCCCGCTTTAGTAACAACCACGGAGGCCAAGTTTAATGTAATAATACTAAATCATTTTCTTCTGAGTCACCTAAAGATAATCGTTTACTATAAGTAGTTGTATCTTTTTTCTTTTATAAATATTCGTGAAATAAAACAAAACAAAAACAACCAACGTGGATTGTAAACAGTTGGAAATTAATTATAATTACGAGATATTTTCATGAACAGAGGAATGCGTCGTGCAACAAAACAACTCGTTTATATCACAATCAACTAAATGAAAGACATTTGGATCGACAAAATGCGGATGCCAAGGAATTAAAAGGTACTCCTGAAAATTAGTTCGAGCATTAAACTCGCAGGCAGCACTCCGAATTGGCTATTTCTTGTTATTTTAAACTTTCCATGTTGTGAGTTTTCATGGAAATAAATAAGTATACAGGCCTATTAAACTTAACTTAAAAACGAGTAATATGTTTTCTCAGCAAACCCTGAAGTCTTATGCACACTTACACTGCGGTCGCAGGGGACTCGGTAGGCTATTTTTTGATAAAGTTATACAGCTTAAACCAATCGATAATATTTGAGTGTTCATATGTAATGGATAAACGTATGTTACTGATAAAGACATTACCTCGAACTCGCATTTGAAAATCTTACCCTAAACCGCAAAGATGACAAATTAAGAATAAAAAAGTTGTTGGATTTATTTGTCGGTACCATGTACTATAGTTATTGCGCACCCACAGTGTCTGAGGTCGTCTTTGCGGGTGGCTGTTTGATATACAGAATGTAAACACGTATTTTTGCGCAATTAATGAAAACTGATACTTTCCATTATAACGCAGCCTCGACCTGCATGAAGACGCGCAGCTGCTCATGTGTCCCGACCTGGATACGTCCAGCGGGATTTTATTTTCGACTTTCTGTCTAAAGCCTGCAGACACGAGTGAGACATTATCTGAGATGACTCCTTTCCCAAAGCAACCTTTATATTTGCCGTTTATTTTCTCTCTCATACCACAAGACCAGATCTCATGAAGTTTGCAGGAAAATGTCGCATCAGACGTTTCACATTAATTATTCCATACGGGGAACATATTTTACACGAAGTAATTTCCCAAAGCGGTTTTTAAAAGCTTTTCCGAGGGTTTGTGTCTCATTTAGAAACATATAAGCTCTGCTTCACTTGAGTTTGTCAGATTATTTGCATGGTTTTTGATGTGCCGCCGATGTCCTTGATATTGGTAGGGATTTTAACAATGTGACATAACTAACTTTATTAATTTTGAGGTCACTTGTGGCAGAGCAAAAAAATCAGGCAGCCCATCACCATCTCTTTTCGCTCTGCAAAGTGAACAGCCTTACATTCTCTGAGTAATAAAACCATTAATGCACGTACAGAGTAAACATCCATACATCCATCGTCAATATCGGTTACCCCTGACGTAGCAACGCCGGCCAGGAGAAGGGACGCCAGTCCATTACGGGGCACTACAGAGTTGCCAACATCAGTCAGCTGGCTGGCGTAAGATTTTCAATTCAAGACAGGTCTGCACACGGATTTACATTTATGTAAGAGTTTTATTACTTTGTAAATAGTCTGTAGGGTTTGGAAACTACCCCCAACGTTCTTGATATAGCTCATTGTAGGTGGAATGTATTAGAGTAATATAGATTTGCGTGAGAGTCCGAAAGCGTGAGTGGTAAGCCAGATGCCTCAGAACTGGCAGCCCTGGGACCAACATCCAGTTTAAGAGCGGCTCGAGGTCGCTGAATTACGCTGATAGACTATCGCAGCATTGCGGTAGAAACAAGAGCGTCTGGAAGGGAGAGGAATACGCACAACTACTCCTGTAACCTCTCTATAAACGTTTATTTTTTCCTCTTTGTTTAAAGGCCGATAAATTAGGTTTTTGTACTTGGTCTTCCTATTCAGACAAGCTCACGTTCAACAAGGACTGCTGTAGGAGATTTACACCCTGGTTTTGTGTCATGGCTGAATAACAGTTGGCAACCATTTGACCTGGCTGAGTTTCGTTCCTGGAAGATTTGGAAAGTCTGTTGCGGAGGGATGGAGTCTGATGACACCCTGTGAGATCCTCCAATCAGACAGGTCTGCATCACTAGGCCCTCTCTTCTGAATGCTCTTTGCCCTGGCTTTATGTGTTGGATCTGCATTTTTGCCCTCATGTAAGCTTTTATTTTGCATATTATACTATCCGGTGGCTGTGGTCACTCGGTCTACTGGACGCATCCGTAGTTCAGCTGTCCTGTCCTCACTGCTGCTGCTGTTGAATATCAGTATTACTTTTGAAAACCTTATTGATGACTTTGGCTCGAATCAGTCGCTGGGTTTGAACTGCCGTGGACGCTGCATCCGTCGTGAGTACCTTGTGTCAGCCTGATAAAACACCTATAAGCTTATGTTCATGCAAATATCACATTAAAAGCAAGACGGAAGCAGCCAGCTTGTGTACCCTAAGCATGCGTGTAGTGACATGAAGCGCCTGTGTGTAAATGGCGTTCTTTTCATTAGCTACAGCGAGTACCTCAGACTGCTACCCAGGCTAACTCAGCAAAACCCTCCTCCACCCCCCCGCATTAACTTCCCCTCATTTCTGCTGATTCAGAGCATAGAGCAGCCTGTCTGTCAGCTCTCTCCTGCTCTGTGTGTGTGTGTGTTATAACACACTGTGCCTGTACTCGTGTCGCTATGTTCCTCATCTCCACCCGTCTTATTTCAGGTAACCTGAGGCGACGTCACACTCCTGCACCCCCAGGAGGATCAGACACGTAAGCAGCCTTCTGCCCTTGAACCCGAAACACGAATTAAAGGGATTTGAAGAGCGATCCGGGGTGTGTGAAGACCCGTGCGCGTGAGTGGGCGTGAGTGCGCGTGAGTGGGCGTGAGTGGGCGTGAGTGCGCGTGAGTGGGAGTGAGTGGGCGTGAGTGCGCGTTCTGTGCACACGTGCGCTGTGTAAGTTACGCATATGGTGCCGGGTGCATGATCTAGTCCCTCAGTGTCTCTGCAGTGCGCTCCCCTGGGATTCAGCGTGCAGGGCCCTGCGTCTCTCTGCGTGCATAAGTGTGTCTGCACACGCGAGTGAGCTCTCCACAGACCCTAATATAGCTGATCGCGCTCAGTGGTGACGCCGCCGCGTCCCAGAGTCCCGTACGGCGTGTTCCCCTTGCCGGCTGAGGGCGAGCGGCGGCCCAGAGCCACTCCGGGTGGAGCTGAGGTTAACTCCCTCTCCGTTACAGGCACACAGCAGCGGGGTCCTGACACTTCGTGATGGCACCACAGTCAGATAAAAATAACCACCGATGCCTCTATTCTTGTACCCTGAGCATCAACAGCTCTGTGATGGACAAACCGACATGCTGAAAGAACAGGTAGCAAGGCTCAGCGGGTTGGGATGCTGTGCTTATGCCCAGAAGGTCGCTGGTTCGAATCCAAGAGTTGGCCGAATGATTTCACTGATGAGCCCCTGCGCATGTTTTATCCAGTCTCCTGGATAAAAACGTCTGCCGAATGTAAATACTGCTCTGTCCACATTTAATTTCATCTATTGTTTTTCTTACATATGGCATCATGTTTTGTTCCTTAAGCACTGTTATTATTGTCTGAGGATACACTTGATCCCGTTTGAAGATTGTGACGGTGGGATCAGTTATAAACAGCAGGCATCCACCGTATGATGAAGCTTCCGGGGGTTTGTGGTGGAGTTCCCCCCACCCCCAGGAGGTGCCCTCCTCCTCCACCCCCTGGGGAGGCCTGGGGCTACAGTCCGTGGCCTGTGTGTGTGTAATCAGAAGAAAAATGAATGAAGAGGCTGAGTGGACTCCTCGGCCAGCCTCAATCGACAATCAATTATTCTATTAACCTTGGCAGAAGCCGCAGTACTGAGAGTGGCTCGCCGGAGCTCTAGGAAAGATCCGGAAAAGATCCGGATTCCGTGGTCACACATACACACACACGTGGGAGCAAATGTATGAGCTCTCTCGCTGCAGCATGCACAAAGACACACACACACACACACACACACACACACACACACACACACACACACACACACCCTGCGTCTTAAACACATGCAGTCCAGGTTTTACCTCAGATGTCTGTATAAATAGCCAGATCCAGGCACAGGCAAACAAGGCAGGTGGCAAATGGCCCAACCAGCATAAGGGCCCCCCAGATAAAGTCATGAAAAAATATATTACATAGTTAGCCGGCCCTGAGTAACTCCAGGACACAGGAGAACTGACTGATTGATGAACTTTGACTTTGGTCAAGTTTACACCTTACAACTCTATCTGTTTCTATAATGTTAGCATGCTCAGAATATAATTCTGTACAGGTGATGTCGTGATGTGTTGCTGTATTCCCATTTAAAGTGCGTTTTGGGTGAATGTCACTGTACGAGAATATATGGGGGGGGGCTCCCAAGTTAGCTTTGCCTAGGGCCCCTGCAAAGGTAGATTGGAGACCCCAGATCTCAGACACACACTGGCACTCTTCCTGCCAAACGCGCAGAAACACAGGCTGACACATGGCGATGCAGGAGAAGCATGGAGCAGGACTTTCCAGAGGGGGGCATATGAATCACGTGCTGCCCACTGAGGGTGGGGTTTCGGGGCTCCCTTCTGGAGAAGCAGACCTGTCATTATTACCGCACATTCCTTATCCCAGCATGCATAATGCAGCTTGTAGTATTCAGTGGGCCTCCAGTGCTGTACCGGGTTACTGCATTGCTTGGTAGGTTAGGCGGTTGTGCCGTTAGTCGGAAGGTTGCGGGTTCTAGTCCCATGGCTCTTTAGCTGCTAGTTGCTTCAGGGATAGGCTGATCCAGCTTTTCCAAAAAAATGTTCATCTGTTAAATTTAAGGTAAATGAATAAAACAGCAGTGTGGTGCAGATTCAGGTTGTGGGTACTGCTGAAATGTGGAAACTTATGACGATGACTGTGACGGTGACTGTGACGATGCACCACCACCATTTCCCAGCCATGATTGGCCCCGCTGAGACAGACGTGGCCCCCGGCTTTGCTGTGACATCAAGGCACGAGCACCTCACGTGGCCCCCCTATGCAGCTTAGTGCTGTGTAAATACTCCTGGTGATAAATGGATCACCTTTGAGTCAGTGCAGCAGATCTAGCTGTGCAGAAACGCTTACCTACGTTAGAGGGCGCGCCCAGGAGAGAGGAGAGAGAGTTGAGGGCACAGGCTGGACAGGGCACCCCTTATCAGCCGTCCACTCTCAGATGGCAAGAGGAAGAAGCAACTTTAATACAAAACACAAAATGTTCTGCTGTGTCAGACGTACCGGCAGCTCTGCGATAAATCTAATGAATAAAAGAGGACTGTTTGAACGTCCCATAATACAGACACATGTCTTTAGTCCCTTATAAAATTAAAATGAAAGCCGATTCGCTAATCGCCAAATAAGATCAGAATCTATTGGTTGCGCTCCTTCTGAAGTAAAAGGCGATTGTTCACCCATGGAGCGAGACGTGGACTGGCGCTGGATCCTTTGAAGTGAAATGCGATCGGCCTCCCCGTGATCTCCAGACCGTCCATCAGGTGGAGCAGTTTTGCTGCAACACGTTCCTCAGGATTAATCTCCTCGAAGGCGGCTTCAGTTCACTGGTGGGTTCTAATAAGATTCAGTGTGTCTGATTTTGGGCTTTACTGGGGTGGTATTTTCTCCTTGGTCTGGAATCGGATGATTACCATGGTCAGCAGAATTGTAACCATTATGATACCTACGTCTGGGTTACTTGCAGCTTCCTTTAGGGCTGAACCTGCCTCATCCCTATGTAAAGAACCCTGTTTAGGGCAGAAGCTGGAGCAGGACCCCAAGGTCTTGGGATCGAGTTTACCCCTATGCATGCGCCAGTTTTCCCAAGAATCCAAGGCCATCTGTGCCCCTGGTTAATGTGAACCTCTACGTCTGCCTTAGGGAGCACCCTGCATCTTATCCTGAATATGTGCAGCACAAGGCCTGTGGGGAGATCTGGGTCACAGTGCCCCCTGCTGGATAAAGCAATGAGCCTATTCCAGGAAGCTCTGGGCATGATGCATGGGACACACTGAACCGGACGCCATCAGTAGTGAAAATTAACTTTATAAAAATATAAACGCAATTTGCAGGCACAGTAGTGGGAAAACACTTCACCGTGTTCCCTTAAATTATCAGCGAATACATTCACTCAGGTGTCAGTGGATTGTTACGTTAATTGAATCCCGATTGGACGAGGTGGTAATGTGGTGCCTGAACATTTGTGTCTGTCATGTCAGACAACCCAGTTCCTTCCGGACAGGAAATGTGGCCGCTTCTACAGAGACAGTGGCCTGACGTGGATAGAGTGTTTGATTTGATAGAGATCTGGATCACCCCAGATTGCCAGGAGCTTATAGATGGTTTTAAGGAGAAGCTCAAGCCAGCTGAAGGAGTTGACCAAGATGAGGAGGTGAGAGAGAGCATCACCTGAAAGCCCAGGAAAGGCGCATGATCTAAGATCTGGGTAATGGACACAAAAAAATTCACTCATTATATCTGACACCATAATCATAAACACCTGCAGGCTGCAAACCCCTGGAGTCGGACCTTCTCCTCTCGGTCCCGTCGCGGAATCCCCGTCGCGTTTCCGAAAGTCGCAAAAAACGCTGAGGGTGTCGACTTATGGGAACGGCTGTTAAATGAAGCCCTGGGGTCCCTGGCAGCAGCTAAATGAGCGGCACGTAAAAAGCCGACGTCGGCGGCCTGCTAGACAGGCGACCTTGTCCCGGGACACACCGGGATTAACGTCGCTTCGTTCCTGCTGTCACGCCGGCCTCTGACACGCCGGGAGAGACCCAGCGACTTGGACAGAGCGGTAAAAACCGTCCCAGCTAACAAGCAAAGGGAGACGCATGGTGGGATACGGGGGCAGCACGTGGTTCCCGGCGAACTCCCCATCCATGTCAAAGCCTGTTAAGAAAAGAGCATGAAGTCAGGCTGACGTGTTACCCTTGTGGTACCACTCCACCGCCCTGTGTCTATCGCTCACTGCTAGTGTCTGCTTGAGGTGGGGGGTGGGTGGGGGTTAAGCAGTGTCTCCCATTACTGATGAAGGCCCCCCAGGGAGCAACTCACCGGTGCCCGGCGGGCTTTTTGTATGTTCCGCCCTTCCGGACTGTTCCACAGACATGAAAAACGTTGACATTAATGGCCGGAGCGGGAGGGGGGGGGGGGGGGCTAGGTGAATGCGTTTAGCCGCTGTTTATAAAGGCACCAGTGACACGCGTCACTCGCAGACCAGCGCAGCAGCCACGACTGTTTCCCGCGTGATGGTGATGAATTATTGGGGTGGGGGGAAGTAGCTATCCGGACCGCCCTTAGCAAGATGATTAAAGCGGTACAGAAATGTGCTTACATAACAGCTCTCGGAACAATGCGATCAAAAGCGGCACAACCCCAAAGTGCCACCTCTGCTGGCCTGGGCCGTCACACCGCAGCCTGCTGCACACCACCGTTCATCCCCCCATCTCTCCCTCCTTGTGTCTCCTTCTCCAGTCTGCGACAGTAACAATGACGAGGAATGAGGCGGAGTAATTCACAGCCGCGCGGGGTGTCGAGGACGGCGGTGCCGACACCCGTGATCATCATAACAGTCATGGTAGTATTAATACTCAGAGCTTTTGTGTTTTTGCACTGTGGAAGGGGGCCAAACAGATCATGTGATACAACGATAGGAGAGGGATTTGGGGGCTTTATTGTGGTGTGGGGGGCCAGATGATGGTAGGGAGCAGGAGAAAACGGCCCTCCAAACCATCCGGCACGGGTGAATGAGTGGGCTGATTTTACCCATCTCTGGCATGTCCTTGCCAACCTCCCCCCCCTAAATGCTGTATTACACAGAGGGGAGTACAGTCTGCCTTAATGTGGTAAAGTCTCACCCTTTGCAAGTGTTGTCTGAGGGATCTGTTCTCATTGCGGCCAGCAGGGCGGCGATCTGATATTTTCTGCTTTCGGGTTCCTGGGTGGGTCAGTCACAGGGCTACATGTCTGGGACTGGTGGTGGTAATTGGGAGCAGGGGGAGATGCAGGCCCCCAAGTCCTCTTTGTTTCTCCTAATCGCTCTAAGACCTTGAGGTAAAGTGACACCCCCATGCAGGAGATTAAGGGTCTCGGTCCCCTGTCTGACTGAGACCGACGGCTCCAACACATGGCTGCTAAAAAGGTGTAACAACACTAAGGTGTGAAATGTCAGGGAATTCTGCTTTGAGTGCATTTAACATGCAAAACAAGTGTGAAAATATATCTGCACTCTGGAACTCGAAAAGGTGGTTTGTGTGTGTGTGTGTGAGTGAGCTGGGACCCTGCAGATAGACATTTCCACACCTACACACCTGCTGTAATTCCGGGGGCGCGTGTCCCTCTCTTGGTCGCGTATTTCATCAGTCTGAAGTCACCTCGGAAGATTGGGGGGGGAGTGGTAGTGGGGAGAGGGGGCTGGAGTCTGAGACTAAAACAGGCCAACTGGAAGTATCTTAACTGTCTCCAGTAACATGAATTATTATAGGGTGGGCAAGTGAGATGAGGTGG
>JABFDZ020000084.1:6388923-6399271 GCA_019775955.2 Pollimyrus isidori
GAGGCGATGATGGTTTATGCATTCGGTTTAACGTAGGGTTTAGAGGGCAGATGGGGGGCCGAGGGGGGGGGAGGGGGCAGACAGAGGCGATGATGGTTTATGCATTCGGTTTAACGTAGGGTTTAGTATTGATTTATTATATACTGCAATGTAAATAAAGATTTTTTTTTTCCTTCAATGAATCGATGCACCTTCAGATAAAAAAGGAAATTAAAACGGGGAGGAGAAAGAAAAGGCAGAGTATTTAGTTGACCGGTGGGTGTTGTTTGGACTGCACCCCTATAGAGATTAGAGGGGTTCTCAACACATGCGCCTTTGCCCCCTAAAGACCAAATGTAGGAGGGACGCCAAGGGGCCGCGACCCAATCATACGGAAAAGAGTCTTTGAGAGTCCGGGACCTAAAAAGGCAGCATGCGGGTCAGCGGGCTGAGCCTCTGTGCTCGTGTTAGGCAGGACGCCGCTTCGATCCTGGCCTTGGCAGAACGGTCGTATCTGGGGCCCTTGAGCGAGGCACCGCAGTGTCTGCTGCAGGCGGCTGCCCTTCACTGCCAAATCTGCTCTCACCCTTCAGGTGTTTCACGGAGAGCAAGTTGGGGGCAGGCAAAAAGTGAATTTCCCCACGCGGATCAGTAAAGTATCATTGCTAGACCACCTCCATAGAGCTTCAGGACCTCACAAACACTAGAAGGCCCTGTGTGAGAGCCTCTAACTGGGGGGAGAAGTGGGGGCCTGGGAGCATTTCAGGTCTCACGAGGCTTGTGGAATCGATGATGTCGTTTCGGTACTGTTGAAACATCTCCTCCCTGATCCAACGTCCTCCCTGGACGGGATATTGCCCCCCCCCCCCTCTTCTGTAGGAAGTTTCTACATCAGCAGGAACTGCCCTTGGCCTTTCTCAATGTTCCAGACCCTGAAGGCAACCAGGGATACTGCATTACTAACACTGCAAAGGATTATGGGAAAGGATTATAGTTTATGGTTAGGTTTTAGGGTTAAGGGTAGATTTTGGGATAACAGTTACAGTAGCAGCTGATATAAATGAGTGAAAAGGAGGAAGACAGACTCCTGGTTTCTTTGCCCTGATCATGTGACATGCTTCCCCCTTAAAAACCGTAATGGTGTTTCACATGAAGATATAATTGAACAGCACAGCGCAAGTTTGGCTAGACAAGAGGAGAAATTATTCATAAGTGTATAACTCTGATTCTGTGAGGCGGCCGTGTGGCAGGGGGCGGCTTGCAGTTCTGCTTGCGAGGAGCTTCTAGTTAAATTTAATTGGAAGAGATCAAACTCTCAGCTAGCTCAGCCAGGCCTCATTGAACACCCTACCCCCCAAACCCAGACCCACCGCCCCCTCACAAAAAAAAGACACAAAAGCCAGAAACAACTGAGATAGAGACAAGCGGACGGCAGTGTGAATAATTCAGGCCCTCCGTCGTGTTCCAGCTGTCTCCATTTGTGACAGGCTCAGTCACTGGGGACCAGCACCGGTCAGCTACTGGCAACGTGTGAAGATCATATTGGTAACAGGGTATCATGCAGTAGATGGATAACAGGGTATCACACAGTAGCTGCGTAACAGGGTATTACATGTGTAATGACGCATGTCACTGGTGCGTTTATAAGCAGGGTGTCACATGGCAGCTGGGTAACAGGATATCACATTGCAGCTGGGTAACAGGATATCACATTGAAGCTGGGTAATGGTGTATCACATGGGTAACAGGGTATCACATGGCAGCTGGGTAACGGGGTATCATGCAGCAGCTGGGTAACAGGGTCTCACATGGGTAACAGGATATCACATCGCAGCTGAGTAACGGTGTATCACATGGGTAAAACGGTATCTTATGGCAGTTGGGTAACAGGGTATCACGCGGTAGCTGGGTAACAGGGTATCACATGGCAGCTGGGTTACAGGGTATAACACGGTAGCTGGGTAATGGTGTATCACATGGGTAACAGGGTATCACATGGCAGCTGGGTAACAGGGTATCACGCGGCAGCTGGATGACAGGTTATCAAATGGCAGCTGGGTAACAGGGTATAATGCGGCAGGTGGGTAACAGGGTATCAAGTAGTAGCTGGGTAACAGGGTATCATGCAGTAGCTTGGTAACAGGGTATCATGCGGCAGCTGGGTAACTGTGTATCACATGGGTATCAGGGTATCACATGGTATCTGGGTATCACATGGTATCTGGGTGACAGGGTACCACATGGCAGCTGGGTAGCGGTGTATCACATGGGTAACACGGTATCACGCAGTAGCTGGGTAACAAGGTATCACATGGCAGCTCAGTAACAGGGTGTCATATGGTAGCTCGGTAACAGGGTGTTGCATGGCAGCTGGGTAACAGGGTGTTACATGGAAGTAGACCTGGGCGGGATGAATTTTTCAGTCCCACTCCTGCCCGCAAGATTCTGTCTCGCTCCTGAAAAAATATATATAGAATTTTCTCCCACTCCAGCCTGCAGTATTTAAGTTTTGTCCCGCTCCCACCCGCAATGTCCCACAGGTACAAATATAAATAGTTCTATTTTTACCGCGTCTTCCTGGTGTTTTGTTATTTGTTTCACTTGCTTCCCTTTTGAGTAAATATAAAAAAGAAATGGAAAATAAACAAATGTGTTTTGTTTTATTTGAGTTTAATTAAATGGAATGATGAACATGGACACAAATCAGGAGCTTTTCAGAACATAGAAATACACTCAGAACAGTTAGGAATAAGCTAATAATTTTCCAATGAAACAAATAATAAATGTTGATTTCTCAAGTGGTCAAACAGAAAAGCATTTGGCCTAATACCGCTTTATATATTCAGATAATTCCATTTTGCAGGAGTCCTGCGATGAATTCTATTCTCCCGCAACCTGCACATACATGAGGACCTTACCGCCCGCACCCATCAAATCTTGTCCTGTGCCGCGCTCGGTGCGCTGGGTCCCGCGGCTCTCACAGTACTCCTGCTGGAGTACAGCTCTCTACATGGAAGCTGGGTAACGAAGGCTGGGTCTCAGCTTGCCAGGACGTGCACGCTGCTTCCTGCCAACTCCCCGAGATATCCATTCATAATGGGAGAGGAAGTGGATGGAGGAGTTAAAGGGAAAGTGTGACGTGGTCTTTTTGCCCAAACTGCCAGTCAGCGCTGCTGAATTCAGGAGCAAGATTGAGATTCTGGACTGAAGTCTGGGCTCATTTCTATACTGGAGTGATGCGATGTCTGTATAATGGGGCCATAAACCCAGCTAAACGCTGCTCAGGCATCATGGACATGACTTTTCCGGATTGAGACCCCAGGCCTTGAAATTGTATAGTGCTGCCAACCGGACCTCAGAAAAATAAAAGGTTAACGTCGACGTGACGGTATCCAGCAGGACGAAAGCGACACATGGACACAGGAGCCTTAGATTTTCCAGAATGACAGAGAGCCAGGGGCTATTCTGTGATTTTTTATGGTTGGGGGAGGCGTAAGTGGGGCCATAATTCATACAGAGGGGCCAACATTATTACTGAGCAATGAGGTTTTGAATCGGAGAGTGACAGGGCCCAATCAGCTTTCAGCTGGGAACAGTGGCCCTGTAGCTCCACCCCTGTATCCGATCTTGCGGATACTACCCTCGATTTGCTTTGGACCAGGGTGGTGTTGAGCACTCCCTCCATCATTCAGGCTGCCTGATGGCTACAGGTTGGCCCTCCTTTCCCGTGGCATTGGCCTGCAGGGCCATCAGGGTGTTTTTACCAGTGATAAGAGCAGTTGAGTGACCTCACACCCCCCTAGGGGAATGGGGGAGAACATATACATTAATTGTCAGCAGAACAGACCCCCCATTCTGCTGAGTGAAGGGCTTTAAGTTGTCGTGTCAGATATCCGCCCCTCCCTGGGCGATGGCAGGCCAACTCACCTGAACGTTGTCGCTCAGCAACCCCAGTCCCATCTGGGGCAGAATTCCCGGCAGATTAATCGCGGGTAATGGCCCTCTTACCGCATGGGCGCTTCTACGGACCCCGGTGGCACTGGAACATCCCGGACAGCACCCCTGGTGTTAGCGCAAAGCCCCCACTGGCCCCTCCCTCCTCGTTAACCCCCCTTAAGTTAATTCTGTTAACAAGGATCTGCTTCGTTTATGTTTTTATGGGCCGGGGAGACATATGTTTGCGTGAAGCATGACTAAGGAGGACGAAAGGGGAAACTACAATGGCCACTCTCCTGACGACACGTGAGAGCCGTCCCACCGCTTGCCGGCCCGGAAACAGTCCACTGGGACAGAGTGTGCCCAAAACAGCTACGGGCTGCTGATCAGGCATTGCGTTGGACACCTATGACCTCTGTAGACCAAGGAGGTCGAACAGCCGTGAGGGTCAGGACAGGAAAGAATCAGAGCGAGCAAAATTTATTCGGAATTCTACCTCGGATATTCTAAATTCAAAATGTACCCTTACGTATCACGCATCATTATAGCTTGATGATCGCCGAATTGAGATTAGGAGCCACATAAGAAGATCCGGATGTCGGTTTTGAGGCAAAAAGTCAAACAGTTGTTGGATAAACCTCTATAAGTCAATCCTTCCCAGTCCGTCTCGTGCACGTATGTTAAAAGTGTGAAATTACGGGGAATATACTTCACCTTTTTTAAGATTATAGGACCGGATGGAGAGGAAGAGTGATCAGGAGAACAAATTCTGGGCTTCAAGCCGACAAGGTGTCTCTCCACCTATAGTAGTTAATTAGCTCTGTTTATTTAATTTAAATGGATAAGGGGAGGCACGTGAAACGAGAAAGGAAGGTTTGTGCTAATGGGAGTACGAGGAACAAGCAGAGGCTGTTAGATTTGTACCCCCCCATTGCCCCAAATGAGGAGTGACAAACTCATTTGCTCCCAACAGTGTCCCTAACTCTTACCTAATTCCCTGGGAAACCATCCAGACAGCCTCCCTCCCTTCCCTGACTACAGCTGGCTGGCTGTCAGGCCACCATGCTAAGCTAAGTGCTAACAGTTACAAAGGTATCAACAATAAGTTGAGATGGTGGGCCAAGAGCTGTTTGGATAAAGACCTGCTAGCTCACAGCTACACTGAGCCCGGTCCAGTATTGGCCAGCCCACTCTTCACTACACTGAGACTGGAACTGGGACCAGCCTGCTCACAGCAATATTGGGAATGTACCTATGCAGATTAGCCTGCTGTAGGCCTACCATAACCCTCCTTTAGGAGACCCTACTGTAGTTATCACCATCTAACTCCAAGATTGATACCTTCTCCTTTACCAGCAGCCTGTTTGCCTTCTTTTCCTCCTTTCCTTTCTTCTTCACCCATCAGCCTCTTGTTTATCACTCCACTTCTTTTTCCAGGAATAATGGCATGGTGAGTTCCCTAACTCAGCACAATCCACACCTGCGTCATGCTGTCATGGCGTCCTCGGGCCTCGCACAGTGGGCAGGTGCTTTAGGTACCCCTGGCCCATATTGCACTGCTTGTGAGACACACACTAACCCACACGCATTTGTACATATACACAGACGCTGAAAGTAGGCAAGGAGTCATCAAAACACATAGAGGAAGCATAGCAGAGACCTTCTACATGGATGGATGGATAATAATAATAATAATATTGATATATCCTGAATATATATATTTATTATTGACTGAGGAACTGCTTTCAAACCAGAAGCTGTAATGAAGACTTTCATGAGAAATGTCTGGCTGGAATTGCACAAGAAGAACAACCGCCTGCCCATGCATTATGACCACACTGTCCCTGTAAGTACAGCAGGTCTCAGGAGCCAGGCCAGTCCGTTTCAGGACCCCCCCCCCTCTCTGGATTAGACCTTAAATGTGCATCTTGTTATGGTTTTCTTTGTATATTATGGTCCCATTACAGCGTATTGCTTCAGAGACCCTAGTAATGGCAATTCCGAGGCGCCGCCACCGCGCCGAATTGGGGGCAGGCGATTGGCCAGGGCAGCGGCCTGCATGGATACCGGCGACACACGGCGTATGTTTGCTAAGTGAGGAGATCCGGAGGAATATATGCAAGCAGGTGGTAAGACGGGGCAGGATATTACACGCTCCGCTGGCCTTTCCACAGCACGAAATCCGCGGCCCGCCCAGCACGTCCCGGAGGCCCGCCGGACCAGCGCCACTCCTCGTGTTTGACCGAATATGTCACGTTCCTTCCTCCAATGCCTGCTCTCCATGGCCGACTTGGTGCCCCAAGCATAAAATCTGTATGAATTCTTCTGTTTCCCGCTTGCAAACGCAACTCTTAGCTTTTAAGTAGCTGCTCATGGTTAAATAGCCAATGAAGTCTGGATGACTGACGTTACGGAAGGTCCCGGACCTCCTGGATAGTGGATGTCTGTAGTAACTGCCTTAAGGAGTGTTTTAGATGTTCGGAGTTCTCTGTTTCCAATCCGGGGACATTTTAGTCGATATTGTCGTATCGGTCAGATGGGAAAAGGCTCTGGGGAGACTCACCTGAAAAACGACCACTGTGCCAGCTTCCCTTACCACAGGCTCGACGGAGCGATTAAGGGCTGAGACACTGAGACATCTGGCACAATCAGCGCTACTGGGGGACACAAGGTTAGCCCTGGTTGTAGGTTGATTTCCATACATCCATCCATCCGTCTTTCAACTGCTTATCCTGATCGGGGTCACGAGGCACAGGGGCTGGGGGGCAACACACTCTGGATGGGATTCCAGTCCATCACAGGTCACATGTACGCACTGTGAGCCACTATGTCCCTTTCAGCTGAGGCCACAGTCGGTGAAAATGGAAGGAATGAAGGCGACTGATGAGCAGCTTGTGGATTATAACTGAAAGTGAAGCATAGCTGTGATTCTTCTGAGTTTGAGCCGTGGCTGCTTTAAAGATTCAACAGACTGCAAAAGAGCATCAAACAGGTACTCATTCAGCCCCCAGGTGGACATCTCCGCCGAATTAAATTTTCATAGTCGGTGGGAAAAAAAATCAAAGCAGACAGCAGGCCATCGATTGCGTACGCCTTGTTGGAGATGGAAACGGGGGAACAATTCGTCTTAAAGAGCGTGAGCTGATATCATCAACAAGGGCTGGGACAGGAAAGGGATAGGTAGACGTATTCCAGGCAAAACAGAGGCTGAGATGGTTCAGGTCAGGGCAAGGCAGATATGGTCCAGGTCAGGGCGAGACTGCAATGGTCCAGGTCAGGGCGAGGCAGCGATGGTCCAGGTCAGGGTGAGGCAGAGATGGTCCAGGTCAGGGGGAGGCAGATATGGTTCAGGTCAGGGCGAGACTGCAATGGTCCAGGTCAGGGCGAGGCAGCGATGGTCCAGGTCAGTGAGAGGCAGAGATGGTCCAGGTCAGGGCGAGGCAGCGATGGTCCAGGTCAGTGAGAGGCAGAGATGGTTCAGGTCAGGGTGAGGCAGAGATGGTCCAGGTCAGGGGGAGGCAGAGATGATCCAGGTTAGGGCCAAGCAGCGATGGTCCAGGTCAGTGAGAGGCAGAGATGGTCCAGGTCAGGGGGAGGCAGAGATGATCCAGGTTAGGGCCAAGCAGCGATGGTCCAGGTCAGGGCGAGACAGCGATGGTCCAGGTCAGTGCGAGGCAGAGATGGTCTAGGTCAGGGGGAGGCAGAGATGGTCCAGGTCAGGGTGAGGCAGAGATGGTCCAGGTCAGTGCGAGGCAGAGATGGTCCAGGTCAGTGCGAGGCAGAGATGGTCCAGGTCAGGGCGAGGCAGAGATGGTCCAGGTCAGTGCGAGGCAGAGATGGTCCAGGTCAGGGGGAGGCAGAGATGGTCCAGGTCAGGGCGAGGCAGAGATGGTCCAGGTCAGTGTGAGGCAGAGATGGTCCAGGTCAGGGTGAGGCAGAGATGGTCCAGTTCAGGGGGAGGCAGAGATGGTCCAGGTCAGGGGGAGGCAGAGATGGTCCAGGTCAGGGTGAGGCAGAGATGGTCCAGGTCAGGGTGAGGTAGAGATGGTTCAGCTCAGGGTGAGGCAGAGATGGTCCAGGTCAGGGCGAGAGAGTGATGGTCCAGGTCAGCGTGAGACAGAGCTGGTCCAGGTCAGGGCGAGACAGCGATGGTCCAGGTCAGTGCGAGGCAGAGATGGTTCAGGTCAGGGTGAGGTAGAGATGGTCCAGGTCAGGATGAGGCAGAGATGGTCCAGGTCAGGGTGAGGTAGAGATGGTCCAGGTCAGGATGAGGCAGAGATGGTCCAGGTCAGGGTGAGGTAGACATGGTCCAGCTCAGGGCGATGCAGAGATGGTCCAGGTCAGGGCGAGAGAGTGGTGGTCTAGGTTAGCGTGAGACAGAGATGGTCCAGGTCAGGGCGAGGCAGAGCTGGTCCAGGTCAGGGCGAGGCAGAGCTGGTCCAGGTCAGGGCGAGGCAGAGATGGTCCAGGTCTGGGCGAGGTAGAGATGGTCCAGGTCAGGGTGACGCAGAGAGAGTCCTTGTTAGAATAGAGGCAGACATTGGCCTTTCCTCCCCAGGAAATATTTGGCTGTTTTTCTGTAAAACATTTCTGCTGTTCACTCAAGGTTGATTATAAAATGCTGAACAATGAGATAAGCTGGGTAACTAGATAACCAGTGATGATCAATCCATCTATTTAACCATGGGCATCACTCTCTGACCAAACTCAAATTTCACATGAGCCAGGTGTAGTGGGGGGAGGAGAATGTGGGCGCGGCCACATCACAGAGGCGTCCATCTCCATGACACGAGCACCAGCCACTGGCTGAATCATTTGCATGGTGAAAAAAAATGTCCATAAATAACGAAGTAAAAAATCAGCAAAATCGGCCTGATCACTGTGGAACCTCCCTCCACATTTAAGGGAGTCATTATCCTAAATGAACATAGATTTACTTGATTTGCGCCGCCGTCGATATTTACAGCAAATGATGAGATTCAGACAGTAGCCAATTGAGAAGTCAGTCCCTGAAGGTTTCTCCGGAGATGGCTCGATCCTCTCCTTCACCCGCCGGCTTTTAACTCTGAACGAGCTGTGACAAGGGGAATCCATCCATTGATTTACGAGGAGCACGTAATGTATGCTACGATGGGCAACGCGAGGCTACCACGGAGGTCTGTGCAAACAAACCTGAATGTGTCTCTGACTGACATCCCATCCAGGCTGTCCTCCTGCCTTGTGTCCAGGAATGTCTGGGAAAGACTCCAGCAGAGGAGATCCCATCCAAGTGGTGGGAAGATGGATGGATATTGTATAAAATAAAACACCTAAAAACCTGTAAATCTAAAATTTGTTCTTAAACTTCTGGGAGACCTAACTTGGATTGGAAACTTCAATGTTTAGAGCGTTGACCTTGAGATGATGTAGCGAATGGTGTTATTGCTACGCATTGTGCTCTCTAAAGCAGTGTACAAATGGATCGCTTAGCAATGCATTATTTACTATGTGCCATAGTTCCGATCTGCTGTCAGCTTTGACTTTCGCCAGCCTGGATACTATGCAGCACTCTGGCCAATCACAGCTCAAGCTGGCAGATAATAATTAACTTGGGTGCCATGCTTTGTGACACACTGCAGGATCCATCACACCGACCAATGCCAGAAGAGGCAGTCCGGCAGAAACAAACAGAGGAACCTGAAGGGACTGGGACAGTGGGCGCAGTTGTGTTTCAGACCCAAGGGTTACAGGTTTGAGTCCCTTATTCAAAATGCTTGTAGACATCTGCTAAGTGTGGATAATTAACCCACCGTCACCAATATCACACAGGGCCTGCTGAGGTTTTTCTTCCCCCACAATGCGCCCCCCCGGAAAATCCTCCGCTGAGGGTTTTCTGGCACTTTCCATGGTGCCGCTCACATGTGGAGCCCTTTCTCCACGCCTCGCACGGTGAAAGAAAGCTCGCGCCACCGCTGGTCCATTCTTCCTGACTAAGCTCGCGATTTACATGGCTATGCAGCTGCGCCCGGCCCCCCGAATCCTGGATCCGGCTCGCGGTAATGTGATTTCTCTCCGGAAGGACCGGGACCATCAACGTAAGAAGCTCAACCCTTCGGGGGTACACCCTGCCTCAGTCCCACCCCGCCTGCCACATCACCCTTTCTGCTGCTGCATCTTAGTTACTGAGTTGAAAACGCCTGGTCTTCGAGTTCCACGGCTACTGACTCGCAGTACGCAGTGTTTGCCACCACTCAAAGCGTGCATTCGCATGGGGCCTCCTATGGCCCCCTGTTTGGCCACAAACAGTCACGTCCCTAAATATTAAATAAAGGCATTTTTTTTTATTTAGAAGATGCTGCAGCAGCATGTTCTGTTAACCAGCTAGCTAGCTATGACATTCAGACTGTGTTAGTTATATACCGGCAGTTTGTTTTGGAAATATCTAAGGGGGGTT
>JABFDZ020000084.1:6419344-6444723 GCA_019775955.2 Pollimyrus isidori
GTTGTACCCATGAGCCAGAAATGCCCCAGCAAAAATACCCAGGAAGCAAGAAAGCCTAGAAAAACAATAGGAGCCCAAGGCAACCCGACCCGTAGCGGTATTCCAGGCTGCCGGGCCGCAGAGGTGGCGGGGGGGGGGGCTAGGCGTGTTCTACGGGGATGGGGGAGGACTGGAGGTGCCGCGGCATGCGGAGGAATCTCGTTTACGGAAAGAGCTGAGTCGGCGTGCAATCTGGCGAGTAGCGGGCCGCGGTACGCGAGGCCCAACCGTGCCGTGTGAGCCGTCGGCCACCATCTATGCAAATGAGCGACAGCCGCTTCAGACAGCCTCCCCTGGTCAATGATGTCATTTGGAGTCGCGCTGCATGTGTGGTTCTGCAGGGTATTCTGCTCGATATGTGCCATCCTGCATGGTACTGTGCTGCACATGGGCTGTTCTCCGCGGTACCCTGCAGTATATATGCGAGTCTTTGTGGTACCGCTCTGCATATCTGTGGTTCTGTGTAGTCTTATTCTTCATATGTGAGCTTCTGTGTAGAACCGTTCGGTGTGGTTCCGTTAATGCACAATTCTGTATCTACATGGCTCTGTGCATGAATCATGTCTGTCTTCTGAATAAGAGTCACATTTGTAATACAAGATAGTTAATATACATTATTTTGAGTCTATGGTTCTGCTTAAAGTTAACAGAAATACAGGGGTGTGGTTAAGGTTCAGGGAGACGGGTCAGGCTTTGTTTGTGCTCATTGTGGTGGGTCTTTCGTGTTGGGCATAACTCGTAGTTTGTTAATGTAATATTCAGTCTAATCGCCACTCGTATTTCACTGGAGGTGAGTTTCAGCAGTTTCCGAACCATAAACCGTTTGACACAGAGCCTCTTCGAACAGAAGCAATAGAATCTGTGATCTGATTTATTTAGAGATTACATATGCGATACGAAACATAAAACTCAGGGGAACGTCTTCTGACAGCTATCATTTTTAGTTACACAGCTCTCATTTTTAGTTGGACTGTTAGTAGGATGAAGTGTTGGTCTTTCCATCCATCCATCCATCCATCCATCCATCGAAGTATGTTTGCATGTGTGCTCTTTCACATAAATGCAGCGTCTTTACGCCTTTGTGTGTCTGCAGCCTCGTACAAGTTCCCCTCCTGGATGTCTGGATGTCCCGTGTGTGTGTGTGTGTGTGTGTGTGTGTGTGTGTGTGTGTGTGTGTGTGTGTGTGTGTGCTCCCTTCCGTTGCCCCCTCCCCCGAACTCTGTCCCCCCAAGGCACCGTCATCGATGGGCTGCCCGTTTGATTACACTCACCGCAGCTTAAAAGGCTCTAATAACACAGTAATTAATCCATTGACCAGACAGGGGCTGATGAACTACAACAAAGACATTATCTTTACCTTTGCCCTCCATGCTGGAGTGGTGAGGGAGTCAAACACACATCCCTCTGTCTCGTTCCTTTACTCCACTCATTATTCTTGCACCTTCCCCATCTCTCCCTCCCGCTTTGCCTCTTCCCCAACCATCTCCTTTTTCTGGTCCATCTCACCATCCCTTTCTCCCTCTCTTCCTGCATTTCATCCCTACATCTTTGTCCCTTTCTCCCTCTCTTCCTTCTTTCCATCTCACAATCTCTCCATTCTATTCTCCCTCTCTCCTCGTCCATCTCACCGTCTCTCCATTCTATTCTCCCTCTCTCCCCGTCCATCTCACCGTCTCTCCATTCTATTCTCCCTCTCTCCTCGTCCATCTCACCGTCTCTCCATTCTATTCTCCCTCTCTCCCCGTCCATCTCACCGTCTCTCCATTCTATTCTCACTCCCTCTCTACTCATCTCTCTACACCTTTCTCCCCATTCATTCCTCCGTCTCTCTGTGACACGCTGATCAATTCCCCATCAAATCTTAATGCTGCAGTTTAACTCAAGTGTGGCATCTTAATTAGGGCGATAACTGTGTGCTGTCAGGGTCATTGACTGCACCTGCCACTGGCCAATGGCGGCCATTGACAGCCTGCCAATGAGGTGGCGGGGGGGGGGGGAGGCAGGATGGGCCGGACAGAAATGGGACACCACACACCTTACTGTAACATCGGCTCAGGGAGTGAAGCTATCAGCAGAGGATAGCTAACGAGCTAATGTCATAACAATTGTTATTTAAATCACGGCGGTTCCTCATTTGCCCACAGTAGCAATACTGCACTCTCTCCCCCCCCGTTCGGCAGCACAGCGGCCAGATCAGCTTCTGAATCGCACAAAAAGATACGATTATGTTACGAGGAAATACATTAACAGCCTGGCTGGATGTCTGAAGAAGTGGAATCGCGGAAAAAGATGGATATTGAGGGCTGTAAATAATGAATGAAGCGACATAAGATTTGGCGGTGAGGGGGGATGAATGGTGTGATGAGTCTGCGGGCCTCTCAGAGAAAGCAGACGCGTGTGCCGGCGCCCGGGCTCACACGCACACGCGCAGGTCGGTCCGGGAAAGCCGTCGCGGGAATCGATGGAGGATGCGGCCCTCAGCTCCGGCCCATTCGTCATGCAGTATTTATGAAGCTGTCGCCAGTTCCTTCTCTCCCCCACTGGAACACAGCTGGAAAGTCGGCATGTTTATCACTGCTAAGGCCACGGGTGCCAGATGTTAGGGTAGGAGTCACCTGCACCCACAGCGTCAGCTCCGAGCCCACACGGGGGGGCAGGTCATCAACCCCCTTCCAGGGCTGGATCCGTGTGTGTGTGTGTGTGTGTGTGTACACATGCATGTGTACAATGAGGTAAGCGCTATTAAAAACAACAAACTGGCATGTGCCCTAACTAAAAGCGATGAAAAAAAGTGAGGAGTAATTTAATAAGCAAAATCAAAAGTAAGGGAAAATATATAACAGACGCAAAATTTTTAAATAATTTTAAAATACAATTATAACCAAAGTGCTTGGTATAAGAACACACTGAAAATACATGAATGGGCTCCACAGTGCAAAGACTAAAGTGATACTAAACAATAAATGCATATAAAACAAATCATAAACCAAAACCAACAACAATTTACACCAATTGCAGCTGCAATCAAAATGAGTAAACTGAAAAACTATGCCATCCATATCACAATCACCCCCCCCCCCCAAAAAAAAAAATAAAATAAAATAAAAAATTGGGCACATACCTTCCTATAACTCACTTCTGTGTTGAACTAAGTTGGGAAGTCTATTTTTTATTACTCACCTATTATAGACCTTTGTTTTTCCTAATAGATACATAGAAATTATACTGTGAGTAGAAGGTCTACAATGCAACCACACAGAATAGGTGGCCATAGATGTTTCCAAACGGAACTAAAGGCAATGAAAAAAGTTGGCAATTATTCCAGATGCACTTTCACCTCGGCAGGGTGTGAGGAAATGTATGGATCATTGATTTGAATCATCTGATAGACGATTGTGGGCTGTCAGGACAGAACCCACAACCCTGAGAGTTTTAAAATGAATTTATTATGGAGACAAACATTATCGTGCTTGTTTTGCGTATTTTCTTGTTGATCACAATAGTAATTTTGCACGGTGAATTTAATCCCAATTAATGAAACAATAATTCAAAACTTTAAAACTGTTATTATTGTTATAACCTTGACAGGTATGTAACGCTATTTGTACTTATGAGGACGCGTTGTCCTGAGAGGAAACAGCAATCCGCAGCGCTGCACTGGTTTGCTCGGGATTGCTTACACTTGCTAGGGAAGGACAGAACCCCACAGCATCCCTGCGTGGATGCGAGCCCGATTAATGCGCAAACATCCCTCTCTAGTGGACAATTCGGGGAATTACATTCATCCACCATGTAAACGTCGTCTGCTCAAAAATTCAAATAACTCGAAAGATTCTAATGGATAGCAGTGACTCACCCAAAACAGGACGACACAAGACAAAAGACTCTTTTGTTATTCACTCCAGCTGAGTTGTCAAGCGAATAACCAACGAATTAAACTTAACAGCTTTTTATGACTCAGTTATTGGCAAAAATTTGGATCTCTTTAAATCATACATGTCATACCAGGACAAGGCTGAAATGCCCGGATGCATTTTGCGATAGTGCTTGAAAAGGTAACATATTGTTAAACGAGTACGATTCAAATATGCATAATATAAACGGGAGGTATTACGGTAAGCATTGCAGATCAGCACATTTCACACTCCGGCCGCTCACGGGACCCCGTCTCCGTAAAACGGTGCAAATCGCAAAGGTCCACTACAACACAGACATTGGCCAAACACTTGAAGGCTCAGCTTGCCAAAGCAGTGCTTTTATGATGGCAAGCAGCTGAGTTACACAAATAAGTAAACACAAAGCATGTGGCACATTAAAGAATTCCTTTAATGATCTTTTAAACCTTTCAATGCATGTATCAACCACAACCAACACAAATGCATACATTAGTTAGCATTAAATTAAATCTAGAAACGTGTTTAAAGTGTTCACTTTTAAACAGACCACTCTTTTGCCATGCATCTTTTTGGTCTCTGTTCTTCGCTGCCGTTCTCCACAAACGCATTACGATCGCTGGTGATGAGGATCCGTCTTTACAACAGAACTTGAAATGCGGCACGCAATGCCATCCAGTGACTTTAAGACGCATTATTTCTCATCTGGCAGATCAACCCCAGTTAAAACAAAGCTGGCTATAAATGATTATTTTTATTTCTTCCGTGGAACCTTGTCACCCAGTGGGACCTCTTGGATTAGTTTCTATCGAAGAACAAACACAAAACCTCAGACGCGCATATAAACCGTAACACTGTATGAAAGTGTCTCATTACAGAGCGGTGTCACTGCAGGGCATGTTAAAATACCTTCAGCAGCCGAGAATAGTACGCTCTGTCCTCCTCGAGCTCCCCCCGCCAGTCGTCCACTTGGTACCTCCGACAGGCCAGGAGCAGCTCATTAACGTCATAAAGGAGGGCGGGGTCAATGGAATGCCCGTTGATGAGACTGACCAGGTACTCTCTGTAGTGTTTCCTGGGCAGATGTAAACAGAAGCCAAAATTAAACCAGGGTTGAATAAAGACTCAGAGAATCACCGTCATGGAGAAGTGGTTAGAAGATGAATGGAAGAACGATATGCCATTTTTTATAATGTTGGATGAAATACGGCAACTACGAAACACTGGCAATATTAAACAGCCTTGTGTCCTGGCACCTGGAAGCCAAACGTGTCTGCGCAGAAGTAACTCCTGCAGCAGTTAAAGGTACAGCTGTTATACCTCAGGTATCTGCTTTTAGTTCTGCTGTTGTACCCTTGACACCAAAGACATCCAGCTTGTATAAAGTGTAAAAACAAGTGTAAAAAAAAAACAAACAAACAATAAGCACAACCGTTTGTTCTAAGTGTGTTTTGTTAACTTGAGTGTCTGTTGTTAGGGCTGCTTGGGGTGGTGGAGGAGGGAGGGGGGGGGGGGGTCCCGCACTCGCAGAGCCCCGCCTGACCCGGTTGAGTCTGGGCCCCACACGCTGCGTCTGTCTGGTGGCCTCCATCATCTTTCTGCTCCATCACACTGCACAGCCCTGGGGAGAGCAACGGTTATGTAAAACACGCATCCATCCATCCATCCAGGTCAGACTCATGAGGGGGAAGCCTGGGATCCACCCTGGATGGAATATCAGTTAAATTAACATGGTTTATAAGCACAGAGTTCAATGGCACATTCCAGTACTGAGAAGGATGCTTATGTGACATAGGCTCCACCCCCATGCACATCAGCAGCTGGAAGATGGATAGATATACATAGTTGACATGCACATAGTTTACCAGAGCACTTCAGAACTGACGGCCATGCACTGCATACAAACATGCGTACCAATTGCACCACAATAAAAACATATTTCATCTTCACAGACCAAACAGAAGCTTTCGAAATATTCGTTTTCGGAACAAAAACAAAGAGGTCACATGACAATCGGAATGGCCTCCTCTTAGTGTTAACACATGTCTCACTGACTATTGAGTGTGGGAAGCTAACGGCTAAGCTCAGCTGAGCTGCACAGAACTAGAGGCTGCATATTCAGCTAGCCTCGCCGGTACTGCTGGGTTACTAATGCGCTGCCTGTAGAGAAACATCCTTCATCTGGATAGTTAATGTGCATTCCAAAGGTTTCATTAGACTTACTGTTGTGGTGTTAGCTAGATAAACGGTATGTCAGTAATGTTTCCCAGGGTCTGAAATCACAGAGCTTTAGTGCACTGGGGTGGAGTAGGAACATGGATTCAGGGGGCCCATCATTTTACAGGGGCCCGTGAATACATAAAATTATATGTAAAATTGGGTGGGCGGGCCCAAGGTGACTTACTGTCAGGGGGCCCATAATTTTACAGGGGGCCAGAATTAACACTGTTGCAGTTTTCAGTCTAACCTTCATCCTTTTAATTAATGATGACTGACGGCTGTTGTATTCATCTGTTAGTAACGCAGGGCCTGATCCTCAGACACGAAGGTCTGGTCTTATGGTCACAATATGCTGTTTACACTCTATTTTAAATAAACCAAATGATGCTCTTCTTTTGCATTATCACTCTTCCTCAATGGAAGAAGCATTTGGGAAATGTGCCTGGAGTGGGCGGGGCTCCAAGTTGACAGCTTACCCGGCTGTATCCCATGGGGTGGCTCTGTGTTGAAGGCCACGCCCCTTTTCTGCAAACAACCAATGAAAACACATTAAGGGCGTACTCACACTAGAACCATTTGCTCTGAAGTTGAACCATGCTTGAGCATGACTGTCCCCCTCCCCCGCTGGTCTGTGCTCACATTGCACCTGACATCCCAGGCCCAAGCATGCTTTCATCATTAATGTGCGACTTTTTGTGTTGAAGAAAACAGGAAGAACAGCACCATGGAGTTAATGATTAATGTCCTTATTTTGTGGCTTTTTTGTAGCCATTTTGGGTACAATGACACATGGCCTCTTTTAGGTTTATCGCATATGCAACGCAACAATTTTCATTTAAAAAATGCATGTACTCTTGCATTATTCCCATGTACTCTTGTCAGTCCAAATTTTCAGCAAACACGGTACCTTTACTGTAGACCAAAGTAATCCCTTTTACTGCCAAGTTTGTAAAAGGTTTTTGCTTTTAATCCAATAACTGGCGTAAAAATCTGTCCTGACGCCTTTTGGTATCATACACCAAAAATTTTAATGAGAGGCGCATTATGATTCCCAAACGTAGGTTATCCGTATAAATTCAGCGTATCCTTACATTTATTAAATTCTCTATGTAGCAGACCACGCCACATGCCACTGTTCTGGTAAATCACGGAAGAGAAAAGCACTGAAGTGGCGGTGAAGAAAGGAACAGCTCAGCGGCCATAACATCTTTTACAAGAGGAGATATTGTGGATAAACAATGTATAAAGACGATGTGGCAGCACTTTTTGCAATCCGGCACGGTTAAGAAAACCTGTTGTTCAAACATATTTCTACACCCGTTATTAAAGCCCTGTAGCTGACATCCTATTTATGTTCTGTACTATGCGCACAAACCCTGAGTCCGACGGACCTGTGTCCTGACCGACCTCTCCAAGGCACGGTACAGAGCGATCACACTAGTCAAATTAACTGGACTCTGGGAGTCAGTACACCCTAAATGAGCACAGACAGCCTGTTCAGGGCATGGCCAGGGCCATTGGCGTGTGCGGACAGGGGCGACCCTGAGCGTTAGCGCGCCAACACATGCTCGTCCATACAGCACCTGCAGCAGGGCCTGCAGCCGAGCCGGTTCCCAGTCCCTCAGGTAGAAGAGGCAGTCCCGGGGGTGGTGAGCATGGAGCCCCGTCACGCTGCAGTGGGGCACCGAGCATGTCTGCACACAGGATGTGCGGGAGCCTGTTACCCCTCCATGCATCTCAATGCCACACCAAAAAACCTTCTTCTGGAATATTATGTAACTGCACATTTCTTTCACTCTCATTGATTAGCACTCTTCTCTCTCTTTCACTCTCTCCATCTATGTCACTTCCTTTCTAACGCTCTCCCTCTCTGACTCTCTCCATCTATGTCACTTCCTTTCTAACGCTCTCTCTCTGACTCTCTCCATCTATGTCACTTCCTTTCCAACGCTCTCCCTCTTTGACTCTCTCCCTCTCTGACTCTTCCTTTCTAACGTTCTCTCTTTGACTCTCTCCATCTATGTCACTTCCTTTCTAACGCTCTCCCTCTTTGACTCTCTCCCTCTCTGACTCTTCCTTTCTAACGCTCTCCCTCTTTGACTCTCTCCATCTATGTCACTTCCTTTCTAACGCTCTCTCTCTGACTCTCTCCATCTATGTCACTTCCTTTCCAACGCTCTCCCTCTTTGACTCTCTCCCTCTCTGACTCTTCCTTTCTAACGTTCTCTCTTTGACTCTCTCCATCTATGTCACTTCCTTTCTAACGCTCTCCCTCTTTGACTCTCTCCCTCTCTGACTCTTCCTTTCTAACGCTCTCCCTGTTTGACTCTCTCCCTCTCTGACTCTTCTTTTCGAACACTCTCCCTCTTTGACTCTCTCCATCTATGTCACTTCCTTTCTAACGCTCTCCCTCTTTGACTCTCTCCATCTATGCTACTTCCTTTCTAATGCTCTCCCTTTTTGACTCTCTCCCTCTCTGACTCTTCTGACCCTCTCTCTCACTTTATTCCACTCTGATGCCCCCCCTGACTCCCCGTCACTGTGACTCACAGTATGGAAAGGGTTGTTGCAGCCACTGCAGAACTGGTAGCGGCACTGGGAGCAAGTGAAGTGCATGCACCCCCCCTTGGAGAGGGCGTACTGGAACCTGCAACTGGGGCAAGCTGAAAGGGAGGGTGACCAAGGAAGGAGGAAGAATCAGCATTTATTTACCTGCATCATATACCATGACTGGATGAGAAAGACTCTTATAAAGAGCAGTTACTCTTCATTCTGCACATAAGCAGTATCAGCTATACTCTGAAACTCAAACTGAAGTTATCTCTCATATTTGTATGTTTTGCACAGTTGGGGAGTACGTTTCAGACAGAAAGACATTTCACTGTATGTTGTACCAGCTATAACTACATGTGACGAATAAAAATCTTGAATCTTGAATCCTTATCATATAGCGGTCTGTTATTGTGACCCTTGGAGATACTATGAGGATCTCCGGACGCCCGCATTTACACCCGGCGCAGACACACTCACTAATGCCGTTGTCACGCAGGTAGCCAGCCAGGCCCTGTCTCTGGTACTCAGGGTCATTCTCCCTCTTCCAGGCTTGAAACTGCTCACATGTGAGTCCGGCGTGCTGGGACTCCCACTGTCATTGAGGGGAGGGACAGGATGTCAGACTCAACGAAACTCCCAAACCAAGGAACATTAACACCCAGAGCTGATTATAATTCTCACGAGGGGATCAAACAGTAGGCAGTACAATTTATATGGATATTAGAGAGACAGTCAATAGTTTAAAGCTTTCATTTTCAATCCTTAGAAAAGCCTTTGCAGTTTGATGTGCTCGCATACAGTTACAGCGCAAAAGTCTACGGCATTCAAAAAAAACATTTTAATACAATTTAACATTCAATATCTGCAAATTAACAGTAAGAATTTCTTACCTGCTCCAAAAGGTTACTGATATGTAATTGGATGGCTAGATGATCACCGCTTCAGTTACCAAATATTTCACCACCAATTCAATTGAAAAATTAACTAGTTGAATAACTCAATGAGGTGCTGATTAGCCAAGCTGTGCTAGTGTGTGAATATGTGTGTGAATTGGATGGTTGCTACAAATACTGGGTTGACGTGAGGAGAGGATTTGAAATGGCTGAGCTTACACACTTTGACAGATATCATAGTTTTGCACCAAAGTGAAGATCATCTGAACATCATTTCCCTTGACTGCCTCAGACTTTTGCACAGTATTGTACATCCAAAGGTTGATACTCACTGGTTTCTTGCACTGGGCACAAAAGCTGTTCCTGCAGTGGAAACAGGTGACTTTGAGCTGATCTCCGTCATAGATGAAGCCGCAGGAACACTGATGTGGTCCATAGAGAAGAGAAACCAGGCGCAATGACATTAATGCCATCGAGCACCGATATGCTCGTCATTATTCCATACAGAAGCAAAATGGCCCAAAGTGTTGCTCTGGAGACAGTTATGAGGGTCCCAGAGGCTGTCTACCAGTGACATGTGATATTAAGACCTGTGGTGAAGAATGTAACATAGGCAAATTGAAGAAAGAAAGAAAGAAAGAAAGAAAGAAAGAAAGAAAGAAAGAAAGATACCGTAGATAGATAGACAGACAGAGATAGGCAGACAGACAGACATATAGATAGACAGAAATAGATAGATAGACAGATAGATAGATAGGCAGGCAGACAGACATATATATAGACAGAGATAGATAAATAGACAGATTGTTTATTATCATTGCATATTGATATACAACAAAATTCAGTTTTAAACATGTCGTTAAGCACAGCAGCTTAAAATGGCATAAATATCGAAGATAAAAATAAGGCCATGTAAGTGTGCATCACACTTCAGCCACACTTCGGCACAGAGAGAACACTACTGTAAATGAGGTGAGGGCCATGTGTCTGTCCCTGGCCGACATGCTGAAGCACAGTGCCTGTAAGGTCTGTCTCCACTCACGTGGCTGCACCACAGAAACTTCGGGTCCTTGATCAGCGCTTGCTCCGTCAGCTTCTTATGGAAAAGCTCGTACACCTCAGGCTCCAGGCATTCCCGCAGCTAAACAGAAAAATGGCTCATGGGCACCCCCTACAGGCCAAATGCCGCACTGCATGATCCCTTTGGAAAACGCAGCTTCTCCAGGATGGAGAAGGTAGCTTAAAGTGGTACTACACCACCTGTTTTGTTCGAGAGGGAAGAAGATCCTTCCAAGATGTTCAGTCTCTTTCTGTACCTGAATGTCCAGGGTGGAGAAGTAGCTGTTGAGGTGCTCAGGATCATTGATGTCAGGTTCCCAGCATACAGGACACACCATGTCACGGATGTGTTTGTCTCTCACAGCAATGGTGAAGTGCTGCTGGAAACAGTCGCAGCAAACGGAGCACTGACAGGAGGTCAGTGACTGCATCTGTCAGGGACATGGGGGGATGAGCACAGAACTGACAGGAGGTCAGTGACTGCATCTGTCAGGGACATGGGGGGATGAGCACAGAACTGACAGGAGGTCAGTGACTGCATCTGTCAGGGACATGGGGGATGAGCACAGAACTGACAGGAGGTCAGTGACTGCATCTATCAGGGACATGGGGGGATGAGCACAGAACTACCAGGAGGTCAGTGACTGCATCTGTCAGGGACATGGGGGGATGAGGTCAGAACTGACAGGAGGTCAGTGAGTGTATTTGCTAGGGACATGGAGGGATGGGCCTGCAACTGACAGGAGGTTGGGGACTCGCCTTGCTGTGGGGGAAGACGGACAGGCAGATAGGACACTCCTTGGTGAGGACGCGGCGGATGAAATCACGGTCATGTGACTCCCTTACGGCCTGCACCACATCCTCCAGAGTATAAGGCACTCCGGGATCCTGCAGCAGCGACAGGGCCAGCTCACAGCGCCCCCAGCTGGGCAGGTCATAAACGGCGAGCAGTCGGCGGCACACTCGCTGCACGGAGGTCAAGAGGAGATGAGGTTAGAGGTAGGGCCTGGGGAGCACAGTTACCAAGGATGCCGTCCACTCTGCTGCAGCCCCCACCTGTTTGTCGGGGTGCCGGACGTCGAGGCTGGGCTCCGGTTGATCGCTCCACATGCGCTGGTGGAAGGGCTCCAGCAGGGGGCGCTGCAGGAGGGACAGTGCACCCCGCAGCTCTCCTCCACTCAGCCGCAGCGCCTCTGCACACTTGGCTGTGTCACCGAGGCCTAGCGAGCACAGCTCACGCACCTGAGGTCACGCGGGTTAGGGCGGAGTCAGGCTAACCACACATGTAATGACTGAACAGCCCGTCACTCATCCGGATAGCCCTACCTTGGTGCGCCTGTCCCTCAGCACCAGCCGCACCGCCTTCTCAGTGTCGCCCCCTGCTGCCAGCCAGGCCTGCTTCGCCTCGGCCCGGGACAGATGAAGACTCCCACCCGGGGCCGTGGACCCTCCATCCTTCGAGGAAGAATCACATGACGCGGGGCGCTCTGAGGGGGGTGCTGGCTGGACGGAGGCAGCCATGGCGCAGATTTCATCCAAGAGGGGGGGCAGCTCAGACTTCAGCCAATCACAGGGTGACTGGCTGCCCGCAGTGGAGACACACTTCGCTGTGTATACCTCCTCTGGGCTGATGCCCTTCCTCTCGCCCTCCTGAGAGAACAATGGCAAAAGTCCGACAACGATTCTGCAGTGAAATGCTAATACAGTGCGACTGGTCATTAACTTTAAAGAAAAATGGCCGACGGGGGACGAATACTCATTTGGTTTCACCCACTCGAATCAGCTGAATCAGCTTTAAACCCTGCTCTCTCATCACTTTCTGCCTCTTCAGATCAGGGTCCTCTGGGGGCTGGACTTTAGGCTCGGTGGGTGCCAGGGGCACCTCCTTAACCGGAGACTGTGGGAGGGGCTTAGAAGGAGCGGGGGCAGGGTCTGGGCGTGGCAGGTCACACATCTCACATATAAGGGAGGGGGTGGAGTTTGCATATGTGCAGAACTGACACACCCACTAAGAGGAACAAGAGTAAAGAAAAACGGGAGATGAAGCTTTACTGACAGAGAAAACATGAAAGACAGAGGAAGGTTCTTGTCCGAATGCTGAACGAGAGACAGACGAATAACTAACCTGGCTATTAGTTTGTCTAGGGGGCTCTGATGCAGGCTGGGGAGAAAAGGCCGACATGACGGGCGGTCGTGTGGCCAGACGGGGGCGCTCACACACCTCACATAGCACACTGCTCCCGGCATTCACCACAGTGCAGCTCTTACATTGCCACTCTGAGAGAGAAAGAAAGCATGTATGTGTGAGAGAGAGCACACATTCCCCATTACGCCTATGAGGGCAGCAGCCCTAACCTGTGATGGTTGAAGGTTGCAGTACTTCCTCCAGCTCAGCGGTGGCAGCAGAGAGCATGCTGACGGGGCGAGTTCGCTCGCAGCTGACGCAGAACACTGCCTGGACTTTGTTCACTGTGGTGCAGTGCACACACTGCCATGTAGAAGGGGACGACGAGCTGAGACAGAAAGATTTAAGATGTTTTCTGACCACCGGCTGAGAATTTTGTTTTGGGTGGGGTCTCTTTGTTTTGGGTGGGGTCTCTTCTCACACCTTAAAGTCCTATGAGGTTTAGTCGCAGTAATGATATCCCGGATATGGCCGGTCCTCCCCGGGTGAGAGTGGTACAGTCTGTCGCATTCTGAGCATAGCCGTTGCACGCAGGTGGGGCAGTGGGCGGAGACTGGGAATATGCCACAGATGGTGCAGTTGTCTGTAAAGCAAGACAGAAGAAGAGAAAATGGACATTGGGCACATTTGGTGGTTCATTCATGCTGACACGTGCCCACTAAGGGATACCAGACAGGCACTACATAATGGATGCTCACCTGGCCTGGGCACCTCTGTGAGCTCTCGCCTGTGAGAGGCCCGGCTGGGATGGCGGTGGAACACGAGGTCACATGACTCACAGAAGGTGATGGAGCCACAGGGGGGGCAGAAGAGAGAGGGGTTGCCCCCACACAGGCAGCAAACTCCTTCAGATAGATAGATAGATCAGTGACATTGGCAACATGAACTGACAGACAAAATGGAGACAGGCAGAGGTAGGGGGTCTCACTTGCTTGGGAGGAGGGGCTCCTGGAGGCGGAAACTGAAACTGGGCTCTGAGAGCTGGGAGGAAACGAGGAGGTCAGAGGCTGGGCCTCTGTCTCCCACAGTTTCCCAGTAGCCAGAGCAGGCACGTCAGAAATGGACTTGGGCTCATCCTGGAAAAATAGCACTAAGGTCGCTTTTACCAGGTAGCACATCCCCTGACGCACATCAGTGTGTTCTTTGAGAACATCTCCCTGCCCGCCCTCCACAGAAATTCCCAGCCATCGCCCCCTAATGGTAGAAGGAGCTCGCAACACCTGTTAGAACCACAGAATCACTCACCCAGACTTCTGGCTGCCTCCTGACTCAATTAAGCCCCAAGAATTAAATTCAGCCACACTTGGCTGCATTTACATCAGAACACCCAGACTAATTATAAGTACTTCTGACTCTATTCTGTGTTTATTAGATTTTTATCAAAATGGCTGTTCGCCATGGAAACATCAACATTGCATAAAGAGACACACACCTGCTCCCCCAATGGCTGCTCCTGCCTGAGAGAGGGGATGACTCTCTCGAAGAACTCCGGGTGGGGGTGAGAGTCCTGTACCGGCACACAGCTGATTTTACTGAGGCACAGGTGACCTACAGAGTCACTGCAGAACTACCCCAGACAACACTACTGTTTCATTAAAGTTTCAGACCTTGATGAGCATATCCAGCTCCATACGTAAGGTCATGACCTCCACAGTGATGGCAGCCACCTTCATGATGTCGGGTTCTATGACGTCGTCAGGGAAACTGAGTCCGTCTGGCTGCTGATTGGTGTATCCATAGAGACACAGTACAGCCCTTCCTCCCTAGGAGATACAGATCACAAATTGCTGTAATAAGTATAATCCAAAAACTAAAAGTACAATGCATTTGCTACTTCAGTTGTGTAAATTTATCACATTTAGCCTAACACTGTGTGGAAACATATGTAGCGGATTGGGATTGGTAAAACTACATATCCCATGATGCATCGCTTCCAGCCCCAGTCTGACCATGGCGAATCTTCTGGCCTTACACTGATGGCATCGACGGTGGCTTTGAAGACAGGATTATTGTGTTTCACGCTCCGCCAGTACTTGGGTCTACTGGGACAGGTCAAGTTACAGCCGTACTTCTCCAGTATGTTTAGGGCAGTGGACAACCTCTGTAGAGACTGAAAACTCTGACGTGAGAGGCAGGGAGGGGCAGGTGAACACAGGCAAGAATGCAGGAGATGGTTAGAGAGAATAGCACGAATGGTCATGGAACAAAAAAGACATGACAAGAAGTTTCAAGCGCAATGAGGGGGACATGCTGTTGTGTCCAACAACCATTTAACCTTAGTGTTTATATTTTAATTTAACAGGCAAGAGCGCACAGGTGACACCACCTTGCTGACCATGGGATTTGGGCCTCACCTCGTAACGGCTCTCCCCGGCACCGTTCCCTTCCACCATGGCCTCGGCGGCGATGTGCCGATATTTGGCTGAGAGGGGCAGCGGGATGTCGGCCATAGCCACTATGTCGGCCTTGACCTCCGTGGACGAGCCGGTTGCCGAGAGACGGGCCACAGCTTTGGCTCTCATCTCCTCCAGCTGGGCTGACAGGTTGGCCATGCCTCTGCGGGTGAGAGGACTGTCCAAGGGGAAGGGTGCGGGAACACCAAAAGAACAGCAGGAGGCAGTAGAGTTCACTTTAACATGTCCACAGAGCCCTGCCAGGGTATTTAAAGTGCACATCAATCAGAATATTACAAGTGAGAAAAAAAAGTAGATAATGCAGCTGAACCTCCACTGATCATTGTAATGTGTTATTATTTATCAATTTATTCAGTCCCACTACTTTTATTCTGCTGTACTTATCGTTTACATACACATTGTTTATGTTTATAAATCCTTGCGTCCAGCCTCCCTGTTTCCAACTATCCTGTGTTGTGCAGTGTAAGTACTGTGAAAATCCTCACTTTGATATCTGCTGTTTCTACCTGACACCATAGCCTGTTATAAACCTGCACATGAATGGATGGAAATAAAGCCCACGTGACTTTAACTCCTGGAAGATGGGGACGGTGCTCTCGTTATCACTACAGAACACAGTCCCCCAAACATACTGACCAGCTATTTTGTGACACACCGTGCGTTACATATCACCTGTGTAAAAATATCCTCTGCCAGGTAACGCGATGTGTGTCAACGAGTTACAACAGCGTGACGTACACCATTATTTACTGCAATATGCATGTTTTGAACGTTTTACTCGTGTGTTTAATGGTGTTCGCATCATTTTAAAACATCACTAAATCATATATTGATCCAAACGCACAAAATAACTATCAAATATGTTTATAAGACTATAGAACAGAAATATTTTTTTATTGTTTAAAACTAAAAGAAAACTTTTAACACGCTTGTCTATGACTGGGTAAATCAACTGTGCATTTGTCTGAAATGGTAATATTTTAGATATTTATATATATACATATATATGTTGTTTTTTCCTAAATAATTTACCGCGTCGCTGAATGCGTGATTTATAGTGATAACCAAAGCATGGCATTCGGTGACAATAAAAAAGACCTTCATGCTCCACTTGTCCACCGAGCTTACCACTAACTCAGCATATTGAGCAGATGCTTATACCTTTAAATAAGTAACTAATAATTTAACAATCATGCTTCCAATAAGCTTATAAAGTGCTCCTCCAGCCGTCTGTCACGTTATCATAAATAGGCCTATGTAAATGTGCCAAATGGGCATAACATGAAAATAAAATGATTCAGATGGCGACGGATCTGCCTTCACACGCACATGCAGGTTAATGCAGAAGCCCGTTATTTATCAGCATTTTCCCGACTGTCACCGACTGCAGCGTCGCTCTTGTCCATGCTGTCATCACCGTCACCGACGCTCCGCGACACTCACGCCGGCTGCGGCTCCTGGCCTTCGCCCTCTTAGTCCAAAATGCGAATTCAGTGCGACGGCTTCATTTAAAAAAATCCCTGATCATACATAAGATGGAAAACGACCCACCGCTCCGGAAGCGGACTTGCTTTTGACGACAGTGAGGGCTGTAGAGACGCGTGTCCTCCGCTAGGTGGCGCTACGCTCCACATAAAAAAACAAATATTGCGTTTATTTATAAAGACACGAAAATAAAAGGCAATGGCATGAGATCATTGTGATTCACTACCAAGTAATGTGCATGCATCCGTAGTCTGTGGTATGAAACCCCTTCTGTATAAAGGCGTAAATAACATAAATCTGTGCCTGTCGCTCGACTGCAAAGCCTTGGCATGTTAGGTAAATCCAGCGGACTTGTTGAGTGAAGTACATTCGTTACATGACCACAGCGCACTGTAACATTTACAGCACCGCTGCTGTCAGCCGATCCAGTTTCCAGCAGTGAAATTATATCCAGCTGGCTTACACAGCCATGCATTGGCGGGGTATATCGTCCTGTCCCATCGAAGAACAAGGATAAGTATTAAAATCCCATCTGTATATTACGTTATATTAATACAGAAAGCAAATGCTTATGTAGTCCTTGTAAATACAGGTTCAGCATTTCAGTTTGCAGTAGGCTACTGATTTGATAAGACATCCCCCTCCCCCCGGGAAGCCAGAAATAAACAATGTACTAGTTTCACTTTACTAAAGATTACACTGCAGAGAGCATGTGTTTCTCATTCTCTAAATATAGAACGCTCCTCTCCTGGTTAGGAAGGGTTCCGCGAAAACACGTGTTCGCGCTTATATCCTGCGCCTGCCCTGACGCTGCGGCGATATCAACATTAAGGTGTATTGCTTAACTTCCCTATAACCGTGACTTTAAAACACATTTTTCACGTCGTTCGTTGATCAGTGTAAGAAATTGTTTGTATGATTAACAATGTTTTTTTTTGTTTTGATTAATACCTAAAAAAATTGTATCAAACCTACCATTTGCCGTGCAGCAGTACCGCCAGAAGATGGCAGTAAAGTAACACAAGCGAACTGCAATTGCATGCTGTTGTTTTGATTAATGAATACGTAAAATAAATAAATGTGATAACAGTAGAAACATAATAGGAAGACAGATAGTTACTCAGTAATCAATCGGTGACAATCTCAGTAATCAAAGTAATTGATATCTATTGGTATAATATATTACCAAAAACAGCCTTGCATTAATTTTTCCACATAAAATACTTGTACACATACAGTGGAATCCGCTTAAAGTGATGACATCTGTCTGGATGAATTTGCTCAGGATAAGCGTATGATCATTATAACCGATTTTTCCCCTTTTTCTTTGACTCAGGCTGTTACAACGGCAAGGCATGGTGCAGGTAGGAAAAATGTGAACAATCCACTTGCAGTTTAGAAACTAAAGGGATTTATTAAACAAAACAGGACAGAACAGAACACTGAGGGAAATCACAAAATAAACAGGACCACAAGGGGTCGGAAGTAAACTAGAGCAAAAAACAAACAAATTAAAATAAAACCTATAAGCTAACATACAAAGGGAACCGGGCAAGAGCATGATACACAGTAAGAAAGCACAATGACTGACTGGGGAAATTAACAAAGGCAGCAACTTAAATACACTAATGATGAGGACTAACAAAGGGCAGGTATGAACAACTAATCTTCGAGGCCATGGAACAACAAGACACAAGTGAAATAATTTTCAATTATACAGATCCATGGCCTGTACTGCGAAGCGGGGTTACTAGCTTATTGGCGTAACTTGTCAGATTTAAGGTACCACAGTCTAAATGGACATATTCGTTCACTTACATTTTGCCCAGACCACCTTAAATCCGACAAGTTACCCTGATAAACCAGTAACCCCACTTTGCAGTACAGGCCACAGGAATCAGGGAACCTAACAAACACTAAGGCTTCAACAACACGAAGGAAGACTGCGAACACATTTAGACAAAACCTAAATCAATCAGGACGTGAACACGACAAACATAGGACAGAAAAACTAAGATAGAAAATTTAACAAAACACTGGGGAACAGAACAGTAAATTAAAGATGAGCTGGGTTTGCAGCCAGTTGCAAACCCATGACTGGCAGGTTACAGCTTCTGTGCCACACACTCAAACCACTGAGCCATGCAGTAGTCTGGGGAGCAGGGAAAACACACAGGGGTCTAGCACGAAAACACAGGGAACAGGATGGCCAGTGACACCTGGTGGCCAATGGGGGAAGAGACACGCAGGGCAAGAAGGGACAGGTATAGACCCTGACACAAGCAGATTGCCATCTCATTGACATTTGTATATTTATGCAAAATGTATGCATATAAAGTAATAAAATAGACAGTCTAGGTATTTACTAAACTTGATTGACTATTTCAAAATATAGTACAGCTGTTTAAAACCCTTTTCAAATTATAGTGTTGTACAAATTAAATTGCTGTGTATAATTCAAATATGCTATAATACAGTATAATACTATAATAGTATAGTACAGTACTGTATACATGAAATACAGGTTATTGTGCTTTTGCTGCTGTATCTTGTTTTTTGTGGTTTATTATAAGCTTTGATCATTCTAAGATGTAAGATAAGATAAATATTTGTCATTGTTACTATAAAAAACAAAATTGAAAATGCAGTTGACGCGATGTGAGGCATAAGAGTAATAAAAAATATATTAAATATATACAAATTGCACTGAAGAAATATAAAAAATTAACAGTTCTATTTTGAAGTTAAAGCCTGATTACTTTGGGATAAAAACCCCTATAGGCTATTTGTCCTTTTTTAAATATTTGTATATTTGTCATTGAGAGAAAATGACTTTCTTTTTCCTGTGTTCTGTGCATACAGCATTAGCCACAGGTATAGTTAGCCAGAAGCAGACGGATTGCCATAAGGAAACATAGGGCTATCAAAGTAAATTTTTAAAAAAAAAACAAAAACAATTGCCGTAGTTTTATTTTTTTTCCATATGTTGCCATGTATTAAAAAAAGAACAACATTAACACTGTAAGTGGAGTACTTGATTACTATAAAGCAAATTATTTAAACAGTATTTGTACAGGATTGATTCTGTACCAAGGTTTTTGATCTATATAATCGGTTGATCACTATAACAGGGATGACTGTAAGCAGTTTCCACTATACACTTAAAAAAAATGTTGACTCAACTTTAAAAAAAAGTTTTTAGGTTTTTCAGGTTTCAATTATCGAGAAAAATAAAGGAGTATTTTCAGGTTAGACTAACTTAAATATTTAAGCACAACCAAAACGATTTGCCTTTACTTCTACAAATCTAATTAAGTTAAAACAACTTATATCACTACAACTTCTGAACGGATATAATGACTGCATTGTTTGAACTTCGCTGTTTCTCCGTCTTTATTTTACTTCCATCTTACGTCAGTTCTTTACCATATCAGGTAATGTATTTCTGGTAGGCTACAGCAAAGCGTAGATGAAACTGAAGATGCATTAACTTAGAATTTTTCAGATGTTAAGGGAGGGCAAAAATATTTGTTCAAAATGCATATATAGGCCTAACTAAGTTGGCAGAATATTCCTTATTTTAAATTTTGACCAACTTCTAAAATTATGTTGCTAAGATGGGAAAGTATGTTTATGCTGAGAAACATCTTTATTTTAAGTGTTACTTACAATCCCTTCGAACCAGTGTATGAAACGCCGTTCGCTGAATTGCGAATCTATAGGTATGCCTACTTCTTAAATAATAATATTCTTAATAATATATCGGAAATGCAAATCAGTTGTCTACCAAATTTGGTTTTATGACGCACAAAACGCGCACTTCACCATGAATCCACAGGTGCTGCCATACAACCCGCAGATGAGTGCGATGATAAAACCGGATTTAAAAAGAGGACGTTCTTTTATGTTAAGAGGGAGGCGGGGATTTAAGTGCGAAAGTGAAAGTTTAATTTGAGTGAACGGAAGAAAGACAGGGAGACGAACCGATTGTCGCTCTAATGTTAATTTTTTTTCTTAACGACCTATAACTCGTTTACGTCGCTGCCACAATGTCAAAAACCGCCGTTTTAAAAATAACAAAGGCAAATGCCGTCACGGTAAGTAGTGAAACACACTGGGGAGTATAATGAATTGTAAGTATATCTGCAACATGCGTCTTGTTGCTTTAGCCTAACTGGATTTCAACGCTCTTCTGACGAAAAATGATCAGGTAAAAACTGAATAGAAATCCGAACAAACTGGATAATGTGCTAAATATTCCGCATTGATTACGTGTGTTTTAAAACGGTTAAATGGATTACGCATGCATACCGAGATTTATATAGACTATCAAATACAAATTTTAGGTAAAATCATATAAAACAACCGCGGATATGAATTTCAATTACTATACTATATTTGTTGCCGTCTTTATTAAAAAAAACACATAGTCATGCCATCCGCCACCTGCCCCCATGGGTACAGAAATCGAAAGTAAATTTTCGCTATCTCCTGGTATTCCCCTAAATATATTAATCAGAGAAAGGTGAACTATCCAAGCCTGTATACTCTTATGTATGTCTTTTCCGCTTTAATGTCATTTTATAGCCTAAGTAATATTTCACGTTTACATAGGCCTATTGTTTTCGCCGTGCGAAGTTTCGCACATGCGGAAGTTTTGCCATATATGTAATAGGCGAGGCACGGTCGGGTCATGATTTAACTTAACGTGTAATGGTATGCTTTTTTTTGTCCCAGGTGGAAAACTTCGTGCAGACCATATGCACACAGGTATCCCTCGGGCTTTCTCAGCTTTGGACAGTAATGTGATGATGTTATCTAGTCTGGTTTTATCTTCCTCTGGAGTTTCGTTCTTTGATTACATATATCCGCAGGCTTCGCTTTGCCTTACGGGTATTTATAGGTTAAATTTACCTGTTAGGGTTTGCTGACCTGAATAAATATCGTTCTCTTATAAATGGCTTCTATGCATGCTCATTAATTCGGTTGCTGGTCTGTAGGCAGAGGACCTGTTTTCAAATCGCATTCCTGTGAAGATCACACAGCTGGACAAAATGCTCAAGGTTGGTACTCTCAATCAGCCACATACCGACGTCATACTGGGTGAAATGAGGCCAAAGGGGGGTTTGAAATTTGATTCTGGACGGAAAACATTTGCTTGAATGTATATTTGGTTTATTAATTCTTAAATCCCCTCTCCCCATAGGAGCCTGACTTCTGTATCACTAACCTCACCGCTCTCCACGCTCCTCTGGAAATTCCTATTCCCGACCCCCCCACACCAGAGGAGGAGGTCAGCTGATGTTGTTTCTGTCATGTTCCAGACTTCCCTCAGGGGAAGGAGTAAAGTACTAGATGTATTTAGTATTAGTTGGTTGCAGAATCTCAGCAGTGTCCGTGTATCTTTGCATTTTAACTGCTAATTATTTAATTCTTAGTGACTGTTGACTGTACTTGTAAACAGGACTGTATTTGTTTTCTTATGAAAACCAGGAAATGGAAACTGATAAGAATGAGGAGGATGAGAAGAAGAAGAAAAAAGGTAAAATAGCCGATGCTGCCGCTCTTCAGAGTAGCTCTCACCTCTGAGTAACCCCGTACTTCTGAGTAGCCCTCTCCTCCGAGTAGCCACGCACCTCTGAGTAGGCCCACACTTCCGAGTACTCCCCTGCAGCCATGTGGCATTCTGGGTAGAGCCCGTCAGACTGTCACACTTCCCTGTTTGTCCCCGGTCAGCACCAAAGTGCGGCTACATCCCGGGCAACGAGAAAATGGTGAAGCTGCTGGGCAGGGTGAAGCCTGAGATCCGGGACCTGAAGGAGACCTGCATCCTGGTGAGTTTGTACAGCAGAGCGGCGCTGCTCTCACAGGGCTGCCAGATGCTGCACTCAGGCGTCCATTAAAATGCAGCCAGCTGGAAACTATCCGCTGGAGATTGTGCCAGAAAGGGTTTGGGATAGAAAGCATTACAAGCACATTAAGCATTCAGTCAAGGTTCAAGTTCAGTGTAATGTAAGTATTAATTTAGCTATTCTGCTACGTAAGACACAAAACATTACACATCTGATGTGTATATAGTAGCGTGAACAGCATTCAGGAAATGGGTAAATAAATATACGGGAGGGATGGGCAAACGAGAGGTGGCAGAAGTTTCTGGGTGTTTTGAGATCGAAGCAACATAGAGACAGACTGCAGGGTGGGGTGCGAGGACCCGGCAGTTCTGTGTCGCTCCTCAGCAGCAGGTGGCGCTGTGAGCAGCCGCCGTGAGTTTACAGTGACAGGCTCTCCTTCCTGCTTTCCCAGGTCACCTGCTGGATCCAGCACCTCATTCCCAAAATCGAGGACGGCAACGATTTTGGTGTCGCGGTCCAGGTATGGTCACACTTGCCTGTGCCTTAGCTGAGTTACAGACAGGAATTTATTGTCTTTTCAGACAGACAGATGGATAATTCTTTAAATTATTTGTCATTTTTAACACGAATCGCGGTGCCATCACAGATTTACTGGTTACACGGAATTCCATTCCATTAGCTGTATTAATCATGCAATAAAATTGACTTTAAAAAGAGTCGAATTCAGTGATGGTTGGTTTGCAGGAAAAAATTCTGGAAAGAATTGTGGCGATAAAGACGAAGCTGGAGGGATTTCAGACCAACATCAACAAGTGAGTCCGGGCTTTAACTGACAGCCGTGATCCAAAGAGTGACGTTCGCCATGTTCATTTCAACATGGCAGACGTCTAATGTGGTACTAAATCTAATGTTGACGTTAATGTTGATGTCGTTGCCTCCCTCAGGTATTTTACAGAACGAGGAGATGGTGTAGGCAAAGCTTCCAAAGAAACGCACGTGGTGAGTCTAGATCCTTCAAAACACGGCCTCGGCGCGTCTGCTGGTCCTTGAACGTGACCCTTAACCCCCAGCTCTCTGGGCGGCGCTACGGGTGGCTGCCCCCTTGGCGGACAGCTTACTCTACAAAGAGCAAGTTGAGTCGTAAAGACAATTTCGCCACGGGGATCAATAAAGTATCGATTATTATTATTTATATCAGCATTTAGTGGTGAGTTTCTCGAGTTGCCTTGACATGTCAGTAAACCTGGCGTTTTGTTTTATAACATGCCTAAGCTGTGTCTTGGAGCTATGAGTCCGTTGTCCGTTGTAGTCGATCGTGTATCTGTCCCCTTACTCCTCCGCCCCGCTCTTTTTTTTCTTCCCCACTCTCTCAGATGGATTACCGCTCACTGGTCCATGAGAAGGACGAGGCCCTGTACTCTGAGATTAGAGTCATGCTCCTGGATGTCCGCGGATACTACGTGAGTGTCGGCGAGGGAAAGGCAAATCTCCTTGGTGACAGAGATGGCGAGGACGGAGAAATGTGTCTATCTGTTGACGTATTAACGTGAAATTTTGTGCGGTGTGTAGTTCTTACCAAGATTCATGACAAGCCCTGGGTTTCTCAATGCCAAGAACACAAAGACCGTACTTCTGGTATTGGCAAGATTGATCTTGCTAACTTGCCTCCCAAGAATGTACTTGGGGCGCAATGAATCATGGGATTTTGACAAGTGCATTGTGGGACTTCTGACATTTTTGTGCGACCTTTCCAATACAGCTTGGGAGCAGAATGTATTGTAGTGTGACAGCTGTTGAGCAGTTGGGTAATGAATATACTGGGAGTTTTTTTTTTGTGCTGGGTTTTCTGAATTGTGGGACATACCAGGAGGAAATGAGTTCCGTGTCTGAATCCGTGGAATTTGGTGGTCTGTCTTTTGTGTGTCTTTTAACCATCGATGTGCGACTGCTGGAGGTTCAGTGCTGTGTGTGTCAGCCTGTTGCCTCGCTGCCCGGTCCTGATCACCCTTCCTTCTCTCTCCCCCCCCCCCCCCCCAGGCGGAACTCTATGACATCATCTGCAAAAATCTGGACAAAGTGACCAACCCCAAAGGAGAGGAGAAGCCTTCCATGTACTAAGGAGGCATGGTGGGGGTGGGGGGGCAGGACCCTTAAGCTCGTCCCTGTGTGATAGCATCTTTAGAGCAGTGATCATCTTTCTACAGGTTCAACTGATTAATAAACACATTAAAGGACATCTCATGCTATATTGCCCATGTGTGACTTTTGCTTTGACTCAAGTGAATCAGTTTTTTTTACAATTTTATACAGCTGTGGTATGTGCCATTTACACATGTGTTCGGCGATGAACGGCTTGGGACTCGTGGTTATATAAGTGATCATATTACTACATTAAAGGTTAATGTCAAATATAGTATGTAGTTTAATTACAAATGAACACTGACATGCACAATAATTACCTTTCTCTCGGGTAAAAGGTGACATCGAAGAAGTCTTTTGCTTTGAAAATAAGCTGCTTCCTTAAGTCCTGTCCTTTGTAACTAAAAATTTAATTTAGGGTTATTTTTCATCATCTGAAAGCCTTGTTAAATAACAGGTAATACATTTTTTTTAACTTATTTAATGTAGTTACTGCATGTATAACACAATAGGAAATTTGTGGATAGTGGATATATAATAATAATTTGTTACATTTATATAGCGCTTTTTCAAGGCACTCAAAGCGCTTTACATACAAGGGGGGGGGATCTCCTCAACCACCACCAGTGTGCAGCATCCACCTGGAT
>JABFDZ020000084.1:6456960-6467012 GCA_019775955.2 Pollimyrus isidori
ATGGTGCCTGGACCTGCAGACACCATCAACACGCACCCCCCGGGACCGTAAGCGTGGCTCTTAGGAGAGGAGCCAATCTGGCGGGGCAGGAGAAACGTTTTCTTACAGTAACCGTTGTCATGGTGATTGCGACAGCAGTCCCTTCCGACATGTCACATTGTAAAAACAGCAAAAGGGGCCAGAAGCACCGACTGGGGGGGGGGGGTGGGGGGTGTAACAAGTCAAATCAAACGGGGATCAAACAAAACAGGGACACTAAACATTTAAATGATATATGTGCTAATTCAGTCTGAGGCGAACTGTTACTGAGGGCGGCGGTGGATGATGAGGCAGAGACACCGGCCAACGAGGGCCAGCCGGGAGAAAGAGGAGTGACCTGTTTGCTCATTATGCTATTTCTGTTCCCTATGGGACACATGAAGCAGGCCGGATTGACCCAAATACCCTGGTTACAGCTAAACCCCCTTGGTTATAGGGAGGGGGGGGGCGTTTCGAGCTATGGGTGGGGGAGAGACATCATCTCCCCGTCCACCTCGAACTCTTCCACCCCGTCGGGGGGGAAAAAGTACGGTGGGGGTTTCCAGGGCGACACTTCCAGGCAAGAGGGGTATAGCTTCCCCACGGCGCAGCGGAAGTCCTTGCCCAGGTCCCAGAGCACGCGCTCGGGGATGGCCTGGCGCAGGTACCAGCGGTCGGCCGCCACGTCGTACTGGTGGATGGCGTAGCGCGGGCGCTCGTTCATGTGCGTCTCGCGCATGAATACGCAGAGCGAGCCCAGCAGCGCCACGGCGCGCACGCACGGGTCCGAGTAGCGCTTGGCGGGGATGTTGGCGGCGCGGCGCCACTCGTTCTTGACGACGTCGTAGACCTCCACGGCCACCGAGGACCCGTCCACGGTACTGGTGGGCAGCCGGAGGCCCGAGGTGCTGGCGACGTGCAGGCCGCCCACGTAGAAGATGAGGTCGCCGAGGGCGGCGGCCGAAGAGAAGCAGCGGCTGGTCCTGCGGGAGGCCACCTCCACCCAGGCGTCGGCCTCCGGCGAGTAGCAGAACGTCAGGTCGTGGGCCAGAGCGTAGATGCAGCCGCGCGCCGACACGCAAGTGCTCCAACTCCAGGAGCAAGGCAGCGGGCACACTGGGCTCCACTGGTCCTTCTCCCAGTCGTATCGCTCCACGGTGCGCCGGTTCAGTTCTCCGCCGACGCTGTCGCCGCCCACGGCGTAGATGAAGCCCCCGCAGTGCACCAGCGAGGGCCGGACGCGGGCACACAGCATGGGCGTCTTGGCCACCCAGACATTCTGCTGGGCGTCGAACCAGAAGAAGCTGTCCACCGAGCGGTAGACGGCCTGCGTCTTGCCGGCCTTGCCGTGGTTGGCCACGGCCGCCTTCAGCGGGATCTGGCCGCCGGCGATGAAGATGTCATTGTCCGGCGTCACCAGCGTGCCCACCTTCTGGAGGTCGCCGGGCAAGTTGCAGAGCTTGTAGACCTTCTCGGCTTGGGGGCTGTAGCACACGGCCGAGTGCAGGGAAAGCGAGCCAGGCCCGTCGGCCGGAGATTCCGACGCCGCCTCCACAAAGATCAGCATCTCCTCTTTGGTCATGCCCAGGCGCGGCTTGAAGAACTTGGGCATGGACTTGTAGAGGCCTTGCACAGCCACGGACTTGTCGTTGGGCGGTAGGCCCTGGAACCAGGCGCGCTGGGTGACCTCGGACAGCGTGTCGATGCGGATCTGGCTGAGCACCGAAGATAGGTGCTGCGAGCGCGACTCCATGTCGTGCTCCAGCCACAGCATGGCGGCCTCGCGCACCGTTTCCTCCTTCTCCACGTTGAGGTTGTCGCTGCTCAACACATCCAGGAGAAGCTCATGCGACAGCTGCAGGAAGGCCTCCTGCTTGTAGACGGCAGGGAACTTGTGCTCCACCATGCGCTTGGCGCTCTGCTTGAGCTCCGTGCAGCTGAACATGTCTCCGATGCTCAGCATGCGCACGCAGTTGTCCACGTTGATCTTCTTCACTAGGTACTCGCGGCACTGAAGCAGCACATCCTCTACCTGTGGCGGGGGGAGGGTAGCTTTAATTTGTTATCCCCCCGAGACAGATTTTGAAGATATAAACTAAAAAACCGTGAATGGGAAAAATTCATACTTCAATGGATCCGTCAAACATCACAACAAACTTACATAAGAACTACACAAACGAGAGGAGGCCATTCGGCCCATCAAGCTCGCTTGGGAGAACTTAACTAATAGCTCAGAGTTGTTAAAATCTTATCTAGCTCTGATTTAAAGGAACCCAATGATTCAGCTTGCACTACATTATCAGGAAGACTATTCCATACCCTAACTACATGCTGCGTAAAGTTTGAAAGGTTTTCCCGCTAATTTCCACCTATGGCCACGAGTTCTTGTATTAGAACTAATGCTGAATGCTTACGTTCAGCTTGAAGTGGTTTCTGAGTCAAAAAACAAGAAATTTATGAAAGTGCAATGGAAGATGCATGGTACATACACAGTAATCAGATCTAGACCTGTGGACGGTAATCCAAGGCTCTTTGATCGTCTGCTTTGGGCTCCAAAGCAGGTTATCATGCATACATACAGTACCAAATACACTGGCAGTTGACTAATACACTTCCAATAAAATTCAGTAAGCAGGGTATAATATGTGGTTGAGAATGCACCTTTATGGGCGGCGTCGTATACAGCACCTCAAAAAATATGAAAAGGCTTCCACAAATGTAATATATTGATTATCGGTGGCTTATGACTGAATAATAATCGGTGCACTCAATATCACTTCTCATTTTTAAGGTTGGGAAGAGATTTTGAAAAGTACAGCGTGATTACTGAAACAAATATATATATTTATATAAAAAATATCATGCCACAAGGCAACTAATAAGTTCTCAAAATGTCAAAAAAAAAATAAAAACAAAAAGACGAACATTGAAAATTTAGAGATGGATGGACAGAAGTGTACATATTCAGTTACGTCATCGGGTTTCCCACGTGTTTAATATATCAGAAGAAAAAGACAAAATATGATATTAATCTTGTGGCGATATATTGCATGCTGAAATATTGAGGTATTGAGGTAATATCGCGTAAAATGACACGGCTGCTTGACCACAGCTGCACACGTAAAATACGCAAATGACCTGTTCAGCTCCATCTTTGTGCCTGTACTTTTGGACGGCTGCTCGATATGCAGACTGTTCAAAAACACTGATTAACAAGCAAGACTGCAACCTCTCACTGTTCACGCAGCTTCTGAGTGCAGCACAGTTGCTATTTTGTGGCATCTCAGGTAATGATAAAACGCGGAAAGCCTTTCACTGATGCAAAATACACCATTTTCCACGGAACACTGAAAATAATGTTTACACTTTGTTATTGGTGTCAAAAAAATGATTCTAACCCTCTAATAAATTTCAGTATCCAGTAAAATTCTGTGGCTCCAATGGTTTTCATTTTTTATTTCAAAGAAAAAAATCCAGAACAGCCGTCTCTCAACTGGGTTCACGCCTGCTAACTCGTGGAAAGCCTCACTCCATGTCGAAACATGAGACGTTGATCTTAATGTCACGGAAGGAGAAACGGCAAGTATTATTTGCATGACGTCAATTAATGGAAACTCAACCTATTTGCAATTTCACTTTGTCGACTTAAAGGAAATTCTTCAACAAATTTCACGAATCACAGCTCTTGACTGTTTAGGGACAGACACAGCAAAGTCCGTAACTGATCTTCAGAGACCTGTACCACTGTCAGATCCATCTCAGTCAGCTTCACCAAACCTCTGCACCCACAGAACAGATTATACAAGCTGACGGCAACCCCAGTCAGAACACCTCTCCTACCAATGCTCGGGGGTGGTGCTCTACAACCTGCCCCATATTTCCTTCAGGTCCTCTTCTCGTGTCCGCAGTCTAAACTGACCTGCCACATTAGCTGGCCCTTGGCGAGTGACAGGCCAGCCTACTATTCACGCTCACAGAACCAGGATGTGCAGCTTCTGGGAGAGAAGGCTCACCTGTAGGAAGCAGGCTGTCTCGTACAGGGGTTCCACGGTGCTGTCGGTGATAGCCAGGTTGCCCGTATACGCGTAGGCGACGATGATCCGGAGGGCGGCCGAGTTGACGCTGTGCAGATGGATCCGGCCCTGCCGGCTCTCGCTCAACCCGCTTGTGAACATAGCCCTGCAGAAGAGGCACGGGAAAGTGTTCCTCAGTGAAGTATTCACCTGCTGCCACAAGGGCGGCGCCGCTGAGCTCGGGGCAAAATCACTCACCTGAAGTAGGAGCTGCAGGTGGCCAGCACCATCCTGTGGCAGGGTATCTCCGCTTCCTCCACCACCAGCACCACATCCGTCAGCAGGTGCTGCTCAAAGAAGACCCTGAGCTGCTCCAGTAGGGAGACGGCATAGTCCGTGTTGACCGGCCGGGGCTCGCTGTAGCCCGACATGGTCGCATGCCCCAGGCCGCCGCCTGCTCCTGAGCCTCGCAGCGGGGACACGTCCCGGGCCAAGCTCCGGAAGATGACGCGGGTGGGGGGGGGGGAGCAGCAGTATGTATTTACACCCTGATCAACACGCTAAAGCGCATGCATTCGGCGCCCCAGCGCAAGACGTCTGACGCTTGAGCTTTGGATTCCCGTGGGCGGTGCACCAGCAAGGCCAGCGTCCGGCACACACCCGAGGTAGACAGGAAGGGGCCTCAGAGGCGGAGATCTGTCAGCAGCAGGTCCAGAGTCTGCGAGACAAAAAGGCAGGAAACCCAGGGGGATTTCAACAGACGATCCCATGTCCGTATTATTCTGCTGTATTATGTCACTGAACTGCCACACAATTTGACATTTTACTTAAGTCTTTATGTGGCACGCTTAGGTGTCACCTTTACAGGATATGAGCCGCAATCAAAATGTCTATATAAAAGAAATTTTATAGATTTCATTTTAAAGATTTAAAGTGTGCAAACTATAAAGTTTAACCTTCTTAAATACACTGCACAACAAACTACTATATTAAACAAATAAAGTATCAGCCCGATTTACGACAGCCATGCATTATGACATGGTGGGTTAGAACTTCCTGCCAAGGCTGGATTTAAACATTTTCAACACGAAATATCTATCTGCCTGTGTGCTATTCCACCGCCGTAACATCGCTGATACTTAGCTCTGGTCACAGGTTAAAAAAAAAAAAAACAATAAAAAGGGCCGAGACTGATTAGGAAGGGAGGAAATGCGGTCCCTAATTATGGCACCACTGTAAAGACGCCGGCTCCGCTCCTGTTTCGCATGCAGGGCTTTTATGAAAATGCGGAAATGCAGGACTGTCACACCAAGGCAGCCTGGCATCAGATCCCGACTCCTAGTACACATATTACTCACAAATGTATCGGGGGAAAGGGGCGCAGGGGTATCTGCCTGCTTAACCTAGCGCGTTAGTAAGGAAAGCCCGGAAATCGCCGCCAATCTCGGCATTTGGCGCCCCCTCGCCCGCATGGCCGTGGGCTTTGGCGACCGAGGCCCCACCGGTGCAGCGCTCCCCTACCTTAGACGTCCCGAGCTGGGGAAGGTTGTCAGCAAGTCGGCGGGGTCCCTGTGCCCCAGTCTCGGACAGTAATAGATCAGCAGCTGCGGCGCTTCGCTTCCGGCTGCCGCCTGGCCGCATACACAGCGACACAGTCCCGGGATCACAGACACACACAACCACCACATACACACCCCGACACTAGAAACACACTTCCCGGTTAAGCAAACGCCCGTCCGGCGGCGGATCACATAAACTGCATTCAAATGCACGTCTGAAAGCGGCGATGGGGCTCCGTGTACCCGCGTCCTACATGCTCCGCCGGTGCTGCATTCTCCACACCGCGCTTATTACACACTTACTACACCCTTATTACACTCGCATTAACGCGCGCATTGGCCAGTGTGTTACGTGCATCCGAAAGCTAAAGCCCCGCTTCCTGTGATCCCCCGCACGTAAACACACAAGCACAGCAGTGCTCTCCGGAAGCCAAATTTTGCACAATTAGAGTGAAAACAGCACGGAGCCTTAGTCGACGACGCAGGCGCCGTGCGGGATCAGGGGCCAAACGGGGATACCGGGCATGCGCCCAGCCGGCAGCCGCCGGAGAGCGTCTGCGGGCAAAGGCTGCCCCCTGCTGGCGAGGCGCACTTTCAGTTTCAATGCGGATGTAGTACTGAGCAGGGGTGCCCCACGTACTAAGCACGATACCATGTCCAAATGTTAACGTTGCATATCATTGTGCTGAAAACGGCGGTTGTGATGTCTTGACCACCAGTCCGTATGGCCGAAGGCGCTGCCAGTGACCTAACCAGCGACTGCAGTGAAGAATGAGTGCAAGCAAGCTGAGCATAGAACTTCCCCAGCCCAGAAAAATAAATAAATATCTATATTTAGAAGAGACAGTCAAATATTCGATGTTTTTTTTGTTTAAACCACATTATCGTATTACACGGTTAAAGCGGCCCGCACACAATATCCATCACTCGTTTCATATGCATATTCCCCACGCAGATTCCGTGCAACATTTGATCGGAATATTAACGGTGTGCTGAATGGGTTTGCAATACTTTTCAGTAAATTCAGGTTGTTATCTGATAAGTACCCTCTCAGTTTAGTGGCCACGGACTCCTCACCAGTTTAGTCATTCACATGGGAGTTGGAACCCGGGGCTGTCCCTACCCTAACATTGAATTCAGCAAACTCTTTCCTACGCCATTGTTCATTCGTTTTCACGAAACAATGCCCTTGAACGTTTCCCAGCTGGCCGTGCTTCGTTGTTTTTTCTTTCCGAGAGGCGAATTTCCCCTAAACACCTGTTTGAGTGGTGACTAATTAGACAATTACTGGAAGGTAGTTTATAAATCCGGCACAGCAGAGGATAGACGGGATTCGCATAAATATATATTTATTATTAGGTTTTTGTGTTAGGCGCACTGGTTTACGGGAACACAAAGTATTCACCTTCACCACTGAGGTTGGTACTTTTGCATCGTCTTTGTGACCGAAATGTTTAATGCTCTTTTGAGTTTTAAATCACTCCCGAAGATTGTCTTTTTTCTTTTTATTTGATTAGTTACAGTGACTCCACAGTTGTGGACCTGATACCCACTTTTCCCGTCCATTTAGAGTGTATTCGGGGTATGTTGTACCCGTACTTTGTTTGTTTGTCCTGAAAACACAAGAAAATATGGAAGGTAACGTATTCCGTACTACTTGGTACATATTTTTTTTTGTACGACAAAAACGTTAGTCTAACGCGTTTTCCCGATCACAGAAAACGCTCCACATTCAATGGGAAGTGGGCAATCACATGCAAGCAATCACTCAAGACCGTTTTTCTACGTCCAGCCACCATCTCATCCATACTACATGTGTCAGTGGCCAATGAACAGTCCGTTTGGTCCTTATGCCTTACCTGGGTCAGGTAGGTCTAAACAATGCACCCCCCCCCCAAAAAAAAAGCATTTTAGTCATTAAAACACTAAAGTTGAGTAGCTGGCAGTGCATTAAACTTTATAAGTTTTTGTGTAGCATAATTCAGTGGTATTAGGTCATCATAAGTTTGCTGGTTTTGAATATGAGGGGTGCTCTCCTCTTAAACTCTTACAGGTATGCCTTTTGGGCGCCCATACTGGGCTCTGTATCCCTGCATGCAGTATCCAGGTCCAGGCTACATAATGCCGCATGCACCGGTTCAGCCTGCTGACTGCAGAAGAATGTTCAGCCCCCCTTTCCCCCCCACCCAAGATGTCCGATTCCGCCACCAGCATCACCATCAGGGCCGTGTGCGGCGAGAAACCGCCTGCTCCGAGGTCCAGACCGACCCCAGCGACCTAGTGAATGAGCTAATTGAGAGCTTCAGCAGGTTCCGGAGTTACTCTGTAGCCTCTGAGACCAGGAAGGAGCTGGATTCCGGTGTGGTGTCCCCGGGGGCTGGACTGTATGTGCATCCTGGGTGTGGCGACAAGGTGGAGGGGCTAACTGCAGAGCTGGAGCCCCTGCCTCAAAGGCAGAGACCCACCAGGAGCATCTCCCCTATATCTGCAACATTGGAGCCCATCAGCACAACCTCTGGGATTAAGTTGAGACCAAGCTCTCATGAAGACCATGTTGAGTCAGACGATTGGCCTTTAGGCTCTGAGGTTCCACCCTTGGACAGCTCCTCTCTACATGAGGAGACTGCTGAAGATGATGAGTTGGAGCAGGACTACATGCCCGAGAAGCTTCACCTGGCTGATGCATTTGGAGCTGAAGCACAGTTGGCAGGAGTGAATTGGGCCCGACCGGACTGCCAACCAAGCGATACGGGGCCCCCAGACACCGCCTCCGCTCAAGGCTCTGACCCCGCCCAAGTGAGGTCTCCCCCAGCTGTGTCACCTGTGCCTCAAGAGAGCATGGAGGAGGGTAGCCAGAAGACAAGGATTCCCCAGGTAGACGGAAAGGATTTCTCTGAAAAGTCCACCCTTGACTTTGAAGATCTGCCCTGTAGAATCTTGCGACTGCCGTGCGATAAAGTTGCAGCGGCTGGCATGTTCCAGAAGGGGAGTCCCTTCTGGTGCATGGATCCAACACTCATGACCCCCTCCAGCTACATGTCCTCATTTGGGAATGCACTTTACTGCAGTTACTACCCCCAAACAGCCCAGGAGAGGCAGAGTGTCCTCAGCCCCTCCTTGGATGAGCTTTCCTCCAGGGATGAGCTGTTCTCTACTGACCTGGAGGACCTGGATCTGGTGTCGAGTCAGGGGTACACCAGCAGCGGAAGGGTGTCTAAGGATATCCAAGAGACCCATCTCCATGCTACCGACAGTGATGTTCCAGACTACTCCTTCCAGGAGCACTGTCCTGTCTGCCCAAAGAGAAAATGCTCAGTGTGTGGGATGCGCCTATCAAAGGAGGCCCAGAGGAGCGCCTCGGTTGGGCCTGGAAGCTGCAGCAATCTGGAAAGGGGGCAATCCGATGAGGAGGTCGAAGAGGATGTTTCCAAGAGTGCTGCTGGACAGTGGAAGGCTCCAATCGGCAAGCACCATGTGAAAAGGCATCTGCATACGCCAGTCTGCCAGCCCTCAAAACAGAAGTACAAGCAGGGATATTGTGAACATGAAGAGCAAACCAACCTTGAGCACCAGGCTTTTGTGCGGGAGCCAGAGTGCTGTGATGAGCACAAGGCTTTGGCCAAGGCTGAAAGATCTCGGGATCAAGACTCAAAATGTGGGCAATCCCACCTGTGCCCAGGTATGAACTTCCGCTGCTGGTTGTATGCTGACCAAACTGACCATACAATAGTCCACCCATTGCAGTAAAAGTTATTTTGGATCCATTATAGAAGAGAACACACCTGCCACGTCTGTTCTCCTCTTTGCCTCTTCCAGACAAACAGCGGCGAGAGGACTCTACACCCATAGACCAGAATGCTCCTGGTCTGAAACAAAGGGCCAAGTCCACAAAGTTTTGTTCACGGGGACAAGGTAACTTTTTTGTATGTTCCTGTGATTTCAATGGGTTAGTTAAGTCTTAAGGTGCTTTTTACTAGGGTGTGTGTGAGCTCTACATGTTTTGCTGTGTATGTTACGCTTTGCTCCTGTGACTCCACAGAGAGACCTGACCGAAGAAGAATCCCCTTCAAGGCTGAACATCAGAGGGCCAAAAAGAATGATTATGATGACCCTGATGAGAATCCACCGCACCAGAAGGGTAAAGGTGAGCCATTAATGTCTGCTGGATATCGGTGACAAATCTGACAAATCTATACCACTTGGTTAAGTGGAAAATTTTGACACGTAGTACAGTACGGGACACCCATAGTCTTGCGTGAACATTAATCTTTTACCCCTCTGGGTCTATTCAGGGTCCACAAAGAGAAGAGGTACAAGATGCTGATCAGAAATATTGCTTTTTAATTTGGTGGGGGGGGGGGGGAGGGATTCACTAAAATGAACAAGTGTATCACACAAACCAGGAAGTGATGCAATACAACGTAATAACTGCATGGCAGAATTGGCGCTTCACTGCATGGAA
>JABFDZ020000084.1:6467112-6483075 GCA_019775955.2 Pollimyrus isidori
ATAAGTAAAAAGTAACAACAGATTCTGTATAACTTAGTGGAGTAAAAGGAAAGATATTTTACTTTGAAATGTAGTGGGTCCAGGAAGTGATGCAATACAACGGAATCACTGCATGGCAGAAGTGGCGCTTCACTGCATGGCAGGAGCCCCATTTGATGTGTATGCAGACAGTGTGTGAAAGTGACCAGAGGCAGACTCCTGATTCTTGCAGTCCCTCAGTTTTGAGCTTGCAGGACAAGAGCCCTGGAATTCTGGCTTGGATAGGGGCAGCACCAAGGCTCTGAACGCACAGCTAGATTAAAGGATCGATTTGACTGGCTGGTTCCTGGAGCTGCGGTGTCTTGCTGTCTGATGCATTTGTATCAGGTGTGGTGGCATAATGTTGACTTGTGACACCCATGTATCTGCATAGTGTTCATTAAAATAGCTGCATTGCACTTAACAATTAGGCTGGAATGAGTTTCTTTCTACCTGTGGGTCTGTATACCTATCCAAAAAGCTCACGTCTCAGTTTCTTTTAAAAGTATCGGATGGTTCAAGATGGTAAGTGTACCTTACTGCAGCCGTGGTGTTGTCTTGTCCCCAAACTTCAAAACTGCACAAATTTCTTTAATGGTTTCATTAGCACTTCTGCAGGGCTTAAGACCCCATGTGCTATGAAGGCAGGGCCTACTTCAAAGGACCAGGTTTGAACATTTTTTCTTCTGCAGAACTGCAGTCCAGCAATATTCATTTTTTAATCTCCTCTATGAATTTGTGTATCTGCACATCATTGATATTTAATGTTTGTAATAGGCTAGTCACATCCCTTTTACCAGTCTGAAGCTAGGGGCTCTGTATGACTGGTGAATCTTTACCTTGACATGGAGAAGTGGGGTTATTCAAACCGGTTATATCCACAAACACCAATGATATGCTTTGCTGAAGGACATGACTGTCCCAAACTGATATGGAAACTTCAGGCTGTAGTTCTAATTTGCTAAAGTTTGTGTGTACCTGCATGCATTCAGATTATGCACCAGACCTTGCTGATGTCAGGTGGACACCAAAATTGTTTATAATGTAGACACTTAATGCCCTGGTTGTAATCACATTTCAATGCTCCCACATTGGATTTTTCTGGGATGATAGATTCCATAGGCAAATCATTTTGAGATGGTGTATTCGCTTCAATACGGAGTACTTAAAGACTTTAGTTTGTAGTATGTAAAACAAGCTAAAATCAATTCAAAGTCATATCAAGGCAGCGTGTGTGAAATTAGTCGTTCTCAATGTAAATATCAACCAATATTCAAACACCACAAAACTAATAAATACTTAAAGGAAAGCTATGCATGCTGGATACACATTGTCCTCATCGACAGGAGCATTCTGCCCACAATCTTGGTGGGACCATCTGTTGCAAAGATCACCACAAATTTGAAAGGAAGGGAGAGTGTTTCCAAAGAAGCATAGTGAACACTTTTTACATTAAAGATTCAAAGCAATAAAAATTTTAGAATATGAGGGCAGATATCTGTCTAATTGTAACAGCAGCTGTTTTCCTATCAGTATATTAAAAAAATGGATGGAGAACAAGTGCAAGAGTCGTCTATTGATATAGGTGCTCAACTTAAGGGCTGTAAAGAACGTCATACCATTTTTTTAGTGTTTATTATTGAATCTTAATACAAGTAGCCTAAGCTTATCAGTAATGCATTGCAATATTGTGACAGTTCCCCATAGCCTGCCAGACTCCAACCCACATGAATTATAAAGGCTGCTGAGACTGTGAGGAAACACCAGGAATGTGGCCACCGTCATTTTGTACATGAGTGACACGCTTTTAAAAAGTTTTTTTATTAACTTTTACATGTGCTAAACACGAGTATATGGCTCCTCTGTTTTTAAGGCAATCACAACAGGAAGAGTTTAATGGCATTAAACAATCCATGAGCAATTAGAAAAAAAGGTAATATGTATAATGCCAGTTAGGGTGAAGGGAGAACAAGCAAAGGCTACAGAATGCATCATCCTTGGCCGAATTTCAGAAAAATATACATGAAGGGAACCTATTGCTAGTGGGTAAACATTTCATTTCCTTTATCCAAGATTTTTGAATCAATGGTGTTGAGGACACGGGCGGGACTGGAGATGAGGACATGAGGACATGGGCGGGACTGGAGATGAGGACATGAGGACACAGGCGTGACTGGTGCTGAGGACATGAGGACATGGGCGGGACTGGAGATGAGGACATGAGGACACAGGCGTGACTGGTGCTGAGGACATGAGGACACAGGCGTGACTGGTGCTGAGGACATGAGGACACGGGCGGGACTGGAGATGAGGACATGAGGACACAGGCGTGACTGGTGCTGAGGCTACAGGTGTTAGATATTATTGCGCAAGGTTATTCTTTATGACAAAATGCTAATAAAAAATTAAAACTTATGACCATAAACTCAATATTTAGTTAAACCATGTTTTACAGTCTAGAGCTAAACCCGGTACTATACCTAGGTTTCGGAACTGTTACTGGATTAGTAATATATATATATATTTTTATACAAATATAAAAAAGAGCATAGACTTACCATTTATCCAATCTGAAATTTAAAAACTCTAGATGAAATCTGTGTACATGTTTTCTATACTAGAATGTGTAAAAAATCTCCCCCTTCGTATAATTCTTTTTGTTTCACCAAACTATTGAGCATTTAAATTTACGAATGGGACAACAGGTAACAGCAGAACAATTAATTTAAAGTCAGTCTGACCTTCCGATCCAGAGATAAGGCGGGGAGGGGTATTTTGGCAGGGAGGAAAATCACATTTCACTACCGCGTTGCACTTGTATTACTGCGCATTTTACACATCTTGTTTATTAACATTTTTTTATTAAAACAATTATTAGAAAAGTATTCGCTGGTTACCGAAAGGGTCGGGGGATGATTTGGTAGGGGGCAACACCTGTTTGACGCAGTTATTTTAATAGCCAAACTGAAAAACTTTCCAGCTGAATTGTTTAAAACTCATTCCTGATTTACTTGGGATATTTAAGGATTGCCATTTTAAGTTAATTACCCTTAACGCTCAGTAAGGTAAAATAGTATGGTAAATGTAACATTATCACATGCATTCATAAAATGGTACCTTGCGCCATCGGTAGTATTTGACTTTTTAAAAATTATATGTCTTTAATAGAACGCATTGTCTTAAAGTGCACGATAGCATATATTAAGTGGACGACTGGAAACTTCGTGTTCATTTCGGCGGCTTTAACCGCGTTTGACGTGACGAAGCAGCGTGCACGGACCGCCGCTAGGGTGCGCCAAACCCGCGTCTATTTAAGCGTAGTTGCAAGCGGCTGTTCCTCATCCAAGGAAGGGAGGCATCATTACCGCACGCGCAAGTACGACCCGGTACCTTGCATTGCGTTTGATGGCGGGGATGAGCGAGAGATACCGTCTCTTATGAAAACGACTTCCAAGAGTACTTTGGCTTTTATTAGTGCTTTGGGTATTGTGTATGAATTACGGGAAAACTTAGATAATTTATAGGCCGATTTGGGACCGAATGTCAATAATACAAACGTTTGTCGTAGCTGTTCCGTAGCGTTTATTTGCATTGAGTAAGTTTTACTTTAAAGTTAGCCTGCTCTTTCCCCCCTCCAGGTGCATGTTGTATTATTGTATTTTGAAAAGCATTATTTAAAACGCATGATTAATTTCAGCAGACATGGCAGCTGCCCGGCCGACTATGGGTACCGTACCACTGGGATCAGGAGCTCCGTTTTTCCCGAGACCTCTGCATGCTCCCCAAGGCTTGGCCGCCACGCGGCATGTGGTACCCGTTTACATGCACCCCACCCCACCGTACCTTCCCTGTCAGTACCCGGTCCCGATACCTATTCCCTGCAGTCCTCACTTTGGCCTCCCAACTATGGGTAAGTTAATTTTAAATGCTGCAGGTTTACAAGTGGTAAGAGGTGCGCAGAAGTAGCTTGGATATTAAACCTTGAGGGCTGAAGCAAATTGAGAAGGGTTCAAACTAGTAACTTTATGGTTACGTGCCTGATCAGTAACGGAAACTGCCGATATTTTGCTGGGTTTCTACGGGCCCTGTTAATTGGATCTGGCATTTGGCAGCTACAGTAGCTGTAGTAACCTTTTTGGGCGGGGCTGGTTTATAATGTAACTGAAGTATGTGATTTGTTAATGTACACCAAGTTATGTTTGCCATTTAAGAATTTGTACCGTTCTGTGCTTTTTATAATCTTGGGGAATTTTGAGTAGAACATATGGTTAGGGGAAGATCCTGCATTAACATTAATGCTGTGGGGCAGGGGTCTCCAACTCTGGTCCTGGAGAACTATATTATCCAGTCGGTTTTCTATCCTAACTGAAGGCTGTACTACGAAGCAGGGTTACTGGCTTATTAGGGTAACTTGTCGAACTTAAGGTAGTCTGGGCAAAATATGTGAACAAATATGAAGTCCATTTAAACTGGTACCTTAAATCCGGCACGTTATGCCGGTAACCCCGCTTCGTAGTACAGGCCGCTGGCTTCTGAAGAGCCACATCTTTTCTCTGGTAAATACCAGGAACAGGTGTGGCTTATCAGAAACTAGGTGTAATGGAAAACCTTCTGGAAAGTAGCTCACCAGGATTGGTGATGTCCTGGGGGGCCGGAGCCCTGGACATTTTTGTGTTTCCCCTCATTTAACACACCTGATTCAACTCCTTGTGCTAATCACCACACAGCTCTTGAGCTGAATCCTTTCTGGTGAAACGGGGAAAGAACTAAGGTACACAGGGCTCCGGCCCCCAGGACTAGAGTTGATGACCCCTGCATTAGCTTGTGCTGTGTGGACTAGGTTCTTCCCAACATTTACATGCTTTTCTGTTCATTGTCTTTCCAAGGTTTAGGCATGGCCATGATGCCAATGCCACCAAACCCTTACATGGAAGTTCCTGGGTATGTTATGCAGCCTTCCCAGCTCCCTTTGACAGACTTCAGGCAGATGGTGGACCCTTCCCTCCTCATGAATCTCTATCCCCAGAGGTTCAGACCGCCAAATCCTGGCTCGATGCAGGTGGTCAGCTCGGGGGTGCAGACAGAGCCGCCAGCCACTGTTAAGCATGTCACCAACTCCGACATGAAGTCTGAGTCTGGGAGGGGGACTGATTGTGCAGCCTTGGGGTCTCCTCTGACTTCCCCAGGCTCCAGCCCCCAAACCAGTGTCTACATGCAGCCAGACAACCAGGAATGTTTGGGGAATGAGGGCTATGTCACCCAGGAGGACATCAGAAAGGCTTGTGGAGAAATTCTGCCAAAGGGTGTTTGCCCGCACGTGCCTTTGGCAGGGATGTCTTCTCTGAAGGGATGCGCCCGCGTGCACTCCGCGCAGGGTGACTGTGGGCCAGCGGATGGCGCTGTCTTTGCATACAGACCCCCACTGCATAGCAGTAGCCACTGTACGGATGCAGATGTGGGAGGGCGACAAGTTCCCGGTGTCTTGGTGCGGGAGGCGTCCCAGTCTTCCAGCTTGGAGGGCTACGAGCAGGAGGCTGCATCAGCGCCAGATCTGAGCCCGGTGCATGTCAAGTCTTCTGTGTGGGAGAAGGAGGTAGAGGAAGAGCAGGCAAGTGATGCCGAAGACGAGATTTTCAAGATCGTCAGGCTGCCCTTTGATGGGCAGTTTGTGGCGGCGTGGCGGGAAATGGCGGAGCAGTCCGTGTGGTCCGTCGGGCCCGTACCGTCGCTGGTGCCCTCGCCGCGATGGCTGGCGCGCCACGGGCTCGCGTCCGGCGAGAGTGGGTCCGCCGGCGCGGAGGCTCGTGCGCTTTGCTCGAAGCCGGGCGACGACGTATCCCTGCTGTTTGCCGCGACGGAGGAGCGCCGGCGGTTGCCGTCGTCGGACTCGCTGCCTCCTTACGTTCCCGCCGCGAGCTGGCTGTCCGAGTTCAGAAACGTGCACTGCTGTGGCTGGCTCATGCCCAGCGCCCGGGAATGCTGCGTGGCGTCTCGTGGACGACGGGGAAGGCAAGCGATGAGAACCTTCGGCGGGTACGTCAAAAGCCGTGCGAGCCTGGCTGGTCTGCTCGTGTCCCACTGCGAGACCAGATGAACTTTACTGATCCCAGGGGGAGGTAGAGCACTGTATGTAGAGCACTGTATGTAGAGCACTGTACAGTATGTACAGCACTGTATGTAGAGCACGGTCTGACATGCAGCGCAGAACAAAGTTCAAAGACATTATGCATAGTGCATGCAAGGAAATGCAGTGCACACAAAGTGAAAAGTACAAGGTACCCCAAATGCAGTTTTGAAAGGATCTGGAAATATGAATGTATATTAGGGTCAAAATACTGAAATGGGTAAAATGAATTGTAATTGGTCATTTTTAAAAATGTGAAAGTGCTCCTTTTAGTGCATAAACTCTGGCTGTTCTGCATGTGTCACCTACATGCATATAAGATCTGCTTGCTTGAATCCCGTTACAGAGAAGCCACAGCAAGCAGCAGAAGCCCAAGCTGCATCTAGGGAAAAGGTTTTGGATCAGGCTGAGGGGCTGAAAGCAGGAGCTGCAAGGTGGGACATTTAGTTTATGCTGATGCTGACCTTCAGTCGTCGGACTCCGATGAACTGCGGCCCCGGTTTTCAGCCCATTATCTACGGAACCTAGATGCCTTGCTGAATGTTAAAGTGGAGGCAGGCTTTCTTGCTGAAATCTCGTCTGTTCTGATTCCCCTCACCCCTTTTTCTTTTAGGACCCGGAATGGAACATTGGCCTTCCAGAAATGTACAAATGGGGAAAACCTGTTTTTAAATGACTTTTTTTTGAATGTTTAATAAATGGTAAATGACAAACTAGATGGTCTTCATTTGAGGTTCTGTCTTTCAGTACTACAGCTTCTGTATCTGTATGCCAAGTCCCTGAGACATTGACTGGCTATTGACGTGAGCTCTAATGCTCCAAGTAGTGAAATAGTTCTGTACATTAAGGTGTCATACTTTCAGGTACTCACTGAGGCGCTGTGCCCAAATGACGTCCCTAAAACTCATACTACGGCCATTGGAAAGGAGGGGGTATGAGGTGTAACTAACACCTGAAGTTTGAAGCGAGCTGTTCCTGTCAAACTAAACCTGTTGCAGTTCCTCAATCTTTCTGGACTCCACCCTATTCATGTACAGTTTTAATTCTTAGATTTTGCCATTAGCTCTGGTTTTGCATAATACGTTGTTAAACTTTGGCAAAAAGGCCGCACTTTAATATCGTTTTGGAAGCTATAAATGCTAAAACGCTGGATATTAAATCTGAGCCCTGACTAGGTTCATAAGCCAATATCATTGCGTGTGAGCTGATTACTCCAAGGTGTCGGAGTGTCTGGCGAGATGCGCTCGCAGACAAATGAAATTATGGCCAGTAACGGGGCTCAGCCCATTAACTACTGGATTCGTGTTTGTTGTATTAAACCTTACCGAAAGCAGAAGACTAATTTGAATATCCTGGTTGGGTGAATCAGCCTAGACGAATCGGATAGCCTAGACAAATTGCAATAACAGCGGATCGAGCTACGTGTTCAGTTACGGCTGCATTCGCAGTAATAGGGCTGGAAGCTCGCTATTGTGAAATTCATATGTTGAAATACGGATAAATCATGTTTGAAGAAGGGAATTAAATGCATGAACGAGGGCTTATTTCTGAAGGTTTGAAATTGCGGTAGGGTAGTTTTCTGTCGATTAAACAAGGACTACAAGTAGCAAACGGTAACATCTGAAAATGAATCTACTCGTGTTTTGTCAATAATGGCTGTTGCTATATATCTAAACTATTCAAAATGTTGTATTTAATGGGCTGTTAATCATTTTTGCGTTAATAAAGTGCGCGTGCGCGAAGTAAGGCGCACGGAATTCATTCTCGCACCATCATAATCCGTCAATTGATCCATTTAAACTGCATTCCTATCAGACATCATCCAGTGAGAGACACGGGATTGGCGAGGGTCGTGTAGAACATGCAAAGGACCAGGGGCAACTCAGCACGCAGGGTACCGCTTCTTTGCGTTGGTGTTACATCACGCGGCTCTGCGGTGTATGTCAGCGGTAGAACGCTCGCCGTTTATTAGCGGGAACTAAACCACGCTGGGAGAGTAACACGGGACACCTGTTGAGAGCACGGTGAGTAATTCTTTGGTAGAGAAAAGAGGGGGGCCTGGAACAAAAATACATTTGAAATGGGTGTGATTGTGAAACGCAGGAAGCAGCTCGGGGGAGAAGACGTCAATTTGGGAAGGACGGAGATGGACGTATCGGCTGATTATTATTACTATTATTTGGGGGTGGGGTGCGGTCTCGGCGGAGGGAAGTTCAAAACTTTCTTTTTGGTTTTTAATCGCGGTTATTAATAGTGCGTCAGTGATTGCAACTGAATTTGTTGCGGTATAATGGCGTTACCGTTATCCAATGACAAGGGGTGGGTTGATTTTGGGAATGATTAGGAAAAGTTTATTGACGATTTGAATCACATCTGCCTTTGTTGGTTTGGTATGGTTATACATTAGCCTTGCGATTAGCCTTGTGTATGCAAATAGTGACTTGGATATATTTTACTGGTGTGCATTTTTTTTAAATGCCTTCCTTCGGTCCTGAGGGGGAGTGCAGCTTTTTGTCCATTCCTCTGTTTAGAATAAACTGTAGTTGGTTTTAAAACGTGGTGGGTTCTAAATTAAAGACCCCATATCATTCGTCCTGTGGGGATCCAGTGGTTTTATGAATTTAATATTTTATTCAAATAAAGGTTTGTTGTTATCATGTGCCGGCCGTTTAATTGTTGTGCAGGCTTTGTGTGGAACTTTAGATGACTATAACAATACCTTAACAAGGTGGTGGTACGTTACAATACGAGGCTACATTATTTTGGGGGGCGGGGCAGTGCAAATATCCGATGTAGGCCTATTTCTATGGAGGATTTAAAAGGTTAATCCGTTTGGTCTCCAACTTTCAAACTTGTTGGCCGTCGTCCACATCACTGCCGCTTGTAAGTTACATTATACCCTATCAGTACCAGTGTGGCAGTGACATACAAGCCACTGTAAGAGCCTATATACGTATTCAAATTAACTGTTTTCTGATTTACTGTATAAATACCGTGCTTTATCAGACAGATGTTTCCTGTTTTTTCCAATGCCACGCAGATATATCACAAAACGTGTTATGCTCGTATGCTGATAGCTTATCCCGATCTGATATTAATAATAAGGGAAGTAAATTAATAAACACATTTTGCCACACTGACGTGGATTTGGATATATAGCCTAGACTTGATCTCCTCAGAGTTGGTAATACACGCATTTGTGTTATAAAACCACAATTCCCATTTTAAATTAATATAATATACGTGGTGGTTTTAAATAGTTGGTATTTCACATTACCGATTACGGGACTGGAGCGCAGTGTGTCTCTCCAGTAATGACGGCGTGCTTCCTCTCGGCGGCGTGCCAGCATCCCTTTGTGTGTGACAGACTGCGGCCAGAACAAAGCCAGCATTCCAGGAGGGGGGATCAGACCCCGCGTTTCCCTCATAGTCCGAGCCTGCGAAGCGTGAAGACCCACGGTCCCGCACTCTCCGCAGCCTTTGTTAAACGCTCTCATAGATACGGCGCTGAAAGACAATACCATCTGTTGGTAGGTATCTAATTTGTCTTCTTTTCCTTTACCCGATTTCTGTCGGGAGTAGGGCAGAGTACCGCTTTCTTTCGGGTGCGTTTTTAAAAACCTGGATCAAAACGATAATTCTGCGTATGGATGTGCTGATGCTGCTTCTGCTTCATGGTCCCGCGTTATCTTTCAACATCCCAAAACTGTCTGAACAGCAGTACACGGTTACTCTGGTTAATGATCGGTGCCCCTTTTTGTGACAAAGGACAGACGCTGTCCCGACACGACCCCAGCTGCGTCCCAGGAAAGGGTGACACTACGGGGACCTGGGCGGGGAATGAAACGCCTGAAGAGGTGCATATGGTCGGTCAGCGGTTGTGCAGGTGCCGGTCCTGTAGGGGTTCAGAGTCCAAGGCTCAGGGTGGTGGTGGGGGTGGGGTACGGTACTAGAAATATGGGTCACCGGAACGTGAAGTCCTCTGCTTCACTGTGTCTGGTGTTAAATAATCAAGAAATTTGTTTTTCTACGGCCGGCATATTTAGCTTTCAGGTGGTGAATAATTTGAACCCGTTGTTTTAATACACAGGGAGAATTTGTTACCCAGAAGCATTTATTTTTCATTCAGTGGTGTAGTTTGCATCGATGTTGTCGTGAAGTCAAAAGTACCAGGATAGTCGTATCCCGAAAATTCCCGGGCTGATTTTTTTTGTTGCCAGACCGCCTCCTGCACAATCTCTCCTGCAACTCCTCTCTAGAACAAAGCAGATGCCCTAGTATCACATGCAAGTGAATTCCGCTTGTACATTATATATATACCCAATATATGCCCTGACGACCTGTACTGAACGGGTTCGAAAATGATGGAACGCTGAGGAAGAGATCATGTGGCTAAAGTTAGCAGCTGTGTATTTCCCCGTGTGAGGTCATTCCCGACCCAAAAGCGGGCCACCTTTCACCTGACTGCAGGTGAGACTGAGCATGGGAGTCCGGTCGCCTTGAAAGCCCCCAGCGTCCGCGTCCGTGGCCAGGAAGTACCGTCGGGTCTCACGGTACCTCAGAATGTATTGTCCCTGTTCATCTTCCACATCTGGCTTTGGGACATGAAGCGCAGCCACTTGGCAGGACTGGGATGTACAGTATAGTCCCGACCAGAACGTCTGCTTGACAGCTGCTGTCGTTAATTAGACAGACAGGTTACTGTAATCCGCAGAGAGTCATCATTCTCAATCTGTTGTGTGGCATTATGTGTCTTTGCACTAGAGCAGTCTGAGTAAAACGCCTTTCCCGGAGCATCTGCCGGACCTACCACATGATAAATACTGAGTGTGATATTTAATTTTGATTTTTAATATTTGCGCACGTATTTTTTCCAGTGCACATACATCCACTCTAATGCTATTGCTTATAAAAGGTTTGTCGGACTGGTATTCGCGGATATCGTCCACAGTTGATGGCATCAGCTGACTACTACAGCATCCATTTCGAACCACTGGAGGAGATCGCATGCGTTCTTTGGAAATAAAAGTGGGAGAATTTTCCGGGAATGCGCGTGCAGGCATGAACTGATATGGATTTAATGTTTTATCATCTTGAATGCAGGGATTTTGGCACTAAGATATATCCCTAGGGTATTTTTTTTGTTAGCACATGATGTTTTGAAAACCGCAATTTAGCTCTTCTGCATCCGACCCGAACCCGAACGCGTATCCGACAACCGTTTCAACAAAATTTGCGGGTCACCCGTCGGGTAGCCGAACCCGTGCAGGACTCTGCCTGGCAGGACCTTTATGGGAGAGATGGTCATAGTAATATAGATGGAGTTATGACACTAGTCTTGTTCTGTGTCTTGTTTTTTTGCTTGGCTATAGGCCTACAGTTTACAAACCCTTCCTGTGAAACCAATGAAGTTACATGAAATGTTTTCATATTTTTTGTATAAATTCAGATTTGCACAATTTAAATATTCTACGTTCATGACTACTTCGAAATGTGTTAAGTTTATTATGAAATTTCCTGCTACAATGCCTTGGCTATGGACATATGTTACCCTTTCAAAAACAGTTATGTTGAAATTTACAGATCAAATCATATATTGCAATATATACCGTCTACCTTCTATGGTTCAAATTATACAGCAATATGAATTTTATGCCCTATCGCCCAGCCCTTGGTTAATTGTCAGCCTATGACATGAGCAGAGGTGTGCTAGTTTGGCCAGAGAAAGGCACTAGGAGAAGGGCTGCATGTCCTTTTGATGGTGGATGTCATTGATTTATTAACTCTCGCCTGAATTTCGCGACGACACATTTATCAAAGACACATACACCACCCGACGTGTCAAAGTCCGGTACGTCCAGAAAAGTTATACGGGTCTTTTAATTGACTCGTGGATACAGTGATTTAGTGGCTGTATAATATAACGGTCCAGGTTACAGGCAGATGCGGAAATTGATTTTGACTCATGATTCGATTAGAATGTCCTCAGTTTCCGTTACTCATTTTGGTAGAATATTCTGAAATTAAAATTATTTGGGATTTTGTGGTTGACGCACATCCTGGCCGCAGATAGTTGATGGGCTGGTGTTTTTGTTTTATTACAGAACCCCAGCTGTCAAAGCTTAGTTTTGGACTGATTTGATGACTTTCACGTAGGCTACTATGTACACCCTAAAACATTATTAAAACCGTCTCGGGCACCTTGGTGTGGCTCAGCGTATTTGTAAAAATTATGAGACGTCCCAGGGGCCCATTCCACTTACCACTCAATGGCAGGTGTAATTACGTAATTAATTATTTTTCACCGGCTAGTGTGAGCTGCGCGGTGAGCCTGACCCGTCCCTAGGGGGCCATTACCTACTCACAGCAGCATTGGTCACGTGTGCCTCTCGCTGTCATTTAAAGTGAATGTGTGAAAACAAGAAGGTTACCCAGGAGACACTTTGTGTAAAATTAGCACAAGGAATGAGGCACCCAGCGCCCCACTTGCTAGGATGACGTCACCCGCATCCTGCATAACATCTTTGCGAGGTGGAATTTAACTCGCTCCTTCTACCCTTTCTGTTACCCTGTGTTATACATCAAAGACTAACATGCAGTTCAGTTCATTCATTCTTCACTCATTATTTTCATTTTTAATGGCTGAAACGCACTAATGATCCGTTTTATTGATTTTTTTTCATCTTCAAACGTAGTCTGTACAGCCTCTTTCAGGCTGTAAGCAGAGGTCTTCAGTAACGTGGTAACTGAATTGTTTGCCGTCGGTCTTAACTTGGTCTGGCAAGATGTGTTTTCATATCCGCGTTCGGTGTTGAGGAGATTGACTACTCAATACGGATGTCAAAGCGGGAAAAACCCCGGCGAGAAGAACTGGGTCTTGTCCAAGCTGCTTGTTTCCCGGGGTTTTTACTGTTTTAGGTGGTCCTGCGTATTTCATGCCCCAGCTTTCAGTTTGCACGGCAGGCTCCTTTTACCGAGGTGCAGTATATTTAATGTCACAGAGGCTCCAAGGAACCTGGCTCTGATGTTCTCCATTATCCAAAAATGCAATATTTGGCCCCAGCACTGATGAGTTCTGAAATAGGGGAGGGGGGACTCACCCCCTCCAATCAGGGATCAGATCAGAGCTTTGTCACTCCATCCGGGGAGGTAGTGAATTGGAGAGGCTGCTCCTGTCAGCTGCAGCGAAAGAGGCCTGCTTAAGCTCCTGTGGAGCAGCACATCACTGCGGGTAACAGCACTGAGGTGAAGCTCATTCACAACCATGGTTCCTAATGTCAGCTGCAGTTGTGTAATTACCCAAAAAACACCTAATAAAGATTTAATGGCATCATTAGAAATAAAAATATGTAATACTTTAAATGACCAGTTAGACACCACTGTGGACCGAATCGGTGAGACTGGCAATGAACATGATCTCAATAACAACAGGAACTTTTTTTTCCCCCAGAATCCAAGACCTTTTTTAGGAACCAGGAACTTCTGTCTCATTCGCAGCGCAGGAACTCGTCACCATTGTAGTTCCTGAGCCGTATTTTGGTCGCTACTACAGAATAGGTACTTTTTGCTCAACCAGGAGCAACTACTGGAGTGGGGCTTACAGTGAGAACTTGCTGGTTGGGTTGCTGCCAGCACTGACACTAACTTTACTTATGCAGTTTGCAGTATTGCAGGGAAAAGAGAGAGAGGGCAATTTAGCTGTGGTTATTTAGACCATTGCAGGACTTTCTTTTTCTTCCACATAAGCCAACTTCCATCTTCCCCTTTTATCATTGTTGCATCTTAATGATTTTTAATGTCTCATTTTAAGCAAAACAACAAATGGATTTTTAATCAGGAGTTGCAGGAGCCTGAAAATTAGAATTGAGTTTCAAGCCAAGGAAGGGACCCTTTCAATCAAAAATGTAATTTTCATGTTAATTATATGGTTAGGGAACCGGATTAAAGAGCGACAGATCTTTAATAATCATTTTTATCAGTAGGAATGTAAAATTAAAGTTCCATCTTAAAAGTGGTGTTTTCGTGATGAAACGATGTCTGTTTCTTGCTCTGTGTCTTTGAAACGGGCTTCTTGTGATGACTCATTGTCTTTAAAGCATCTTTGAACTCCGACTGCTCAGGTCGGTGCTGACACCTGTTTTTTCATTTCTCTGTGAGAAATGCAAGGTGCCTGTCATTGTTCTGGTATTTGAAAGGATCTAAAATCTTTTATTTATTCATTCTTAAGAATTATTTTGAATGTCCGGCCACTTTTTCTGGTGGAATCTTTGCTCAGGCCTGCGTGTGATCCCCTTGAGATTTACCCCCCCCCAGCCTCAGAAACCCTGCGCCCGCAGGTACACCACAGTAGGGAGGGGGGGGGCAGAGGTGCCTGAAGTGACTTTTTGAGATGGGCCCTAGCAACCCCACAACCCCCTCCCCCCCACCACCCTCGCCGTTTTATCGTAAATATTTACTTCTGATGGGAGTCTGCATTCTTCTCCAGTATCACTGCTGCTCTATTATTCATTAGAAGGGTTATTTACCTCCATGGTAGTGAGAGTTGGCCCACGCTTCAGTTTCCTGGGCCAGCTTCACACAGTGCTGGCTTCAGATACTCAAGCACTGTGCTGGCTGTTTCTGTAAGGACGAGTACAGGCTTTTTTTTTTCTCCTGGCATCATCGGCATGTAGCTAGCAGGGTGCGTTAGCACAGCACCACATGTATTAACAACATACTACAGCTCAGGGAGGATTAACACAGTATTACTAAGGTAACTGCCATGGATTTACTGTTAGTTGTACCGGCTACATAATGCAGCCCTACTCTTTATCTGCTTCAGATGATTACCATGGAGTCAAAACTGACTCAGTTACTACCATAGACACACAGAGGCTCCACCCCTGCCCAATGAGGCCTGCCCCCACATTGTGAGACCCCGCCCCACATAATGAGACCCCGCCTCCAAGCAGTGAGGCTCCGCCCCAGACATGGTGGCTGTATGTTGACTGCAACATGACATTTGACTGACAATGAATAGTTCTCTGCATGCCTTCTTTTGACAGCCTGCTAACCAGGCATTTTCCGACAAATTTCTTGACAGTTTTCCGACGGTCTTTGTTCTCCACTCTATTGTGCGAGGCAGGTTTGCACTGCCAATCTTCCAGCTCTTTTTGTAAAATGCAGATATGGTCTTGGACAGATGCGTCAGTTCCCGAAGGTGCTGTTCAGCCTTACTAGCTCTCACATGAGAGGATTGGCTTCATTGTGCAAATTAGACACCATCATCCAAGGCAGGAATAAAAACAAACCAACAAAGGAACAGCTGGCCTTGCCTGAACGGTGCCATGTAGATTCTCCTCTCTCAAGCATACAGCCAGTGTTTATATCACTATTGGAAATGCAGGTTTGTGCTTTCTTTCTGTGTCGCCTGTGTTAACAGTTAGCTCAGGAGAAATAACACAAATGATCCGAATCGGCGTGCAGGTGAATGGGTTAACTGTCCTGAGCTCTCTTTGTTATCCTTGGTGTCTTTAGCCTTCTCCATTTCTTCTCCTTCATCTCTTTCCTTGCCTGTGATCCCTGTCCATCATCGATGTCCTCTATGGCAGCGGCAGAGGAATTTTTGCATCACAATATTATTGAACCGTAACCCCATCGGAACCATGGGGAGAGGCTGTGTTTTAAATGCAAATATCTATTCTTGGGGGCACTGGGGACTTGTATCCCCAATATAATTTGGCTTTCGTTGGGGGGGCGGGCGGCGCGGCGGGGGGGCGGGGGGGGGGGGGGGGGGGGGGGGGGGGGGGGGGGGGGGGGGGGGGGGGGGGGGGGGGGGGGGG
>JABFDZ020000084.1:6487210-6502741 GCA_019775955.2 Pollimyrus isidori
TCAACAAGGCATTTTCGCCCACAGGATTGCCGCATACTGGATGTTTTTCCCTTTTCACACCATTCTTTGTAAACCCTTGAAATCGTTGTGCGTGAAAATCCCAGTAACTGAGCAGATTGTGAAATACTCACACCGGCCCATCTGGCACCAACAACCATGCCACGCTCAAAATTCTGACATTCAGTTTGGAGTTCAGGAGATTGTCTTGACCAGGACCACACCCTTAAAAGCAACTGCCATGTGATTGGTTGATTAGATAATTGCATTAATGAGAAATTGAACAGGTGTTCCTAATAATCTTTCAGGTGAATCTACAAGAAGACTGACCTAAAGCAAATCTGACACACTGTCTGTATCGCTCTTTGGTGAATATCTGATACTGATGAGTGAAATAAGTGATTATTAAGTGAAAATTAAGAGATTAGAAGATGGATTGATTTATAATATATGCATGTGCATAGAAGCATCATACTTCATCATTTGATGTCTTGGACATTGACTTCATTTTAGATTCATTTCATGTGTGTTATATTTTCATGTGTTTTGCTTGAAATATATCACCAACCAGGTCAACAGACTACATTCCAAGCTTTTTATTTGGACATCCAATGATCGCTGTCTCAGAATAGCACCTGTCAATATGTTGGTCATCGGTGGTGACACGTACAGTGATGTGAAATTAGCCATGGAAGAATGTCACTGTGACAATGGATTGTTGTAGTTGAATAAAAGGGGCATTTCTAAAAAGGTTCTAGCAGCATGGAGTCATCCATCCATCCATTAACTCCATCCATCCATGCATCCATCATGCATCCATCAGATTTAATTTCTGACATTGTTTGGTGTCTTCTTAGATGGAGGTGGGTCACCTAGCCACAAATGCACCACAACTGCAGCTTTGCCATGACAAAATCAGCAGCTCAGTATCAGCCTTCATCCAGCCAGGCTGATATAAAGGTAGAGGTCTTCTAATGTGATTGCACCTGTTTTATGCCGTGTCCAGGTGTGGTGGACATCTAGTGCCACAAGGGGGCGCTACCACGACGGGTCTTTCCTTCCCAGCACCCCATACATTAAGGCCAGCTTTTCGAACTGCGGCCCCCATTCACGTAGGTAGCTGTAGTCCTGCGATGCATTGGAGGGGCTGGCCACCAGTGGACTGAGAGACCCAGCCCTGGAGTCCTCTCCTTCGTAAGTGTAGGTCTGCAGGGAGTCATACGGCAGGCGCCACGGGTCGGCGTTGGCCTCCTGCAGCTTAGCCAAGAGAGAGTCACGCAGGAAACCCCGGCGGCCCTTAGTCTCGCCACGGCCGTCTTCGATGATCCACATGGTCGCGAGGTCAAAGGCCGCGGTGTCTACTTCTCCGCCGCCCTCGACGTCGTAGTGCACGATGTTCTCGTGGGCGGTCAGCTCCTCGTCCCGGGGGTAGTACCTCCTCCCTCGACTCCTCAGCGACACGAACAGCAGGACGGCCACTGCAGGAGAGGAGGCGCGGTTAGGGGGAGGAGACCCGGAGCGAGCCCGGAGTGGTGGACGTCGGCGAGCGGTTACCCAGTGAGAGAAGCGCGCAGGCCAGGATGGCGAGCAGAGCGCCGCGGCTCAGTCCTCCGGAGTGAAGCGGCTGCGGCTCGGCCGTGCAGCTCAGTACGTCGCCGCCCGCATCGCACCGGCACACGCGGATGGTCAGCGTGCTGGTGCCCGTTTGAGACGGCGACACCCCGTCACGGATGAGGAGGGTGAGGTGGTAGGTGGTCTGGTCCTTCATAGAGAATCCTTCTCTCAGGACCAGAACCCCAGCTGTGTTGTCTTTGGAGACACATATTCATCAGCTGACGCTACTTTTCATCGTCTTCATTATAACCATCATCATCATCAAGGGTTAAAGTGGGGCGGAATGATCCAGAACGGCATTCCGGCACCTTCGATCAATAAATCATAGCATAATAATGTCAAGCGAGGACATTATTTATGCTACAGCCTCTGGCATTATTTCCAGCTGGTGCCATCGACATACTTAACAAATCAGAAAGTAATGCCGTCCTCACACTCCACACATGTAAATAAATGTATGATTCTGGTTTTACTTAGCTACAGAAGGGGAGCGGACAAAAACGAGTTGCCTTTTTCCTTGAAGTGGTAGGTAATTCCATATGCAACATTTCAAGTGAGCTCAACAAACACACAGGTTTTATGTGCAACTTGGCTATCTGTTTTTCTGGCCGCCGATATGGGGGCTAACACTTTAGCTTGCACTTTGGCTAGCTTAGCTAAAGTGACATTAGGTCCTGTCTGGAGGCACAGCTAGCATAGGGGGGAACGGTGGGTATCAGTGATGCTTGTCAGGAATCCTCTACAAGAGCCCTCCTCCCCAGGCTTCTCCGAGCGGGCAGGGGTTGATTTTAGCTCCACCACTGGTCGCTCTCCTAGTATGAAGTTACGTCCACACTGCTATGTTTTTTGTTTAGAAACAGACATATCTAAATTTTCACCTTGTGTCCAGACTACCTCAGAGTTTTAAAAACTGTACTTTAGATTTGCAGTGTAGATGAGTGAAGGTGACGACTTTTGAAAAAGCAGACTCTAAAAGCACCCTGATTGGTCTGTACTCATCACATGGCCCGTCCCTCATTTGATCCCACTAAATACACCATCTCATTGGTTGACTGATCACCTGGTTACCCTACATGGATATAAACAGTATTCCAACATGGTGGATATGAAAAAGCTGCTTTCAAAGGCACGTTCCTTGTTGCTGTCCTGTTTGCAGTTAAGTAGCGTGTTACATGGATGAGTATTGCATATTTGCACAAAAATGAAGTAATTTACCGATCACTGTGTTAAGGTACATATGCCCAGTATAGAATAATAGCTATGTCATGTACATTTTGGCTTGTTTCAGTGTTCATACAAATACCTTTGTAGACTTCGTGAAAATGCCTGAGAGGATGGGGATCGTTCTTCGTTTGGAGGTAATTTGGAAGTTATTTGCAGGCCAGTCGTTTTTCCCTCAGTCACCGCAACACCGGATCTTAAGGATCCCCTCCCATTACAAATCCCACTTTAAGACCTGATCATCATCACTGCCATCATCGCCGTCATTATCACCACCATCATCAAATTCTAATATTAATAACCTAAGAATCAAGCTGAGATGCCAGCGCCAAAGCCAGCACACTTTCCTCCGAGACTGACATTTGAGTCAGAGCCAAACGGTAGCCATCTGTCAGCCGGGGGGAACGGTCACCTTGGTTATCTCTCAGAAAGAAGTAGGAGTTGTTGGTATCCTCGGCCTCTAGGCTGTAGTAGAGCGGCTGTGCTCCATTGGGGTCGTCCTCATCGATGGCTCTTACCGTGTATATCAGCTGTGAGGCGCAAAGAGGAGACACAGGCTGTGATGACAAGCGCAGGGTGTGTAAGGCATCCAGGTAACTGTCTCCTTTATGGCGATGAGCTACCTGGCCTGTCTTCGCATTGTCACACACGAACACGTCACACTGCTCCAGTCGAGGTGCATTGTCGTTCACGTTAAGAACCTTGATAGAGACGGACACGCTGCCCATCTGTGAGGGGTTGTCTGTGACAGGAAAAGGCTGTGATTGGCCAACACAGGCGCTGATTTTATAAACAATATCATGACATACAGTCAAAGTGAAAAGTTTGTGAACCGATTGGGATTTACTATATTCTTGTTTAATTCCCATATAAAACATGGTCGTATCTCCTTGTAAGTCACAATAATGAACAAAAGCGGTCTCTTATAACTAAAGATATACATATTGTCAGAGTTTTTTGATCATACTGAATAATTTATTCAAACTGTGAAACTGGAGGTTGGGAAAAGTAAGTGAACCCAAAGCTAATGAATTTTTTAAAAAAGCTCATTGCAGTCAGAATTTAGCAAACCTGGAGTCCATTTAATGAAAAGAGGTCAGAGATGTGGCCTAGAATTACTGTGTTTGATGAAAAACACTGAAAGGTTCGAGCTTTTGAAAAGAAGCATGTTCAATCATGCCTTGCACAAAAGAGCTACGATCAAGAATTGTTAATTTACATACAGCTGGAAAGGGTTACAAAGTCACCCCGGATATTTTAGATATTCATCAGTCTATTGTTAAGAAAGTTGTCTATAAATGGAGACAATTCGGTATTATGGCTAGTCCCGCCAAGACGACCCCAAGAGCACCATGCAAAGTCATCAGTGAGGCAAAGAGGAACCGTAGAGTGACAGCCAATGATATGAGGAAGTCATTAGAACTGGCTAACATCTCTGTTCATGATTCAACAATACGCAACACACCAAACAAGAAAGGAGCCCATGGCAGGACACCAAGAAGGAAGCCACTGCCGTCTAAGAGAACATTGCTGCATACCTCGCAATTGGACACACCACAATGGTTCTGGGAAAATGTTTTCTGGAGTGATGAAACCAAAATTGAATTATATGGGAGGAACAAACAGAACTTCATTTGGCGTAAAAAGGGCACCTGCATATCAACATTAGAACATCATCCCTACAGTAAAGTACGGTGAAGGGAACACCATGATTTGGGCCTGCTTTGCTGTGTCAGGACATGGACAGCTTGCCATCATCGAGGGGAAAATGAATTCCCAAGTTTATCAACAAATTATCCAGGATAATGTGAAGGGGTGTCTGTCCATCAACTGAAGATCAGAAGAGGCTGGGTGGTGGAACAGGACAATGACCCCAAACATCACGGCAAATCCACAGCACAATGGTTTCAGAAGAACAAAATCCACCTTTGGTGTGGCCCAGTCAGAGATCAGATCTCAGTCCTATTGAGATGCTGTGGAATGACTTTCAGAGAGCCATTCACAGAAGACAATCAAAGGATATGGAAGAGTTATGGCTGTTCTCCAGGGAATAATGGGCTAAAATTCCCCCTGCTTGATGTACAGGTCTGTCCTACAGTTACAGGAAGCGCCTGGTTGAGGTCATTGCTGCCAAACGAGGGTCAACCAGTTATTAAATCCAAAGGTTCGCTTACTTTTTCCACTACCACTGTGAATGTTGAAGGCGTCTGCATAATAAAGAATGAAACATTTTTTGTGTATTATTGGCTTAAGCTCATTGTGTATATCAGTACCTGTTGCTTAGATGAAGATCAGATCACTTTTTATGACCAATTCATGCAGAAAACCAGATAAGTCCAAAGGGTTCACATACTTTTGGTTTGACTGTATATTATACTACAATGGTAATGAAAAGAATATGTGGTTAAGTGCTGGATAACTGGGAAATGTACAGTTACAGAGTCATTGTTCCACCTGTTATGTCCTCAAGGGGGCGGTGTGGGGCTCATGAGGTTATGATGCTGTGTCCGTGAATGGTAAACTGCTGGTTCAAATTCAAAATTAATGTAAATAGTATCTTCATGCCTTGTAATATGGTTGAAATACTTTTTCTAATTAACACAACAATGTGTTGCCTCTACTGGCTTCATCACTTCACAAGGCCTGGATCTCATCCTTATTCACAGTGTTCTTGGTTTAGTTCCAGTATTAAAGCTTCGAGGTTGGCATAGTGATAGATTACAGAAGTGTGAAGCAACAGAGTAATGATTAGCGACATCTCCCAGAGTAAAGATCAGTATACTGTATGTGTTTTACGATCTGGTCCTCGGGGACCCACAGTTTGTCCATGGTTTGCTGCCTCCCAGCTCCCAACAACAATGTCTGGGAGGGAGCAAAAACATGGACTGACTGTGGATCCCCGAGGACCGGATTGGGAAACACTGTGTTATACTATTGAGCTGAACATAGTTCCAAGGCTGATTTCTGCTCTGGCCCAAATAACTGCAGCCCAACCTAACACAAATGCCCCCAGTGTAAGACCATGCACTGGGGGCAACAGGGGTCCTAAAACTGAATGTCCCTCTGGTGTGTTCTTCTGTGACAGGGAGTTAATATTAATGAAACCTAAAATTATTACGAAACATTTTTGTAAAACAAAATAAAATGTGAAAATAAAATTTTAAAATGACTAAATGACAACTATAAGTATTGCTTCCAGAACTAACTGAAATAAAAATAAACAACAAATACTTTGTGTCATCGTTTTCAGTACTATTCAGATAAAGTAATGATTTGTTTATCTTTAATTACCATTGAAAAACCTGGCTTTGCCCCTTTTGAGTACATTAGCACACGTAACACATATTGATGTAGGATTCTGTAAAGTACCTGTTGAATTTTCACTCTGTCTCTAAAAATAAAATTATTTAATCTGATTTTCAGGATCCTACTTCATAATGTTTGCATTCTTGGCTGTAAATGTACTTAATTACATTTTGTTAAAATGTTGTAACATTTTGTACCTTGGACTCTAGAAAGGTGCTATATAAATTATCATCATTATTATTACTATTACTGAAACAAAACAAAATATAAAACAACAGAAATATGTCTTCCAAATAAAAACTACTAAGACTGAACTCAACACTAACTAAACTAGAATTCAACTGGGAATTGAAAATAATATAAAAATCTGAAAAAAAGCTAAATGTAAAACTGTGAGCTGTAGAAGGTGGACCCCAGGCTCACTCATCTCCATGGCCAGCACAGTGATGTTGTGCCAGACGTGCTGCTCTCGGTCCAGGGGACGCTCAGTGATCAGGGAGCCCGAAAAGCTGTCGATGTAGAAGAACCTCTCTGGGTCGCTCTGCCTCTCGATGGAGTACCTGATGAGAGAGAGGAGATCTCTGACGTCAAACAAGACCTTGACAAAAAGCACGTGTCTCTCAGTGAAGTGAGAGGTCAGTGGCAGTGTCTGCCAGCACGGAAGCCACACATTTGTGGGGAAGCCCAGGTTTGCTGGCCACAAAGTTCACTACGCTGAAGAGAGTTTTTGAGTGGGGGACCCAGGGCCTTTCAGAGGCTACACACACTGAGGGCTCAGAAAATGGAGAATCATGCTAACTGCATGCATGCATCCATTCGACCACAAACATCTCAAAGTGCTATAACTCTCACACTGCCTAGTTCTCTAAGCCAGTCTAGTGCACAACATTTTCAGTATAGCCACAGTTTGCTCGGTAGACATTGTTTGAGCATGCAGTGCAACAGTTATATATTATATATATATATATATAGTGATATTTTCATGAGTAGTTATTTTTCTTTTATATTTAAAACAGCTTCACTGCTGTCACAATCTGATTATTGCCTTAAAATCAAGTCTCATTATATAAATCCTCCCAGTAAGTTAATTAGAATTGGATTGTACAGAATTGCCCGTACGAACCGCACATAATAATCAGACATTTTCCTGGCATCAACTTCACGATAAGGTAACAGCACACAAGCTACATAACGCCGCCACCCAGTGGCTATATTGATAAAATTCAGTGAGTCAATATTATGAAACGGAGTTTAACGTGCCCAGTAAGTAAGCTGCGCTGCTGTCATTGGTTCCCCACCTGATGGAGTCGTTGGCCATGTCAGGGTCCATGGCGGAGAGGGTCTCCAGTTCTGTGCCGGGTTCCACATCCTCCGGGACCTCGAGATAGTAGAAGGGAGCGCAGAACCGAGGCGGCTCGTCCACATCCTCCACGTTGAGCATCACGCTGGTGACGTCGCTGAAGCGGCCCAGCCCGAGGAAACGGGGGTCCGGCTGCGTGTTGGCCGCCTCCACCCTCAGGGTGTAGCTCTGCCTGGCCTCGAAGTCCAGACCCTGCGGCACCACAGAGACTCAGAAGGCGTACAAATGGGCAAACGTGGAGGAAAACACAGCTGGGGATTCCATCTCTCAGGGGAAGGTTTAGTCACAAACACGCGAGTCTCTGAAGTTTTAAGGCTCTTTCCCCATGCGGGCAGATCAGTCCACGGACAGGGATGGATCCGATCATCGTTAATGTTTACATAATCTTTGTGTCGTTGGCGACTTCTCCGTCGGGTCTCGGCACCTCGACATGATCACGTGACACGGCCAAAGCCTTCAGAATGAAGTGAACGTGCTTTTGGAAAATGAAAGCAGTTGGCGTGTCTGTTACGTGTGAGTCTGACACCGCATGGGATTGATTATACCTGCAATGTCCTCCTAGGCTACAGATTTATAAAAATGATGGGTGAGATATTAGTAGGGGGGTCTGATGAATCAACACTAATTAGTGTACATTTATTTGAGGGTGTGGGCAGGGCTAAAGCCCCCCTAGCATTGCCTTGTTGTTATGCTGAGTGTTCCTGCATAGAAACTGTAGCTCTGGTGCTATTGGTTGGTTTCAAATGGATGATTAAGTTGCTGATGATCTCAGCTGCTGGTTTGCTATCGATACCACATAGATTGTCCTTAGATCTTCCTCATGTCAGTGATTAGACTACTCTGCCAGCCACCGGATTTGAACCCACAGCCTTCCGGATGCAGGTGCTGATCCCTAGCCTGCTGCGCCACACTCGCCACCCCCACAGGGATCTGTACCTTCTTCACGGTGATGATGCCAAAGCGGTTCGTGGGGTCTGTGCTGATGGCGAATGTGTCCTCTGCGTCTCCTCCGATGACGCGGTAAGCCGTGTCGGCGTTGGCCCCCTCGTCTGGGTCGTCAGCCCGGATGTAGCCCACAATGGCGCCCTCTACTGCCAGCTCAGGCACACTGAGCTGGTAAAGCTCTATTATGGTGAGAAGTATCACACATAATAAGATGGAGCGTGTGTGAGGGAGAATGAGTGCTCACAGAGTGAATTACGCAAGAGCTGCGGTTTATAACACTTATTTTGCACTATATTACTATTATCAAATGTATATGATAATCATGATGATATCATTATACACCATAGTTGACATAACATTTTACTATGTTATCCTGTTTTGTGCAAAAAAAATTCCCCAGGGCAATCAATAAAGTTCCATTTTATGTTAGAGTGCAAGCCTCCCAAAAATCACAGAACCAGGTTAACAGAAATAAAATGTTAATCTTAAGAAATATTCACCTTAAAGGGTAAAATCACAAATATCGTCATCAATTTTTCACTTAAAACAATAATCAATCAATGTTTAACACCCCCCCTTAAGTATACATCAGATGCGTAATCATATTTTAATCTAAAAGGTAAGTAACTTAATAAGGAAAAACATGTCACGACAGCTGACCTTGGGAGAACCTGGGTGGGCTGTCGTTGACGTCGGACAGGGTGACGGTGACGGTTGTGGTGCTCGCTAGCCCCCCCTGTTGGCCGGCCATGTCCTTGGCCTGGACAACGAGGTGGTAGATTGCCTGCTGCTCCCTGTCCATGTCGGGACGAGAGACCCGGAGGATGCCTGGGAGCAGGGTTGGTGGTGAGAGTTTGCTGGGTTACAGGACAATCTGTGACAGTGTTAGGATGTTTCAGAACCATCCACTACAGGAGCTTTAGAACATGTTTATAATGAAAAGAGATGCCTTTCGGCATGAATTCCCCAAAATAAGTACAGTATGACAAACATGATCTTGATTGCAAGGCTGCATTGAACACTAATGTTACTGGCTGCCACTAGGGGGCAGGATCTGCATACAGAGGCCATAATCGCGCTTGGTAAGTATTGTGCACTAATACTACACATTGCATCACCCACCACATGATGAACCACCTCAGGGATAAGAACCCGAGTGCCGCCGTGGGTGATACCTTACTACACTAGTTCAAGTGGAACGGAACAGTGTGAAAACATTTTTTCCGGTGGCTGGAGAACCAATCCTGCCACCATCCCCTCAAATTTTCCCTGTAATTTGGAGGACCTGCTTGCAGGGCTGGATGTAGGCTGATATCATACCCAGGATGAAGCAGTTGCAGGTTTAGGACCATGTTCAAGGGCCCAACCGAGTAGGTTCACTATTAGCATTCATGGGATTCAAACCAGCAACCTTATGGTCGTCAGCACAGATCCCTAGCCTCAGAGCCCCAAACAACTACACTGCTTACAGCATTATTCCCTCAGGCACATTTTCTCCTGTTGTGAGGGGGGGTGTTAGTGGGAGGATGCAGGGCTGAACCCCCACCTGTCCTGGCCTCCACAGTGAAATAGGGCTCCCCCTGCAGGAGGCTGTAAGCCACCATGGCACTGCTCCCGTACGCTGGGTCGTCCGCGTCTGTCGCCGTCACCCGGATCACCGACGTGCCTATGGAGCCCGGGGACAAACACCGACAGCGTTACGCAGGGGACCCGCACAAATGGAGATAGCAGGTGAAAGAAGGGTTTCTGTTCTTTAATTGCATTGATTCCTGGAGTGAAGGCCTGTAGGTGGCGTAGTCGAACACTGTTGTGTATTGCAGCTTAGCTAAAGCTAGGTCATATATACAGCGGGTGAAATAAGTATTGAACGCATCACCATTTTTCTCAGTAAATATATTGAGAAAATAAGGTGCTACTGACATGAAATTTTCACCAGATGTCGGTAACAACCCATGCAAGACACCAGCTGAAATCTATCAGCAATCAAAAAGCAATCTGGACCCTATTCAGTGCAAATTAAAATGAACTGGTTTAGTCCCAACTGATGAAACATCTCATGATGGTAACACAACATTCAAACATAGCAGGAAATGGATTCTTGAAAGCCCTATAAACACACAGCGTACATTGTGCCCTCCAACCGTATTCAATGTGAGAGCTGCTGGGCGGGTTTTGTATTGCACTCCTTGTCCAAAACAAACTAAACCTCATCTCACCAACCACTGCACAAGACTCGCTTGCACTCCACCCATGCTCATTGCATTTTATTCATTCATTTCTTTATTTGTCTACGTTTGTCTCATCATTGCACAGCTTTTTTTTAAGTTATTTTTTTTGCTATGTATGTCTCTTTTGAAAAACAACAGTTTTTTGCTGTATTCTAATTATTATCTTTGTATCTTTACATTTACTTTGTTAGTGGTTTGTTTAATTTCTTTAAGTCATGACACCGCCTACACCAAAAGAAATCCCTTGCATACATTGCCAGTGAGCTTACTAGCTTAGCTTGCCGCCAACGATTCGCTAATCACCATTCTAATGCAACCTCTGCTAAGTAATGAAGTTAGCTAGCGGTGTGGTGAAGCACAGTGAAGCATGCTAGATGATGGGGCAGCATGATGGCGACTGTGTGACTGTCGAGATCGACTTGGAATGTCTGAGAGATGCTGGTATGTATATGTGTGTGTATATATGCCACATACATGACAAAAGGGAAGATGAACAGCTGACTACCGTGGCTTGTTTGTGTTTGTGTGACATACAAAATCCTGTCATACACATTGTATATACAAATACAGAACAGAGATAACTGATCTGATGGACATTATATGTACATTACTTTATTACTTTGCATATTGAAAGGATATTGTAAAAAAAGAGCATTGATTTGAAAATTCTTAAATGATTATTATCATTTGATGTGATTTTTACATACTAATTTACATACTGTGACGTTGACAGTGTTAATAGCCACCGCCTGTTGTTTGTAAGCTTACCTAGGGCGGACATCTCGGGTACAGTAGCCTGATAGGGTCCATCCAGGAACTTGGGCTCATTGTCGTTGACGTCCTGGATACGTATGGTGAACTGGGAGTCCGGTTCCAGTGGGAGCCCTGTGTGCCGGTGCAGAGCCCGGGCCCGCAGCATGTACTGGGCCTTGGTCTCGCGGTCCAGCCTACGCAGGGCATGTAGGTCTCCTGTGCTGCCATCCACGGTGAACACGGTTCCCGCTCCCTCGCCGGACACCATGTATTCCACGGAGCCATCGCCGGAGTCCAGGTCCGAGTGCAGCTGACCGGGTTAGGTGGCATCACAATATCTTTTACTACTTAACATTTTAAGCGGTAAAACTTCTGCTCTGGAGTCACATTATGCTGCTATATGTGGCTGATGGAGAAGATACTTCATGCAGTTACTTTTCACTGAAGCTAATCAGTTAGTTCCATGTAAAAATGAGGCTGTATCTGTGCCCTGTGTTAGAACCAGTTCATATGATGCACGATGTGAAAGAAGAGGATCAGCACAAATCTTCATATTGCAATGGTAAGAGTTAGCTATAACCCTAATGCTAATCCTAATGCTAACTCTAATGCTAATGCTAACATAATGCTAATGCTAACTCTAGCGCTAATGCTAACCATAATCCTAATGGCAACGCTAATGCTAACATAATCCTTATGCTAACTCTAACGCTAATGCTAACCGTAATCCTAAAGCTAAGCCTAATGTTAATGCTATACCTAATTCTAATCCTTGTCCTTGGCGTAACCTTAAAACTTTTTGACAGGATTGACCATACATTTTACAATGCAGCTTTAAGGCCTCCCCCCCACCCCCAAAAGCAAGCTCTCTGCAAAAGCCTCAGATAGAGAGCAGAGAGATTTATTTACTTCCATCTTTCTCAGCCTACTGTGTGGCGATGAATTGTGGTCTTCCAAATGTTCACCTTTGGCTCCCAGCACCATGTTCAGCCTTTTCATCTTGGGGAATGGTTTATTAATGCCTGTTGGCTTTCATGTCTCTTGGTCCTGGGCTCTCCATGGGTGCCTGTTGAATATGGATTACTCTGAGGCCTCCTACCTTGCCCACATAGAGTGGCTGAGGTCCAGCGTACTCCTCCAGCACGTAGAACTGGTTCCAGACCCAGCGCCTCCTGACCCTCCGCAGCTGCTCAGCCTTCTCCAGCCCTTGGATAGGGAGGAGCTGGACCAGAGCCACGATGCTCCACCAGTAGAGATCCATTCTGAGAGGCGGGCTGCTGGCGACCCCCATCCCCGGGCGGACGTCTGCAGGCAGGAACAGTGGGTGATATCAGGGTAACGTTTTCATTCAGACCTAACATCATACTGGAACCGAGACAGTGCTTTATATACTACACTTCCCATCATGCAGTACTGGTTAACCCATTAGGCGACATAGGGTGGCATATTCTGAGGGAGTGTCGACTTAGCAGGCCAATATCACGGTGTCTCGAGTGGGGGGCAGCAGTGTGACTTACCAAGGGCTGCCACAAGACCTTTAACTGGTGCTGATGTAATGTGTTATATTTTACAGGAGCCAAGACCTACCACTTTGTGATACTTCTTGTCATCACGTTGTCATGTGTAATCACACTACTACATAGCTAACTCTGGGCAATGATAGCAGTGATATCACACTTTATTTCTGTCCGCATCAAGGGACTCCCCATTAAGATTTCAGTCACTCAAACCAATTCACTGTATTTTATATAGTGCCTTTCACAACACCCTAAGGCACTTGACAAGAATCGCCCCAAGGCATTTCACAGTACAGTGGCACTTCACAGGTGTGTGTACCATAAATATGCATAATTATACTGTTCATTAAAAAAAATGTATGAAATTGGGAAAAGGGAAAACAGGAATGGCAGAAGATGAAGGAGATAAAGAACCAAAAGCTAGTGAGAAAAAACAACCCATGAGGGTTGAAGGTCAACTGACTGCCCGCCCAGATAATCTGGAATTATTAGGTAGCTGTTTAAAGTGCTGAACCAGTGTGATGCTTTGAATAATGTAACAATCCATATAGGCACTAGCTTTGAGAGTGTGGAACCTTCCAGAACATCATGCCAAATACCTGCTTTGATCTGCCCATGCTTCAGTCCTGAGTGGCAATAGAGAACGGCTCCACCCACCTAGGAAGGAGCACACTGAGGACACGAGGGGGACTGACTGTTGTCCTTTGGGCATTTCCTGGGTATTTAACATGTAGACGTGCGACATTGAGATGGATCGTATCCAACCCATAGATTTTCTGCTGCAGCGTGAGCAGAAACAGAGCAGAGTACAGCATCTTATTCCATATGCATTTGTTCAGAACATTCATGCATTTTAAGAAGAATGCTGTCATACTAATAGCATTCACTTAGTTCTTTTAGGAAAACTAATAATCTCGCAATTTGTAATAACCTGTTTTTAAGTGACTCTGTGACTTTCATAACTGACATAAATAACAATCTTGTACAATTAGATTTGCTGTCAGCTTCACTCTTTTCTTTGACAACTGACTTTCCATTGATTGGGATAAGAAACAGTTCTTAAAATACTATTGCATGACATTTAAATTCAAATTTTGTGGTGATTTAGCTGAAGACTGAAAAGGATTTTGAGAGAATTATGATGACTGTCATTAGGTCACTGTCAGTGACCTTCTCTGGCAACAGATTTTTATAAATCATTATCAGACTTTCATTTCATTGATATAAACTCTTCTAGCCAATAGGGGGCACTGGAGCCATTGAGGTTATCCTCTCATGACCCTATGAAGAATCTGGAAGGACAAGTGTTCAGACGAAGACTTTAAAGCTGGTCATTACACATGCTGGAAGTGACTTTCTGATCTCGTCTTGCTTGTAAATGTAACACTATATGCTTATTCCCCTTCTTTTGTTGACTTTGGGCGTTGTCTGTCCACCAGGATCGTATTCATCAGATATACTTTGCTCAACCTGGATTACCACTATGGCTGGGTGATATGGCATAAAATTCATATTGCGGTATAATCTGAACCATAGACGGTAGACGATGTATGTTGCAGTATGGGGAAGATGGTGGTGCAGGAGGCAGTGCTATCATTTGGCAACCAGAGGGTTGCCGGTTTGAGCCCCGCTTTCTCCTGACCCCATCAAAGTGTCCTTGAGCAAGATGCTGAACCCCAAATTGCTCCCGGGGTGCAGGTTGGTGCCTTGCATGGCAGCCTTCGCTACCGGTGTGTGAATGTGTGTATGGATGGGTGAATGTGAGGCATGTATTGTAAAGTGCTTTGAGTACTCGGAAGAGTAGAAAAGCGCTATATAAAATGCAGTCTATTTACCATGTATATGATTTGATCTGTAAATTTCAATGTAACTGTTTTTGAAAGGGTAACATATGTCCATAGCAAAGGCTTTGTAGCAGGAAGTTGTATAGTAAACTTAACACATTTCGAAGTAGTCATGAACGTAGAATATTTATATTGTGCAAATCTGCAATTATCGAGAAAATATGAAAACATTTCATGAAACTACACTGGTTTTATATTATACTAAAAACACAGGTTGATTTTATAAACTGTATAGGTAAGCAGAAAATAAGACACAGAACTAGGCTAGTGTCATAACTCCATCTGTATTAGTATCCATCTCTCCCATAAGGGTCCTGCCAGGCAGAGTCCTGCACGGATTCGGGTGCCCGACGGGTGACCCGCAAATTTTGTTGAAACGGGTGAAAAATATTCTACTGTCAGATACGGGTTCGGGTCGGGTCGGACGCAGAAGAGCTAAATTGCGGTTTTCAAAACATCATTTGCCAACAAAAAGTACCCTTGATCCGTGTACCTTGCCTTCATTGGATTTTCGACTCGGAAACCAATATCATCCATCCATCCATTTTCCAAACCGCTTATCCTACTGGGTCGCGGGGGGTCCAGAGCCTATCCCGGAAGCAAAGGGCACGAGGCAGGGAACCACCCTGGACAGGGGGCGAGCCCATCGCAGGGCACACTCACACATGCTGTTAGAATGATATTTAGTTCAAGAATATAATCATATGTATTATCATATCAATTGTGTATATGTGCAGAATGTCTTA
>JABFDZ020000084.1:6519895-6535437 GCA_019775955.2 Pollimyrus isidori
GAAACAGAGGAAGTCCCGGAAAAAGAGGAAGTACAGGCAAAACAGGAGGTACAGGAAGCACTGGAAACAGAGGAAGTACCGGAAAAAGAGGAAGTACAGGAAGTAGACAAGGCGCAGGGAGTATGGGGAGTACAGGGAGTATAGGATGCATAGGGAGCACAAGGAGTATAGGATGCATAAGGAGCACAGGGAGCATAGGGTGCATAGGGAGCACAGGGAATATAGGATGCATAGGGAGCACAGGGAATATAGGATGCATAGGGAGCACAGGGAATATAGGATGCATAGGGAGCACAGGAAGCACAGGGAGTATAGGATGCATAGGGAGCACAAGGAGTATAGGATGCATAAGGAGCACAGGGAGTATAGGATGCATAAGGAGCACAGGGAGCATAGGATGCATAGGGAGCACAGGGAATATAGGATGCATAGGGAGCACAGGAAGCACAGGGAGTATAAGTAGTATAAGAAGCATTAGGAGTCCTTACTTGGGGGGTGGAGCACACTCATAAATTCAAGTCAGGACTTGCCTGGACCGCTGGACTTTCTTGGCACTATAATTGTCTTTGATGTGAATTTGAACTGTTCTCCCTTTTTATGGGTTCATAGGTAACCCCATAACCCCTTATAAAGCAGCACAGAGGGGGACGCTAATGATTCTGCAGGGATATGTCCATCCACCTCATCCATCCGTGAAAGAGCGAAGGCCGGCCTGGCCCCAGGCTCTGGCTACCTCTCACACAAGCACACAAGCTATTTAAGCATCCACGTCATCCTTAATCTCCTAGGTGGAAACTTCGGATGCCCAAATCTTAAGTAGGTGTCTTAATTATTTATAGGAATGATTGTAAGGTAAGAGGTGATTCTGCCTCTTGGCAGCAAGTTGCTTAGAGTCAGGCCGACCCTGGCTGGACCTGGGCCCGATGCCTTGTCCCCCTCTTCTTCTGGCTTACCTTCTCCCTCAGCAGTATGGCCGAGCACTGCAGGGGAACGCCCATCAGTTTGTGGGGATTCCATGTGACGGAGGTGGCCCTGGTGAGAAGAGGGGGTGGCGTTTATCTCCGACGCACCGCTCTTCTGGCGCAGGAAGGAGCTGACACACAACTATGTCTCGGCGCCATCTCTACTGATTATTTTGCGAGGAATAAAACAGATTTTGCATGTTTGCTTGTGTGTTTATAGAGCCTCGACGAGACGCTCAGCAACGAAGCCTGTGTGACGTGCTGGATCCCGTCAAGCGGGGCTCCGACCTCTGTGTTAGCGGAGCGGCTACACTAATGCCGGCATGGTGCCGGCTTCTCACCTCTCGATCCCTCGCAGCTTCCCAGCGTGTCTCCTGGACAGAAGGAGGCCTCCCCCCCAAGCGGCCTGCAGAAATGGATGCCGTATTATTAGCGGCTGCATTTAGCGACATTCTGCTCCTTTACGATCCATTACTGCCATTTTACATGCTCTTGTTCCCACCTACACATTCCTAGATCTTTAATTCACGAGTAATTGCGTCTGTTAGTCGCACGAAGCACTCAAGTAAATCATATGGGAAAACAACGATCTTTACAAGTGACAAAGTACATTAGAAGTACATTGTGTTGCGAAATGCTTAGAAACTTTGACAAGCCCTGAAATGAATGTGCAATTCTTCAGAGAGATCATATTCTAACCCATGCTTTTTATCAGCAAGCTTCAGCGAGTGTGAGTGTGAGCAGACTGCATCGCTTCTTATTCAGCATGCTGTGTATTTTATCTAAACTCTTTCATATAAGCCCATTAAATCCAAACTCCTCCACATTCACAGTTCGGTCCCACTCTTGTCTTAGAACTTTACAAGATGTTGAATTGCTCTGGATACATTTAATACATGCCATGCATTTAGCTAAAGGAAAGTTTTGGACAGCGTAACGCCTTTTCTCATAACTGACACCGCTAGCTTTAAGTAACATCTTTTAGATGGTGGGTCTTAAGAATCTGTCTGTAAAAGTAGCTTGTTAGGGACTGTGGCACCAAGTTCATCATATGATTATGGTAGATTCGGTCCTGTGAGATGCTGTCCTCTTCTGTTGCCAGGGTTACTATGGAGATGAAGAATTGCAGGTAAGAATTGCAGTGGATGATGGACAAGAGTGTGGGAGAGAGTGCTATATCGGGGGGGGGGGGGCACAATTTAATAATTAAAATGCAAAGGTCTGCTTTTTGCAGGATGTATGAATCAAATATTTAGCAGTACAGCCTCCCCCTCATCACCCCAAGTTCCTGCATCCCTGCTAAAGAGCAGTTTCATCCTAAAAATAAGAGAAGCAGCAGAGACGGCTGAGTGGATGAAGGTGTTAAGGCAGTACGTCAACGTGCATCCAGAGCCCATGTCTCTCGCAGACGTCGGCGATTTCCGGGAAAGGATCAAAGGCCCCGAACACAGTGGTGCCAGCCGTGGCATTGACGTAAAAAGGGACCCATCCCTGTAATGGAGACACAGAGACACAGACAGAGACACAGACAGAGACACAGAGACACACAAATACAGACACAGAGAGACACAGACATACAGTATAGACACAATGAGACACAGACACAAAGAGACACGGACACCAAGCCACAGAGACATACAGACATAGTGAGACAGACATACAGAGACACAGACATATAGACACAATGAGACACAGACACAAAGAGACACAGACATATAGACACAATGAGACACAGACACAAAGAAACACGTAGACATAGAGAGACAGACATACAGAGATGCAGACAAACATAAAGAGACACAGACACAAAGAGACAGAGATGCTGCATTATACATCACAAAAGGCAGCCTCTGCAGTATGACGGAGCTTGTAAGTCTGATTCACAGCTTGGTCACGTCACAGACCCCCAGACAATCTGGATCACAAGAATATCTACCTCATCTAATAGAGAACATGCCAGTTTACTTTACACTCTTTAAACTCTCACAAACCCTTTACAGCTGTGGATGCCACTGCTTCTGATTTTATTAACTTATTTTATTGTTTTATTTTCTATATATATAATTTTTATACTGTTTTTCCTTGTATGACAAATTTGTTTTTAAGCACAATCCAGGAAGCAGGAGTGAACACGTTTCGCTATACAGATGTACAGTGCATGATTGTGCTTGTGACAAATGAAACTTGTTGTGAGGGTCGCTACCCTAAAGATATGTGATGAACATATCTAAAGAGTTTGTTAAAGTTTGCCAGTAGAGTATCTCACCCCAGCCTTTGCTTTTGTGATGCTGGATTCTAGGTCAGAAACGATCATCTTCCCTCTAAGATTTCGAAAGGAAAAGTAACAAATCAGTTTTAATCTTAGGGAAAAAAAAATCTGGGAGAAAAAAACTGGAACAGCAACACTATGCCGAGATTTATTGGTCAGTGTCGGTTATAGGTTGAGCCATTAATATTGTTAATTACTTGGCCCAGTTAATTTTTCAGATTTGTTCTGTTTTTACCTCTTGTCACATTTTACCAAAAAAACATTCTCTGTTCCAATTCCCAGGACACCAGCAGCCTTTCTGATCGAATAGTGGCTCTGAAAATGAATATTAATAATTAATAACGTCTCCATGTATAGGATGAAAAAGACTGTACAGAATCTAAAAATACACAATGATCATTAAAAAGTAAAAGTTTCCTTCAATATACGTCAGCGATAAGTGCCTGATTTCCTTCAGCCTCTAGAGAAAATCACAAACCGCTTTCGAGAATGCTGAATTTGCATGTCTTGCTCAATCCGCTTAGACTAATCAGCAAAATATGTTAAACTTCATGTATGTATTATGTATGTTTTGCAGTCATTACATGTTCAGATGTGAACAGGGCCAGTCTCGGAGCACATGTCATCCCCTGTGTCTTCGTCTTCGGGAAGTACCTGTAGCGAGCCACCAAGATGCTGTACAGGTTGGACATGGAACCACCTGTAAGATGGACACTGACGAGCTCAGCACCGGGAGACACAGGAGAACGCCAGGAGAACATCAGAAGAACGTCAGGAGAACGTCAGGAGAACGTCAGGAGAACGTCAGCCCAGCGCAAGTCACAGTGTATCTGTGGCTCATGTGAACCCCATCAGACAGACCCAAAGACAGTAGTGCTTTGTCTGAAGGCTACACAGAGACAGCCAGGCATGTGTTAAAGTGATCAGAAGTCTGACTTAGTCCTGCAGGACCTGGCGTGAAGACATCTGCCAGATCATTATGACCTTGGTGTACATCAGGTATCTGTCTCTCCATCTGTATTTCTTTCTACCCTATCTATCTATCTATCTATCTATCTATCTATCTAATTTATTTGTTTGTTCTTTGTTTGATTGTTTCTTTGGTTGTATTTTTTTCAGTTCGCTTGCACTGTCTACTCGTTTGTACTATTTCTTTGTTTGCACTTTATGTACATTGCTGCTCTATGCACAGGAATCCAGCATCACCAGCCTCGCTCGTCTTTTATCCTGCACCTGCCGGAACTTCAGCTTTCTGAGGTGTGCCCCTGTTTGATGGCTCATGTTCACCGATAAAATAATTAATCGTGCAATTAAGAGCAGCATTAAGCTATAACCTGGAACGACTGAGATTTATCCGTGCTTCAAGATGACGTAAATTTACCAGGACAGAAGATGCCGTCTCCTTCCTCATGTGCCCAGCCCACTTTCCCTCGCATCTTCTTCAGAAGAACCTCCTCCATGAGGATAAACACCGGGGCGATTTCAAAAGTGAACCTGAGGGTGGACAGAGGAATCCAGCAGAGCACAATCGGTTATCCGCCGACCTGCCGCAGTAAGAGGCGGATGGTCTCGGTATCTGCAGAGAAGACACATACATGTTGGTGTTGGCCACTGACGTCACCCACTCGCCTGCCAGGCCGACGACATCCAGCCCCGATGAGAGCTGATTGAAGTAGCACGGGTGACCTGCGAGGTGGCACGAGTCAGTTTGACCTGGCGACACGGAGTGTGCTTAGCTCAGAGACACTGACAGCGCCCCGCCATGAGGCTTCACACAACACACAGGCCACGGAAATGCTAGCGGGTAAGATTATCCAGTGCCTGGATTCTGAGGTTAAAAGTGCCTGTTGTGTTATATCATCGAGAAAAATACTATACTCTATCCTCCGCGTCGTGGATAAATACTTTAACAAGCAGACAAAACCAATGGCTGTCTGGATTTTTGTTAAAAAAAACAACCATTTATTGGGCATATAGATAATATGAACTGTCCACCTACTAAATAAGATAAATATAAAGTGGGTTTATGTAACCTGGGCCTGAAAAATAAGCTCAGAAGAAAACATCCGATTACATCAATAAAGAGAGATCTGGGAATTTGAGCTTTGCTTTATCAATATTAGTCTCTAAGGTAAAATATCTCATGGTACAGAATCCTACATGACGCCACAATGCACAGGGCTTGACTACATTTAAGATTTCACTGTTCATAACAACAGACATCTGACAACAGACATGTGACCAAAAGAGTATGATTTCATTGTTGCCATAGCTACAGTGCAACAGGTACCATTGTGGTCTGAGATGTAGCTGATTTATGTTCCCTAAAAGAGCCCCACAGCCCTAAAGCCCCTGTTGACGTCTGGCTGTCAAAGGATCCTCAGGTCTGCTACATGGCTCCAGGGAAGAGTAAGCAAAGCATGTTTACCAGTTTTCACTCCGTACTTCAACGTGTCTCTACAGTCCACCAGCAGCTGCTCCAGGTTTTCTGGCTGCTCTGGGAGCTCCAGGCTGAACCCTTCCAGGCCTTCCTTCAGCTGGTGAGGGTGATGGAAGTCAAGCACTTTGGTGCTCCGGTCAAAGGTCGTCTTGACGTGTGCCAAGAGAATGTTCACCAGAGCTTGGAGGAAACCTTGGGTCAGGTCCTCGCCATCGCGGTCCGGAAGCAGATCTGTACGGAGATCCGCTCGACGTCACTATCATCTCCAGCGCATGCTGTTACAAAACAGCCCAGCGCTGGATTCAACAGCACATCAAAAAGCTGAAATGGTTGCGTAAATTCAGGTTCTTAACCTCAAGACCTTCCAGTTCCCATTGGCAGTGCTATAGCCATGCTGGCCATGATGTACACTGTTATTTTATTAAGCCTATTCAACTAGCGGCCCGCAAGAAGCTGCCAGTATATCAAGCACTTACGTAATATGATAAATAAAACAAGGAACATTTGGAAATTAAACTAACGAACGCAATGTGATTGGCTGCAACAAGATTACACCGGCCCTGCACCGTCATAGCTTGGACTGCAAAACCTCAAATGGAAAGCCAAGAATTTGAGGAATTTGAGCTGACATTGTCTCTCTCTAAGCCTAAAACATGTAAAATCAATTGCAAAAATGGCAAGTTTCAGAGCAAATGGGCTGACAAATATTGATGCCATTTATACTGCAATATCAAGTTATGCTCCCACAAAGTGTGGTGCGACTCAGGAACCCTAAGAGATTTTCTTATTTGCTCCACTTGCTGCTGAAGCTGAATAGCCCAGATGTACTGTGTAAGAGAAAAAAGCTCAGGGCTCCCACTAATTCACCGTAATGCTGAGTTTTATTTTTAAGCACTTTATATTTGTTTTTATTTCTGTCCTATTATTTTATTTTGTCTTATTTACCCCCCACGCTTTAAAGGCTGGTCCGTGAAAATATCGTCTGACATGTAACCGGTCCGTGACGCAAAATAGGTTGGGGGCAGCTGCTGTATACTACATGGCCAAAATATGTGGACATGCCAGTCTGTCAGAGGAATTGCCTAATTAATTTACACCCAGCACAAACTCTGTTGTATAATTACACTTATATAATCCCGCATCTAGTAAAAGGCCTTGCCAGAAGAGCAGCGACTATCATAACAACTAGTGTAGCCACTATTTGGATGTTTGGACGTTGCTGGTGAGAACTGCTGCTGTTCAGGTTGAGTGTCGGGTCTCTTTCTCTGAGCTTTTGTGGCCTGCTGCTTCACAACTGAACATCCTCTTCAACATTTTTACATTAACCTGCGGTTGAGCAGGATAGCTCTGGGTAAGATAAGGGGCATAGACTGATACAGTGTGTAAGGGTTAGGCACTGATACAGTGTGTAAGGATCATGCACTGATACAGTGTGTAAGGATCATGCACTGATATAGTGTGTAAGGATCATGCGCTGATACAGTGTGCAAGGATCAGGCACTGATACAGTGTGTAAGGATCATGCACTGATACAGTGTGTAAGGATCAGGCACTGATACAGTGTGCAAGGATCATGCACTGATACAGTGTGTAAGGATCATGCACTGATACAGTGTGTAAGGATCAGGCACTGATATAGTGTGTAAAGAGATGCACTGATACAGTGTGTAAGGATCATGCACTGATACAGTGTGTAAGGATCAGGCACTGATATAGTGTGTAAAGAGATGCACTGATACAGTGTGTAAGGATCATGCACTGATACACCAGCTCTAGCAGGGCAAGAACACGGTGAACTGACTGATTGGAAAGATGGCATTCTACGATAGTGTCAAGTGAAAAGTCGTAACGTCTTTTGTACAACCCCCCATTCTTCTGCTAATACTGTACAGTTGCTGGTGCAGGAGACGTGTGACTGTTTGCTTATTTATACACGTGCGTCAGTAATGGGTGTGACTTTATTAGGGAAGTGCCCACATACTTTTGCCTAAATATAGTATCGGATCATCTGACTCGCTAAGTGTTTATTCAGCTTGAAACATCTGAGGAAAAATTAGTGGCGCAGAAGTGACTTTTTGAGTGGGGCCCCAGAAAAGACAAATCGGCCCCCGAGTGGGACATCCAAAGGGGTGACGGTGCTGAGGACAAGCCCCTTAGGTGGTGGGTAGGCCCACAGAAGTGTGCTGTGACTGGCTCTGAGGGCCGTCTGTCTGCAGCGCCAGGCCCCACCCTGCCAGCTCTACCTTTGCCGTAGACGGTGCTGAAGTCAGACGCTTGTCTGGGATCTGGTTTCCCATTGTCCTGCCCATGTTTCTGGCTGCTCCCAGCTGGGGGGCATTGTGCCCAAATCAGAGCTGCCTTGCCCCTCCCTCCAGACATCATTTCATTGCTGCCATCTGGAGAAGTCACGCAAAACACACAAACACGCACAGTTCATATAGTCCTGTCATTGTGGGGACTTTCCATTCATTTCTATGGGCGTTACCCTCATGGCCATTATGATAACCTTAACCCCTACCAAGCCCTAACCTTAAACATAAGTAACCAAACAAAAATACAATACTTTTGGTTGGCTAATTGAATTTTTTCATTGCATTCACATACTTTTTTATAAAATTGAGGTATATATTGTGGGGACCTGAAAAATCTCCCCAAAAGCTAAAAAGTAACAGATTTTACTCTGTGGTAAACACAAACTGCAAACACACACACAGAATATACTACGCAAGAGGGATAAACAATTTATTTGACACATCCATGTTTGAAGACAATTTTTATGACGAAAGCCAACATTATCTTTTTTTTTCAGCTATATTAACTTCTTATAACTTCAAGTTCACTTTGCCAGTTTTAACATGAAAGTCACTGAAACTAAAGCCATTATTTTTTCTCATCATCGCTTTTACATTATTTAGATTTTTTTTATTGCAAAATTATCTATAAGTGTGTAATTCATTTTTTCCCCTTTTAACGTCTGCAATGTAAAAAAAACCCAATAAAAATATGATTACAGAGAAACTGTATTCTGTAGAGCATGTACTGCATCACTACATCTCAGCGTACGGATGGCTCGTCTGCAGAAACCAGGACCGACTTACCGATCACGGTTTCCGGCGTGTCCATGCTGCGGGGGTCTGAGATTCGAGGCAGCGAAAGGTGCAGTCAACCTGCCTGTCGAGGATCAGGAGGCACAATATAAAGAGACCATGGCCTTGGACTAGATAAACAGCAGAGCAGCACCTGGGCGGATCTGCCTGGTCACATGTTCATTCAGCCTGGCTGCAGATGAGCCTGCATCTGACTCTTAAAAAGCTGCCCAGCATTAATACTCTGTTTTTGTTCACTGTGTTTTTCCATCAAGCTAATTCAGGGCTGCTCTGTTTTTTTTTTTTTTTTTAATTCTCGTCGTTTGTTTGATCCCGTGTTTGTACTAAACATCAGCGGCCCCGCTGAGGTGGAGACGCCAACACAGAGGGGCCTGCGTGTCTCACTGTGCGCCTCAGGATCGAGGCGAACTGTTTGTGCCGCTGCCTGCCCGTCCACGACGCGGCTGCACGCTCCCCTCAGCCTCATTAGCTGTGCGATGTCCTTCAGCATCGAGACTGATTTGAAAGCGAGATGTTAGACGACGGGAGGGGGTTGCACGGTAGCGTTCGTTGGCTCATCTCTATTTTTTGCCTCATGGAATAATCGCGCGAAGGGTAGTTCAGGTTCTGGGTGTCAGTGGATCTCCACAGAACCTACAGTATGGTCTGGGTGTCATGAAAATCAAACTGAAGTGCGACAATTGCGTGAGTAACAAAAATGCAAGATAAAAGTAATACGAGCCTTAGTGCCCATGGGAGGTTTGCCCCTAGGACCTGGAAACTCTAGTCTGTCTAGTTCTACCAGCATAGATTCATACATTCTAGCTGCCTTTTGAGACCTCCAGAAGGTTTTAGGGAGTTGAAAAAACAGCCTACAGCCATAAATAAAGCAGCAAGGCTTGTAAATGAGTTTTTTGTTAGATTTTATAACAGTTTGATAAACCAAATGAGCACCTGGAGCAGAAACAAAATACTACATTTATTTATGAAAATACCTCCGTGTTGCTCAGGTCATTTGGATCACTGCTGAATGACTAGGCATTAAATAACAAGTAACAATACCTAGGGTTTGAGAATAATGGAATAAGATAACTTGAATGAGTTGGAGAATTCAAAGAAACGGACAAACTTTCTGAAAATGGTGAAGACAGAGCTGACATCTTTGGAGATGCTTATTGACAAACCTACAAGGGCAAACCTCAAGGACCGACCCACAAAGAGAGAAACCCAGAAACAAACCCACAAAGACAGAAACCCGAAGATCGACTCAAAGGCAGAGTTTGATGTTTGCACTGGCATTCTGCTCACCTTACTGTACAGTATGTGTTACCACACATCTGCAGGGTACCAGCAAACTGCTTATGCAAATGTGCCAAATGCCAGCATAGAACAATTCATTATAATTTCGACCCCTGAAGACAAAGACCCAAAGATTGAGACAGAGCACTGAGACTCATAAAATTAACTGATTCAAAGGAATCTGCTGACATAGAGAATGTGGAAGGATCCACATTCTTGGTGTGGGAGCCGCTGTTTGAGGTGCGTGAGGCAGGCCCCGACAGGAAGTCGAACCTCTCCTGCACCCCCATTACCTTTGCCTTTAAGCAACTTTTTTTCTTTTTTCTTTTTTTTACAAATGATTTGGGGCCATTCGGCCCATCAAGTTCATTTGGGGAGAACTAAATCAATAGCTTAGAGTTGTTAAAATCTTATCTAGCTCTGATTTAAAGAAGTGTTTTTTCAAATTTATTTTAAAATGTTCCCCAGATAATTTCCACTTATGGCCACTCTAATTTCCACTTATCGTTCTAGTATTTAGACTGATATTGAAATAGCCATTTGGCTGAACAGCATCCAGACCCGTTAGAATCTTATATACCTGGATCATGTTCCCCCTTAGCCTCCTTTGCTCAATCCTAAACAGATTCAGCTCAGCCAACCTCTCCTCATAAGACATTCCTCTAAGACCTGGAATCATTCTCGTAGCCCTACACTGAACCTTTTCTAAGGCAGCAATGTCCTTTTTGAACTGTGGTGACCAAACCTGCACACAATATTCTAGGTGGGGTCTTACCAAGAAATTGTATAATCTTAGCATCACCTCCCTTGACTTAAACTCCACACACCTAGAGACATAACCCAACATTCTATTGGCCTTTTCCATTAATTCCTCACACTGGCGAGAATGGGACATGGAAGCATCAACATACACACAGAGGTCTTTCTCGTAATCAGCTACCTTTATTTCAGTGGAACCCGTAAAATATCTGTACTTTATATTTCTGCTCCCTACACGGAGTACCTTACATTTATATGTGTTAAATTTCATCTGCCATGTATCAGCCCAGTCGCTAATTAAATCCAGATCCCGTTGTAGCCTCTCTGCTGTTAGATCAGTATCTGCTACACCACCCACCTTTGTGTCATCTGAAATTTAACCAGCAAACCCTAAAAATTAAGCTACCCGTGGTTTCAAAAACCCCGTCATTTTCTGCCTCATGCCAGCTCAGAAAAGTCTGACTCCAAACTCAACATGGTCTTTTTTGTGTCTTTTGAGAAATACCTGTAGGAGGTCATTGTATTCACCTAAGCTCCATGGGGCAGTGTTAAGTTCAGAAATTTCGAAGAAAAAATGGCATATTTTATGGACATTATAGGACCTGCTTGGGCTTAGATCTTAAATCAGATGTGGGGAAATCTTCGTACTTGCTGGGGAAAATTATTGTAAATCACTGTGTGACAGCCTGCTTGCTGGACTGCTCTTTGCAGACTGAAATGTGATCAATCGACTGTTTGAGGTCTCCGTGGAGAAGGACTCACAGGTGAGGTTCGCACATCACATCATCTTCCGAAAAGCGCCTGATAAGGATATGCAAGGGCTTCAGAAAAAGTCATGAAATTGATGAAGACCTTCTGGTTCTCGGTGCAGAAGGGATAGTAGATGGACGATGCTGGTCTCAGAGTCTAGCTGAGCATTTCATCCCTCAAGCCTTTCGATTCTATTATACACTGGCAGAGGACCGCAGTGCCATTCAAAGCAATCAGAAGCCTGCTTTCTGCTAACTGTGGCTCCGAGAACTAATTTGGTCAAGAATTGGAGAGGAAGCCAGAGAGGTGGCGATCACAGAATGATGAATTCTGCTTTATTTCCATTAAAACGGCTCCGCTTGCCAGAGGACAGATCGGCACTCTTAATGCCTTCCCCTGAACGGTCAAAGAGACCAGGCGTGCCAGTGGGGAGCTAGCAGAACGTGAGCAGACTGTAAGGCACCGATATCACACACGGTGTTAGATTGCATTCTGAAATGTGACACTTACCATTTTATCATTTTACCACATGTTTATTGCTCTGTGATTTAAACCTTGATTACTCTAAACATTTTTCTAAAGCAACATGCTCATTCCTTCCTGACACATGTAGGCATTTCGTGGGAGGAATTTGGATCGAGCACCATGCTTTTGGGTACGACTCTCTAAGGCAGTGACTCCCAGAAAGTTCACATTTTTGCCCCCTCCCAGCTCCCAGCCAATAAAGAACACCTGGTACAGGTGTTGGGAGCAGGGAAGGAGCAAAACTGTGGACTGTCTGGTGTCATGATCTGCGTCCTCCATCCCGCTTCAGCCCTGTGTGTCGCCACGCCCACCTCATTCCCGGTTGTGATTCCCTGATGTGATCCACCTGTGGAGGCGATTGCCGCTCGCCCGTCCCGTGATCTGTTCAACTGTATTTAGTCTGTGTTTAGTGTCTTGTCCAGCGTCGCGGCATTGACGTTGTCTCTGTCGGTGTGTCTACGAATTAAACCCTGTACCCCTTTACTTTGGACTTTCGCTTTGTTTTGTTCCTTTGGCACGCACGCCGACCATAACAGTCTGGGGTCCCTGAGGACTGGATTGGGAACCGCTGCTCTAAGGCGTTCAGTGGTCTGAGCTGGCAGACCCCATACTGCAAAAGCACACCGGCAGGATCTGTGCCTGGCTCTGTGGTTTCTGAGGGGTCAGGCCTAATAGGATGAGAATCACAGCAGACCAAACAGGCTGCTAAAGGGGGCGTATCCCGCTACGGGGCAATTATTTCGAAGGGCAGGATGTGAAGCTCACTGATGAGTCAACCAATGACCGTGTGGTAATGAAATGATTACACTGAAAGCTGCCACTTAAATTGCACTTGGAGGCAATTTAAAAAATATACAAAAAATATATAGTTAGCTAATTTACTAAATAACTGCCAAACTATTCTAGCATTTATAAATATACTGTAAATACCAAGTAGAGGAACACACTAGCCATTACTATATACAGGTTCAAGACGGTGTTTCCTGCTTTGCCTTCTGCCTGTCGCAACTCCCTCCAGTGCACTTTGGTCCGATGCGGGGTCATCAGCTAGAGTCACCTTCCACCGAAGTTTCGCCCCCTAACCAGTACATCTCCAGGTGGGGGGGGCAAATGGTTTCCTAGCCATCATTTTAATGTTGAACTTAAACGTAATAAACAGAGCCTGTTACAGGATATACAAGGGATAGGTTGGCTGGAAAACCAGAGACGAACCGGGTTTATAAATCACACAGGATCAGTACTGAAGGAACTGTATATGAACGGCACCACCTAAGTGAAATGAATTAATAAGAAGATGTTCAAACTAAAACCTTAAGTATTAAAAAAGTTATCTAAAAATATTGATGCATGACTAAATTAATGTTTAAGGTGATTAAATATGCTCAAGATAAGCCTGATCTTAACATGTGGTGTTTTGACAGAAATTCCTCGGAAATGCTGCCTGTTTTCCGTGCCGTTTTCCCAGCTCTTCTGTGCATGATTTTTTAAGCAAGTGGACTGCATTCTCTGCTTAGCTACCCAGCAATGCCTAGTATTACCGCACAAACATACATGAAAGAATGAAGTTCAATTACTGTCCTTTTTTTTTTTCTCTTTTTCCTTTTTCTTTAGTCTGATTTTCCATGGCATATTACTCGGCCCGTAACATCAGAAAAGTGATGTGGCTTTTTTTTTCGTACACAGCATGAAGCACTGAGTTAAGCAAACAGAGCTGATAATTAATACTAGATAAAGCAGATTCCTCAGGTAATGTTTCACACTTCATATTACAGGCTTCCCATTGGAGGTAACGGACCTCCAGACAGCCAATCACACGGAGTTATATCTCTGAGAACACAAAAGGCAGGTGGTGCTGAATCATGTTGGCACATCACCCATGTTGGCACATCACCCATGTTGGCTAAAGGAATTTTCATTATATATCGGTGCAGAAAACAGCCACACGCGCATTTGCTAACAATCTAAAGGTCACGGGCAAAACCTGGCAGAACATGTGACCTTGGTTATGACTGACCGACATGCAAATCAAGGGATTTACATAATCCGTAAAAACCGTGCATGTCAGCCAGATGGAATGGAAATGGCTTGTGTTTATCAGAATGCTGCTTCATGCATCTGCCACAATCCACGGGCATCAGATAAACCTCAATGCTACCCGCTTATGCATGTAACCATCAACACAAATATGAAACAGACCATCTAAAACTGCTGCATTCCAGACCACATTAATTCTAAGTATATCTAATTAGTTGAAAGTTTAGCTGTATGTTAATTTATTAAAAATTTAAAGTAAACTAAATATGAAAGGAAGAAAGTAGCACCATTTGAAAGGAAAAGAATGCTAATTAAGTAAAGCTTTCTTTGATAGGAACCCTAATTATTCTGCTGATTTCCCCAAGGATAAATACGATCCCAAATCTCATGGCCTCTGCAGTAGCCAGTACACATGCTAAACATGCTAGTCGAACCATCTTCCAACCATTATTCTGGACTTTTCTACTATTATATGAAGAGATGCAGCCCACATAGGTTCCCCACACTCAGCATATCTGACAGCGCCTAAATGCCAAATTGACACACAGAATTAAGTCGGCAGGTAAGAGCATCCATTGGATAACATGACTCATAATCGCTAATTAAAGTGGTACTTACGATGTTTGTAAGGGTACAAGGTGACGTGGTGATCTGTGTGTGTAAGCTAACTGGGTTCCCTCGAATGAAACAGCCGTCCACCTCTCTCACCCTTCTCATTCTGCATGGACACTTTTACGGCCTCTACTGAACTTGTGCTGACTTGACTCTCCAACTGTCTTGAAGATGATCCGTCTCTTTAAGCACTGACTTCAATGCTGTGTGGAATTTCCTGCAGGAACTGCCCGGAAATGTATGTCGGTCAAAGATGTTACTGTCCCTCAGTATCAAGTTTGGGCACTCAGAACGTCACCAGTGTAGTGACTCTTTGTGGCCAACAGGGGGCCCACAAACCATGAGTAGTTTTACTAGTAGTAAACTCTGTGTACAGGGCTAAATACCTGGAGTGGATTAAAATATTTAATGTTACTTTTTTAGGGGTATTATGGTGTACTGTGGTAAATCTAGATACATTAGCAGCTCATTTACCTGTAGCAGTTATTGTTTCAGGGGTATTACGGTATACTATGGCAAATGTAGTGTATTGTAGTAAATGTTATTTTCTCAGGGATATGATGGAGTATTGTGGTAAATGTGGTGTACTGAGGTAAATGCCACTCTGTACGATTATACGCTGATCTGGGAACCGTGTTTATTGGATTATCTGTGGATAAATTTGTTGCTGAGGAATAAACACACAAATGAAGATCTCACATCACAACTAAATAAAGACACGTAAAGTATTGTTAGAGTGTAGGTAATAAAGATCGCTTATCATGTTAACCCTGTAGGAACTTGCTTAGAACAGAAACCTGAAAAGT
>JABFDZ020000084.1:6578698-6593355 GCA_019775955.2 Pollimyrus isidori
CCAGTTAAAAAGACCAATCAAACTAACGATAACATCAAGTATTACCCAATCAAAAGTAGGAAAGGAGGTATCTTCATAAAATGCATGTGGGATGATTTGCATGAGACGCTGCTTTAAAATAATTATTTAAAAAATACTGGTGGTGGGTGCTTGTTTACTTAAGGAAAAATGACAAACACAGACTTTGAGAGGCTCGTGTGGGGCTGATGGGAAATGAGAGTGTCCCTTTCAAACTGCAGTCCCACTGTTTAGCAGACACAAGCAATTCTGCAACTAATCCGGGGTCACCGAGTGGACAATGCTAGACGAGGGGTTAAGCACTGAAAGTGATGAGTCTTACTTTGGTGGGCCTCATTTGCATCACATTTTCCCTCAGAAGCGTAACTGCAGGAAAGTCTTTACAAACAATATGTAAACCTCCTTTAGCCTTTTTGTTTCCTTTCTGAGGGATCATTGTACAAAGAAGACTAAACAGGCTGAATTTCGCTTCATGGTCAATGTTGCTGTAATTTATCTGTTCATCTGCTTATTTTGTTGCATTTTTCTGTGTAATTGATTTTGTTTTTGCTAAGGAAATTAAGGCAATTAGGGCAGAATTTGGAGTTCCTGGCATAGATGAGAAGATGTAGTTATTTATCAATATTAACTCATTGATAAATATTCGTGGCTGTAACCACAATCACGGCACATTGTGGATTATAGAGTTACTGTCATTTTTATGCAAATGAGCTACCTACCCATGTGACCGAGTGGTGCCTGTCTGCGCAGGTGACCTGTTTATTTGAAATCCATCTATCAGCATGGCAGCGTTTTTGCCCGTATTGGTGCGGCCTGGTAGGAGTGGAAGATGCTGAGATGCCGTCGAATGCAGCCTTGCGGGTCAGAGCCTCCATCCCGTTAGGAGCTACTGGTATCAGTCCATTTGGTAATGGCTTCCCTCCTCACACCTCGCTGTGTGATGAAACAGATTCAGGACAAGTTCATCTCCTTCCCGGCAATCTCAGGGGAGTCCTATCTTCCTTATGTATTATTGTTGCGAGCATAACTGAACATCCGACAACTATCTCAGTGGCTTCCATGCCCCCCTTTTCTATTGGCTCCTGACCTTCTACAGCCCTAACCATCCACACTGTCTACGCGAATCCATCTGTGACACCGCTGTTGCTAAACATCGCCTTCTATGACAGTTAGGCTGGGCGCTGTATAAAGATGAATAGAATTTGCAGGGTTACATCGTGCCTCTGACCCCATCCACGCTGTTCCTGGCCCGGCTCCCGCCCACCCCGTCCAGCAAAGGACCTTGAGGATGGATGGCCGCATCGAACCCCGCGGCTTTCATAAGCGCTGCAATTCGTGACCACTTCTCAGTGCCGTATTCCCCTCTCACCTATGCAGACAGAAGCACATTGATTAGCAGGCTGTCCTGGAAATAATGGACAGAGAGACACCCTGGTCCATCACAGTCAAGGATAACAGGAAGAAAACGGCAACTGCTTCTTTCTTTCTTTCTTTCTTTCTTTCTTTCTTTCTTTCTTTCTTTCTTTCTTTCTTTCTTTCTTTCTTTCTTTTTCTCGTTATTATTATTATTTACCAATAAAATAAATTATTCTCATTTCCATAAATTAAGAAATGCAGGTTTTTAAGCTTTAAAATGTCTTTGTTCTTGTTGAGTTTTTAAACATCTTCTTCGACTTAAAACAGAGAATAGCATTCAGTTAATCTAAATAAAGCACAAATGTAGCCAGAGCCTGTAGTGGCTACTGAGCAAAAGAAAATACAGCATTTGAAGGTGAAGGACTCGACTGTCCTTGCCCCCCCCCCCCCTCGCCCACTACCCTAGTAGGGAGTAAAGAGAGTATTAATCTTTGCTCCAATCACCACCACTCGAAAGAGTTCGTGTGCTTGGTTCACGTGTGCGGGCGGAACAGCATTGACACTACTGTTTGTGCCATTCACACATCAAATGAAAAGTGTGCCTTGGAAATGGCTACCCTGTGATCAGAGTTCATCGAGTGGAATCAAAAAGAATACTTCAATTTGGAGCGGCCCATGTGTCGCCATGGATACATGTCCTCAGCGCGCGCTTCAGTGTGAGCGCCCTTAGGGCTGACAGTTGATGTTTCCAGGCAGGCGCCCTGCGGACGGAGAAAATAAGAGGGAGAGAGTGCGGCAGCAGTGTCACCGAAGCCTGCCTGACACACAGCTGCAGAGCACTTTGTAACGCCTTCTTAGTGACCTTCAGAAGATGATCTGCTCCACTTCTGAAAAGACCAAATGTAGGGCAAAACTTTCTGACAGCGGCCTCTGGGTCTAGTTAGAGGTGCATGGCTTGGTTCTGGGCAGTTCAAAGCGATGGTGGGATCCGCGAGGTACACCAGTGTCTTTCATTTTTCCGGCTGGTATTTTCTGCTCTTTAATAAATGACCGTGCTCCATCGTGCCTTTTGAAACTAAACTGTATTTACGTTTCATACAAGAACGTTGGAATGTGTCTTTTGCATACCTTTTCTTAGAATTAAGAAACACACATGTACACACAAAGCCATGACATCAAACCAACAAACCTTCCGATTACAAGCTCAAAGGCGTAGCCCACTGAGCTCAACTATGAAAAACGTTCAGCTGTATATTTCACACTGGATTAATTGCTGTTGGGGGGGGGGTACAAAATTTATCTTGTCAAAATGGGGATTGTCAAGAATTCACTTCTGGCAGACTCCTGGTTATCACTGTTCACTGACTGAGTGGTCCCAGTTCAGTTCATTGCATTCCCAGTTCAGACATTAGGACCATCAGTACCAGTAACATTCCGCACCGGATGAATTTCCAGATAGCTTATGCCAAAAAGAGTTTATTTTGAAAGAGGAAATGGAGGGAAACAGCAGCCAGCATTTTTACAAGGTCCCCAGGGCTCATATTTAACTTTTAAGTTCGGGTGGCTTTACATGTTTCCTACAACTTTAAATCTCTCCAGCAGCAAGATCGATATTAAATATGGCGTGTTTAAAACCCCTTGGAAATACACTGGGACACAGATGAAGAAAACATCTCCACTTGAAGGAAACCTTCTACACCGCCTACGTTAAGTGATCTACCTTTAGTCCCTAGAAGGTTCAGTCGGCAGGCATACATCTGACCAAAACATAACAAGGAAAGAACTTCACTTACACCCGGGATAATATCGATGTTGGTGTTCTTTTTCCAGTATGCTTGATGCAATTATGTAATATTGTCGTGTCGACTGGGACATGGAGCGGATGAACAGGAGGTTTCTTAGAAAGCACACAAGAAGGACTGAAGTTAGATTTCAATGACCAGACAGGGGAAACACATTTTAACACGGACTTAAATACACAGGACTAATGAAAGAATCTCAAAACAGCCGATCACATGGGGATTCCACACGATGTAGTGGGGGGGTGTGGCACACGGGAGGATCGGACGAGCGGGACATGGCAAGTATTATCAGAGGTAGGGCAATTAATATCAAATCTGAACTTGAAAGCAGAACATATGTTAACATTTTGTTTATTTGGCAGGTTCTTTTATCCAAAATGAAATACAGTTGAGGGTCAGACAGTCTCTGGAGCAATTGGGTGGGTTAAGAGCCTTGCTGAGGGGCCCCACAGTGAAATTACTCCACTGACCATGGGATAAAACATATATACCTGAATACATCTATAAAAAAAAATCATGTTTAAGATGGAATGTTTTTTACAGCAGGCAGCTATTGCTTCAAGGGCTGAGAATTTAAAGGGTAAATTTAAACTGTGTTTTGCTTCACTTGGTAAAATTTGTACCGGACTGCAGCACTGAAGAGCTGGGAACTTTAATTGGGTTTGTTGGACTGAATCTTGGGTCGATAAGTGAAGCTGGAGAAAGTCGAGGTCTCTGCCTCGAGGACAACAGCAGGATATAAAATGTCAGAAACCCACAACAGAAATGAAATATGAATGAAAAGTGGTTTGTATTACAAACTGGGACGGAACACGACATATCAATCAGATAAATTAGCAAACTCTTCAGAGGGAATCAGTGCTATGGGATGCAACTTTAGTACAAACACCACCCAGGAAGGTACTGTAGCACCTCTCCACCACTTGGATTGCTTTCTCCGTGCATATTCACCACTAACATCTCAATGTTATCAGATCTTTAACCCAAACTGAATATTAGATAAAAGATCACCTGAGCCAACAAAGACAAAATTCATTCTTTGTTGAATAAATGATGAAAGAAAGTTGCACAACATTTCTTGAAAAAGTATCTGCACCCATCTCCTGAAGCCCTTCACAGTAGCTGCAATGTCGGTAACTATAACCCAGCACTTGTATATGTTGATTGGCCTTGTACAGCTTGGTAGAAGAATTCTGCCCCATTCCACTAATGAGTCTCATGAGAATTGCTTGGTATGTGCTTCAACTGAACGTGTCAAACTCGCTAACTTGCCGATTGCTAAGTGTCAAGATAAATGATGGCCAAAACAACGCTTCATGAACCATTTGCAGTATTTTCTTACCCTACTACATGGTGCTCTTGGTTTGGGGCATGCTTTGAGCCCTTTTTTGAATGGAGAGCACCATCGGAAGTAGCGGAGCAGTGAGTCACAGCCAACATGCGGCCAGGCAAATAAACAGCACAAATACAATGGATTGCATTATGCGGAGGGGCACTTAAAGCAATATGAAAAGTAGCAGTATGAAAGGCAATATGAAAAGCAGCCTATGAAAAGTAAATGGAAGTAAAATAAAATAAAAAAATGTTGCTGTGTTTTTTATGATAATTTGTAAAGTATTTTTGGATTTATATATTGTAAGACCGAATCTATATCAATCTAAGTTTGATTCTTTTACCTTTGAAAACCAGTTAGACTGATTCACTGAAAAGAACCCGTTCAAAAGAACATCACTATTGTGTACTTGGAGTTTTGTGTACAATTAGTTCTTATAGTACTTTTCTCTCTGACCACATATCCTACATGAGTCCCGGTTGCGTTGGACTGGTCCCATGCATTGCAGCAGCGAAAGACGAGTAGGCTTGCTTTACGAGGAAAAGAAAGCTATTTTATTAAGCCCTTAAAAGGACTAACACAGGCATTAAACAACCACCAAACCACTCTGACACCGAAACGCAGGGAGGTCTGACTCCAGATAGTAAGATCGAATTTCCCAGCATGCTCCTGTACTACAATATCAATCATGTGGAAACAGATTTGCTCTGTGATTTTATGCATTGTAGCAGGTCTGTCTATATATACATACACACACATACATTCATACATACATATATCCGTCCGATTTCTAACCACTTAACTTAGTGAAGGTCACAAAGAGGCCTAGAGCCTATCCCAGGCAGTACAGTGCCCAAGGCTGAGGTCACCCTGGATGGGATACCACTTCCTTGAAATGCATCCATTTCAAAGGCCACCAAATTTACACTTTCTGTCTTCCATCTCAACAGAAAAAAAGAACAAAATGCAGAACTGGCAAATAGCCATAAAGAACAATAAATATTTTAATTAAAATAAACATAATTATAAAATAGTCTCAGGTTTGTGGATGTGGAAGCAATTTAAAAATGCATTTTCTTCACACTATATCCAATTTCCTGCCTGTCGAAAAGTTAATTGTTTATTATTTTCTAATTAGTCAGAACAGAATTACAATATGAATGAGAAATACAATGTTTGTTTGGTACTAGTATGATTTACAGTTTATAGCAGCGTTGATTGGTTTTAATGAGATACAATATAGCTAAAATTTCAGACGATTGCAATTAATTAATGGCATAAGAAACCAGTATAGCTTTTATTTTAATGGCATGGAAAGATAATAAACCCAACTGATAGCATTAGCTCACCATTTGGGAAGGCGGTCGCTAATAAGACGGCCAGGCCGACTCTCGCTAATCGGATCATATATTCAGGGAGCCCGAACCTTTATGGGTGGCTAATTGCTCAGATGCCTGTTTAACAGTCTTCTCAGATAGCAAAACTGTACCAATAGGAGAGGGGTAACAAAAAATAAAAGCAACAGCTGACAGCTATGGACGAGTGGAGTCTGTGGCTATAGCCATAGTCTCCGCATTAGTCTTCCTCTCTCCCATTGTGTTAAACTGAGCCCCTGGAAGGAGGATCCACTCGGAGCAGTCAGTGTTCTCCGGGAGTTAGGCGTTCAGGGCGTGGCTCGGTCCAGACTGCTCCATTGTTGCTCCACAACAGAGGTGCTGAAGTTTGGGCTGGTGGCTGCTATGTACTTTCCAAGGAGCTGAAGGGGGACCTTGAACCCTGGAGACAACATCCCAACAGATATTGTAACCTAATCAATGGATTTATACATAGAAATCTTACACACAGAATATGCCCTGTACGTAAACTAATTGAGGGCAGAATCACAGCACAGGTCTGGAATTCAGAAGTACCTCATCGTCATGGCGATGGAATCACCCTGACAAACAGCGCTATGGTAACGACCCTTAAATGGTTCAATGGGCTGACAGGGATTAATGGAGCGGGAAGAAGGGTGAGCATCTCCTGCTTTATATCCAAGGTCAATGGCCTCCTGAAGTACCCCATTCCTGAATACCAGTATGGTCACACTCTCAGCAGATCAATATCAGTGTTTCCCTTAAAGCTCAAAGACACATCTCTTGAAAAATTGTAAAAATCCATCTGTGGTTCCATCTATCTTTCTTCTAACCCTGTATTCTGGTCAGGGTTACGTGGGCTGGAGTCTGTCCTGGCCTGCATAGAGCACAAGGCTGGTATACACCCTGGATGGGATCCCACAGTCACATGTGTAAACTTAATTATCAATATTGCAGCCTTTGCAGACAGGTGAACGTTGCTACAGAGGTATCCTCAGAGACGGACGTACAGTATAAGAATTTCCTGACAGACATATTTCATCTCGTAAAGATACGATAAACTTGTATTTTAACTTTTAAGCCACAAACACAAAGAAGTAATATAACAAAAAAGAAAAACATAAATGTCCTTACAAAGTAAAAGCTGTATACTGTGTTTACTACCGGTACATTGTGTGGACATTAGGTCCCCATAATGCAGTATACACACACACACACACACACACACACACACACACACACATTTGTTTATATTCATATCTTTGTGGGGACCGTCCATTTATTTCTATGACCAGAACCTAATCCCAACAATAACGACCTTAACCCCTAACCAGCCCTAACCTTAACCATAAGTAACCAAACAAAATACAAGTCTTTTAGCATTTTAAATTTTTTGATTGCATTCACAGATTTTTTTTTTCAGTTTCCTATTGGGGGCACTTGGAAAATGTCCCTGCAAGGTCAAAATAACAAGTTTATATCACATTTTGGGGGATTTGCTCAGTCTCCCTAAGAGTCACCTCAATACCAGCCTCAGCTCCATCTAGTTCAATTTCTTTGAAATTCCTGTATCTTAATATAGGTTTAATGGCTAGAATCGCACCATAAATTAATAAAATAGCAGTTAATTTCACACTGCATTAAGTGCTGAAAGAGCCAGAGGAGGAACACCTGGGCACATGGTCCGCATCCAAATCAAAGACACGTGTGAATGTTCCTGAGAGCAGGAGCGGAACATGAGCTTCTGCTGGGTCCCGCAAAAAGCCACCGGGGGGCGATACAGGGGGAGGGTACACCCTGAGACCCAGATGGCAGTGGGTAGTGGGCACCTCAGCTTTGTATAAGGTGAACAGGACTAAAACAAGCCATGATGAAATAGGTCAGTTTGGATTGCAATACATGAAAAGAGAGTGTGAAGCGGTCCTAGCCAAAGTCGGCAGACAGCATCGAGTAGTAGGAGCCCAATAGCTGAAGGCTTTAAACAAACTTCCGTTTCATTAATACGACCAGCATCCCTGCAATCTGAGATCACATTCTGGACCGTATGTGTCAATCAGCATAGTTAGACAAACAAGGGCCTTGCGGATGAGTAAAACCGGCATGAATGTAATTGCCTAACCCTCGCCCGCCAATCACGTTGAGGTTTGAGTCTTGACAGAAACCGAACAATCTAAAATGTTTACTGGGGGAGCTGAGCATGTGAATATCCATGAAGAAATGACTCCTTCATGTGTTTTTGTACTGATATGGGACCCTGTGTTGCACTGACCTTATAACCTCAAAGGGACCTCATCATCCTGTGACCTCACAACCTCCTGTAGCATTACTTGTGATAAGCAAATCACGTGTTTTACTGATTCCATATAATCTACGAGGAAAAGCTCTTAGTGACATACCCTGAACTTTCATCCATGTTAAAGCACCTAATAACTGTCATTTGTGCTGTATTAAAAGCAGTCTATTCTTCTTTTCTTACAAAATGGCATTTATTTAATAAATGTGTAATAATACATTGTTGCTCGAGCTCTACACTGCTCCAATGTTCCAATATACAGTTCAAAAGTCACATAATTCTTTCTGTTATTTCTCCTGTTAGTTTATGCTTCTTACCTGTCAGAGAGAGTCATATAAATGTTTGGTACAAAATGTCACATTACAAAGCACATTAGCATTTGATTTATGAACTTAATGCACATAATCTCAGCTTCCTTTGAACAAAATGATTTAGCTACAATAAAAAATCACCAACAAAATTGGGACAATGAACCAGCCAGAGGTAATTAATAATAGTGTACACCTACTTGCAGAATTGTAAAGATCCTTTATACAGTAAGTCCTCACTTAATGACATATTGTTCCATTTATAGCACCACGCAAGACTCACTCAACATCATAAAGATTTGAATTTCAGAATTCAGTACTGGAAAAGGCTTTGCCAGGAGTACTACACAGTTTTTACGGCAATATCAAACATTTAATTAATATGTTTAAGCTTATTAAGTTAAATTAATTTAAATGCATTCATTAAAATTTCCATAGAGTTCTTGATTGACCAGGTTTCCACAGTCGTGTTACAATTTTCAGGGAGAACTTACATGATAAATCTCTTGGATTCATTTCCTCCACTGCTTAGCTACATCCGGGAATACTATCGTGCTCAAGACTTGATTTTTGGTTTTTCAGACAAGCAGATTTTCCCTGGATTGTATTAGAGTCACCATCATGGTATGGCGGTGAATACTTTCTCAGAACATGCTACAGTAATTCCTGATATGGGCATATTAACTCCTTCATCAAGGTCATTGTTCTAGTTAAAGCTACAGTAAACAGTGTAGAATAGTGCCCCCTGTAGATTTAGTGTGGTATAGCCATCCACCTTTATTTATATGGCAAACTCATTACCCCCTCCCTCGTGACATGTTGATTTTGGCAGACGGATCTTTTCAACCCTGAGAGGTAAACATGACAATAATACAGAAATGAAACTGAAAAATATATAACAATGAAAATATAAAGTAAAACAACAGATAACAGGTCATTACTGAAACAGAAATGATGACTGTTCATCTCCATACCATGTCAAAAAAAATGTCACAACACCAGTAAAGTTTGGGCTTTGCCATAAAAAAAAACCGTAGCAATTAAAAGTTGAGATAAAAGATACAGTGAGATACTGTCATAAAATACACAAGTCTCCATTAACGTAAAACCTGCTCCTCTGTAAGTGTACATTAAGCTGAAGGAAAATGGCAGTTAAAAATCAGCATTTAAGAGATTACAAACTTGTCATTATAAAACACAAAGGGCGTGACAGAACATTTAAGACTCAGCTCACAAACGCCGGACGTGTCTCTGGGATCACGTAAAAGTATGCAAGTAAGTTCTTCAAAGATTTTCCGTAAAAGTGAAAAAAATACATCTCACATGGCGAACAGAGTGTCAACAAAACCTTGAAAGAAAGGAAAACACATCTTAATGTCTGTATGCTGTTAGAGATTCGGCATCTGTTGGGTACAGTCTGCAGAACCAGCAGTCTGGTGAGCGAAAGGATGAACAGATGAGGATGTTGTGAAAAGAAAAAGGGCACTTGGTCAAAGTGGGGGGCGCGTTTCTGCCCTCTCCCCGAGCGGCCGTGTTCAGTGCCAGGATAGATCCTTTGTGCCTGTTTTCTGTTCTTTTTCTGCTCCCCAGTTTTTGTTCCTGTTATTCCCCAGTTTCTGTTCCCGGTATTCCTGCCAATGATCTGTTAGGAAAACCGACGGCAGTCCTCCCCACCGTACATTTCCGCCAGTTTCCGGAAACGGGGCCCCCACTCGCTGAGGTAATCGTAGTCCTGGTCTCCCTCAGTAGAGGCAGATCCTAGTGAGCTCAGAGAATCAGCGATCGAGCCACTCCCCTCGTAGGCATAGGTGGCAAGGGAGTCATAAGGGGGCGCTGTGGGGTTGCTGTCGTTGTCGTGCACCCGCTGGTTGATGAAGTTGCGGACGTCGGCGTTGTCCCTCGCCGGAGCGGCCGGCGCACAGCGGGCTGGCAGGTACAGCCCCTCAGGGACGATATCTCGCCGTGTCTTGCTCTCCTCCACGGCCTCCGGGTGACGGAGCGTGCCGATGTCGAAGGCCTGCGTGTCCTCCTCGCCGCCGCCTTCGTCGTTGTAGCTGACGATGTTGTCCCTCACATCGTCCTTGGAGAATATCAGCGGCTCCTTCTTCCTCTGTCGCCTCAGGGCCGCGAAGAGCACGACCGTCGCTGTCGGAGGGGGGAGAGGATAGGGGCGTCATGTGACCGGACGTCCCCGTCACATCACACTACAGGACAAGTCCTATGTAGACAATGTAGGCTCATCTTTGAAATCACTGTTATCTCTACATATTTTAATTTTCAAATAGCTTGAAGTGGTGCAATTCACAATATCTTTAATATAAAAAGGAAATTATAGGTCATTTGGAATATTTTAACATTTCAATATATTTAATCTCTTTAATGAAACATGCAGAAAGTCATTGACACATGAGAACATTCGATGGGGGGGGGGGGGGGGGACATCTTAATAATTTAAACCAAAAGGTCAATTATTTTGGGAAGTATGAATGAAGTCAAATGTAATATTAGGGGACATACGCCCCCCGGGAGATATTAAACGTGATTATATCTCTGAAATGGTTAATCTGGTGCCCATAATGCCCACGCTCACTGAGAAGGATGACGATGCAGAGGAGGATGGCCACCAGGGCGGCGGTACTGAGTCCAGCAGACTGGGACAGGGCCTCCGGGTTGCAAGACTCCATATTGTTGTAGCGGTCGCACGGGCACACATGCACCACCAGCGTGTTGGTGCTGCTCTGCCGGGGGTAATCACCATCGGTAATGACCACGGGGATCCGGTAGTCGCGTTTCTGCAGACGGCTGAAGCCCCCGTGCCGGGTCAGAATGGAGGCTGTGTTATCTGCATACAAGGCGGGCAAAGGCACGTGATGTCAAATATGCAGTGTTTTCCGGGGATGCAGTGCATCAACAACTATGCAAAAATTAACAAATAAAATATAGCACATTTTCCAGTGTATTATGTACATAAAATATCCATAAAATGCAGCATATTAACCGTTTATCTAAAAAAATATTACCATTTACTATCCTTTATCCTTCATTATAGTGGCATCTGTATGTAAAAGTACATTAAAATATTTACTCTTCAGTTAGTTTCATATATCTTCAGGATAATTGCTGCGTAACATCCCATATGTCTATACTTAATTTGCACAGCATTTCACGTCTGAGACTGTGGGAATTTTTCAGAGGCTTTCAGATCACCAGGGAGGGGTCCAGATGTAACCCCCATGTCTGAAAACGGAAACGTTTACCAGAGGATTTTCTCTACATGGTAATTTTGCCGCCTCTTAATGTTTTTTCTTTATTAATGAATATGAAAACATTTATTTGATTTCTTATTTTCAGTTATATGTACAATTAGCAGCCCTAGTTACTGCAGGCATGTCTTATTTCCATATGCGTGGGAGTTTTCCTGATGCTTATATTTGTACTAACCAAACAAAGGCTTGTTTGTGTGGTTAAATGTGATTTATTTAACGCTGCCTTTTTGCTGCAAAGTCATCCCCCTACAGGCCCCGTTCCCTTTGTAATTTTAATGATGTTTTAACAAAGTTTAATCTGGTCACTCGGTTTTTCATGTTGTTCACGGAAACCGCCGGTATCTTTAATTAGGCAGCACAGCAATTTATGATAGAAACACTCTTAGGTACTCGGAGTTAGCTTACATTATGATAGATGTGCAGATCAGAGGCTAGCTCTGCTGTGTTAACTGGAGGTGGACTATGGAAGAGGGGAAACACCAGCTATACTCTCAGGGAACGACTGTGGAAAAGGGGGAAGACTGTCTCTGCTCTCAGGGAACGACTGTGGAAAAGGGGGAAGACTCTACCCAGAAGGGGGAAAACAGCCGTAGCCAAAGTGTAGTTCTTGTGCTTTTTCCTTTCTGGTTTCAGAGTTGAAGGATAGTACTCCATTCCGAAGCTGTACCATGAGCCTGCCCCGAATACGAGACGGAAACAGAGCGCTCCCACAGCTGCATAAATGGGCGGGTTCGAAAAGGCTAAATCTCAGGCCGGCTAGGAGACAGCACGGAGCGAGCTGAGCAAGAGCTCAGGCAAAGCAGACAGGGCCTGGTGGCTGTGTGTTACTGTTAGCATTATCAAGTCATGCATAATGAGGGTGAGTAACAGCAGTTCAGTGCAATTCCTCCTGTTAAGTGTCTGTATCTGTTTGTAAGTCAAGTGTCTCGTCGGCTGTTTGCCATACGGTGACTGTCTGCTTCCCTGTCTGCGTCTGTCCTCTTACCTTTGTTATCACGCACTGAGAAGTTGGCCCTGACGCTGCTCTCTGAGTCCAACGTGAAGGAGAACTTGTGTCCTCCTGGCGGAGCATCAGCGTCTGTGGCGCTCACGTTCAGAATGACCTGCAGAGTCATAGAGAGGAACTGCCTTAGCGACGCGGTGCAAACACAAGCACGAGTACGACACAGCTATGCTAAACCGAAGCCTCAAACTCAAGTATTTGCTCTGTGGGGAGGGTCGTCCGCTTTGGCCTCCATCAGCTTCAAGGGTACATGAGCTGCGTGAGCACAGAGGCCTCCCTACATACCAGCGTCGTACCAAGCTGTTATTTTTGCAATCGTGGCCCTTCCTGTTAGCTTTAACGAGGCTGGCCATTCTCTTCTGACCTCTCTCATTAAACAGGCATTTTAGGCCACAGAACTGCCGCCGACTGGATGCTTTTTTGTACTTTGCACATTTCTCTACAAGCTCATAGCACTACGGTGTGTGAAAATCCCAGGTGGGCGGCTATATCTGAGAGGCTAGAACTGCCACGTCTGGTGCCAGCAATCACACCTCGTTCAAAATCGCTCAGATCGGGCAGCGTAGCTAGTCGTAGTCAAGCAGTAATGGAAGCTCTTGACCCTCTCTATGTACTGCATAAATTCACCTGAACCTCTGTTAGTTGGAGCAGGCTTGTTGCATTGACTTAATAAACCAGCCACTTGCTGTAGATCTACACCAGGTCTTTGCAACAGTATGTTGAGTGCTGATCTTTCCCTGTGAACCCTTTCACTTGCGTTCCCAAGTTATAATTCCACTGGAATTTTACTAATTTTCGCACCTGTAACTTCAAAAGGTCGACCTATATTCAAATTCCTCCTAATTCAGTGAGTCGCCTACATCCCTCTCTCTTCTTACAGCTCTGACATGAATTTTTATGAAAGGTCTGACATTTACGATCTTCTGAGACGGCTCCATAACCTTGTACAGACTGACGCTGGCAGAATCCGTGGAGTTAAGATCAGGACATTGTATCTGACGGGTCTACTTTAAGTAGAACACGTTCCACCATATTCTCCAGAGTTTACTTGAGTGAACAGGAACTATGTGTGCCGGGTCTAACCGGAACCACAGGGTGGAAACATCACACCATAAAGACATCGACTTTGAGAAATGAGGACGAGGATTAGGAATAAACTATATACCGGCTCATACCTGCTGGCATTTGCGCAGCAAATGTATTTATCACTCTGATATATGAAAATGTATCGCAAGCAATGTTTTATTATTCAATTTTTCATCTTTTCATGTTAATGTTGTTTATTTGTCTTTATTATTAGGTCCCTCTTGAAAGTAATTAACTATTCCCTTCCTAATGGTGACCATGTTTTCAGAATAAATTTTTTAAAGGATGATTACGGTATCCCAGTAGTAATACTCACATTTTACTCTCTGGGGCAGTGCAAGCAATTGTCTTTGCAGACTAACAACTCGTCTGCCACACAGCTCATGACCCCCCCCCCCCCCCAAACCCCAGGACTCTGTACCTGGCCACCCTTGACACCTTCGCACATGTTTGCCTCATAGAAAAAGGGGAAGGTGGGGGCGTTATCATTGACGTCCAGTAGCCGGATGTAGACGGACACCATTCTGTTCTGTTGCTGGCTACCTGTCATCACACACGGAGGAAACATTCAGCTCGTTTGTCCAGCGTTAGTTGGGTTAAGTGACGGGCACCTCGCCCTGTCACTGACCATGTCACACTGAGCCCAGCAGAGCCAGCTGCCTGAGCTTGCCTCCTGGGTTTCCCCTCACACCGTCCAGAATTAAGTCCCCATACCACCTCCCATCCCATAATACATGCTTCCGTTCCCCATCTCACCTGGGGCAAGTCAGACAATGTTTAAAGGACAAATTGCATGATACTGCAGAAATCCTCAACAGTGGCTCACTACCAGGGATC
>JABFDZ020000084.1:6631454-6653284 GCA_019775955.2 Pollimyrus isidori
TTTTCTGTGGGGGGCCGCTGGTTCTCTGGTTTGGGTTTCCCCCCGGGCCCGCGGGGGGGGGGGGGGGGGCCCATGGTGCAAAGAAGGAGCCGGAAAGAAAAGCGCAGAAACAGATTACTGCCGAGATGAGGGTAGCTGAGCCCTGAGAGGAAGTGGCACAGGGTGCCCTGCAGAGGGCATCTACATCTGGGCATTTATATCTGAGCGAGGATGTGAACGAAAACAGGGAACGGCGGGGTCATGTCAACAGATGCTCCATGGATCAGGAATTACTCCAGTACCGTGACTTCCTCAGTTCACACATGGAGCATATGTATGATATGCGGATACATGGCAAGGTACAGGGATGCAAATAGGTTGACAAAATCAAGCAAACATACAAAATACAGATTCAAGGAAGGCAGGGGTGTTGGACGCTAGCAGACAGCTGTAATTTAGCAATAACCTAAAAATAACAGTAATAAAAAGTATACACGATAATCCAGACGATTGAAAATTAATGTATATCTACTGTACTTTAGGAAAACTATTCCATGCAGGTTATACTGTTTCATAAATGATGCATCTGGGGTCACAACGGAAAACATGGCCACTCTCCTGCTATTGTTTACATGAGTCTCTGGGATCGAGGGACACGAACGGACACAGATGGCAGGCTTTGAATTGTCCTCTGTCTGTCTGTCAAGGTCTGATAGGACGTGTGTAAGCTCTGTCGGAGGCCACCGCCAGGCACGCCCACGTGAAAAAATGCCCACGTGACAGCACTGACATTCCAGGGCTCTCCGTTTCTTTCCAATTGGCTGCTGTTCATCGGTTTCTATTTTCGGCGTTTTCAGAAAATATTGCACACAAATATTGCGCACATTTTGTTTTGTCATCATTTATTTTTCATTCTACTTGTTCCTCTTGTCTAGAAAGAGTCTCCCGCCCCCCCACCTCCTACCTCGTGCCTCGCCTGGGGTATTAACACAATTCCTCCGAGTTATCGCAAGCGATCCCGTCCCCATAATACGCTGGGAGCCTCCCGCTCCGGCTCCCAGACCCGCCTCCTCGCATCTGTAAATAAATCCACCGCTTCCAGGGACAAATCCGATTTCCAGCCAAAATACCAGGTGGCTTCTTTGTGCCGAGGCTGTAATTTATTTCTCGAGTGCGGTAAAGTGGGGGTGCTTTTCAGATCACGCTGCAAAAATGCAAATGTTTGACAGGGAGAAAGGAATCGGGAGGCGACGCATTTGACAGAATGGCCGTCCTCTCCGCTGTGAAGGGCAGTGCTGTTAACCATGCAGAGAAACTATTAGGAGCAGGGCTATGTACAGATGGTCCACACGAGTAAAGCTATTACAGACACTCCTCGGCATACCCAAATAGACCATTCTTCATCCCCTTACATACATATCAAAATTTACATGTGTCAGATTCTCCCTCCTCCCCAGCCTATCCTAGCCTAGCCTGACCTACCCCAGCCTAACCTATCCTAGCCTAGCCTGACCTACCCCAGTCTAACCTATCCTAGCCGAGCCTGACCTACTCCAGCCGAGCCTGACCTACCCCAGCCTAACCTATCCTAGCCTAGCCTGACCTACCCCAGCCTAATCTATCCTAGCCTAGCCTGACCTACCCCAGCCTAATCTATCCTAGCCTAGCCTGACCTACCCCAGCCTAACCTATTCTAGCGTAGCCTGACCTATCCCAGTCTAACTTATCCTAGCCTAGCCTATCCGATCTGAGCCTAGGCTACCCTAACCTAATCCACCCTAGTCTACTCTAGCCTGACCTATCCCAGTTTATCCTACCCTTACCTAACATACCCTAGTCTAGCTTAGCTTACTCTAGCCTAACCTACCTACATGAGCCTAATACACTTTAGGCATTTGTTGGAAACAAAGGTATGAAAATAATACACATAATAAGACATATCAAATACTATATGCTATAGGCTTGGTCAGTAAAATGAATTCCTTACATTTGCATAAGTGCTCTGTCCGTCTGTCAAGGTCTGAGAGGACGTGTGTAAGTTCTGTCGGAGGCCACCGCCAAGCACGCCCACGTGAAAACACGCCCACGTGAAAACACTGACACTCCCGGGCTTTAGACATTTGTTGGAAATTTAGAATAGTTGCATTCACAGCACAGGACACACAAGAACTGAGAAGATGCAGATATCTGCTTTGTCTGCCTACATCAACTTGCACTTAATGTACTTCAGATGGTTTGTGTGACAGCTTTCCGTAAATAATGTGTACGACACAAGTCAAATTTACATAAGTAGAGTTTTGCTCGTGATATTATAAGGTATATACTAGAGGCATGGGACAGTAGGGTTTAGGGACTGACTGACACTGTGTGGGATGCCGTATTCTTCATTGGTGAATTATAATATTTTGGGTCTGAATTTTCTTGAATTTATTTGAAAAAGATGCTACCAAGAAAATCGATCTGCAGCCAGATTTCTACCCAGATTTTCCTTTGCTAAGCATTCGACTACACACTAAAGATTTTTCCTCCTCCTGTAACTGAACCCCCTTAGCCCCGCCTTAGCTCACACTAGTATTGGGATTTCCACCAAGCAGAGCCATACAGCTACTATTCTATCATCCACGAGCGAAACAGAGACCAAACGCACCTTAAATGTTAAGTCGAGAAAGACAAAAATAAATAAAAAGTAGCTCAGTAGTGCGCCTTCATTTGTATTATGTGCTGCTTTTATAAACATATAAAAAATGTCTAATGACAGACACGGGCACACATAATGTCTTAAAGCTTTTTTCACAATTTACAGATGTTGCAGAATGTCCACCTAATGTCCTTTGGAAAACAGACCATGCTAAGCTGGACAGCCCTCAAGTTCAACAGGGTAAAACAGACAGGACCAGGGGATCTGATGGCCCAAAGATGTTGTTGAGTTGCTCAGAACCAGGGGCCCTCAGAAATGACTCTGAAGGGGACACAGGCACGCACACACACACACACGTACACACACACACAGAATCCCACAAAATCCTGTAATTCACCATCTCCCCGGAGAGACCCCAGCAGCTCTGCAGAGGGTGAGTAAGAGTAGAGTTTAAGCTAGGACAGAACATGCTATGTTCACAAGCCAGCCAGAAAAGGGAGTGTCATTACACGGAGACTGACAGCCCAGCTTGCCTGTATTACACAAATGTCATTATGTACCAATTAGCTTTTAATAGTAGCATGTGTTGCCTATTGACAACTGAAGTCAACTGGCCAATTAGGAGACCTCTAGGGGTTTGAAAGTCATTAAGGTGTCAGGTACAAACAGTTTGAAACTATGGCATTTAAGTAAAAACATCTGCTTAATTGATCTTAATTGACGGCACTTTACTCACCTTGCTGTCAGTTATTAACAGTTCTGAGTTGTTCCTTACAGCTATTCATCCCATTGCAGGGGGGGGGGTACCCCAGGCCTTCAGAAGACAGAGCTCCTAACTTTGGCGGGTGACCTTGAAGGCGCTGAGCAAATTATCTTTTCAAACTGCAATTCATGTCTCACCCTGGGTATTTATAAGCTAGTACACGCACGTCTCTGCGGTCAGCAATCTGTGCTATTCATTGGGATCCAGTCTGGCCTCTATACAAAGGCCTGTCAGGTGAATGTTCAGAGGGACTTTTTCTCTGGATGGATGCCCCTTCCCAGTGCCCTGGCCCCACCCACTTTCACTGGCTCAAAGTGATGTCAATCATATAACGTATTTCCTATAACTTCTCGAGATAAACATGTGAACACAAAGGCATCACAGGCATAATTACTGTGCAATTTAAGAAAGTATGTTTTCCTGTTTTTTTTCTTTCGCGCTAGTGACAACCCTCATTTTGCCTCCTGGAGATACCATGCTTGGCCCACCTTGCTCACTCTCTTATTTATGGACATGCAAGCTGATATATTTATATTGTAATGGTTTTATAAATTTGTACATGAAGGTCGGGGTACCATAACTGCAATAACGAAGAAGCTTGATGGCTACAGATGAAGGCAAGGGAAGGGGGGGGGTGTGTATACAGTCTCCCTGGAGAGTCTAAAGAGGGCACCATCCCTCCACAAAGTCATTAAATTGATTAGGATTTACATGTATGTAAATACAGATCATGCCACTCTTAATCAGTAACGCAGTGCGGTGGCCAGGAGGCCCACGGCACATTAATGGGGCTTTACAACTTTGTCATTATCACGTAAATCTGGTCCTCCTGCCTGTCTCTGTGAGTCTCACCAAATATTTGACCATATTTAAAATCCTCTGTCTGTGTGCGTGTCCACCTTTGACTAGACACTCTGTCGGCGTATAATGTTCACTGACGGGGAACCATTTGTGTTGAATTACATGTTGCGCTTTGTGTTAAGAGCGTCCTTGAGTGTGACTTTCAGTTCCCGCTACGACGTCTGAATATTTCCAAGTTCGCTACCGCACCCTGAAATCAGCCTCCCGTGGGCCGGACCATTCTGACGACACACTGACGTCTTTTCTTCAGCATTACTGCCAGGCCCGTACAGGGCTGTTTCTGCAGCCCTTGACGATCTGCCGAGCTTCTCTGCGATTCTTTAAGGCTCATTTACACTTCCCTGATGCTGCTGGGGGGGGTGCACAGCTGTCTGATGCGGACCCCTCCCTGGCCAGCGTGGTAAAATCCCCCTGCATCGTATAACACGTTTATTTATAAAAGGCCATTAAATGTTCAGCGATGTGAGCAATTACACTGATCTTTATCACCTTAATGATGTTGTCTTTGCTACGCCAAGCCATGACAAATGGGGGAGGGGTTTAATCTACTGGGGGAGAGGTAAGCAGAGGAGATAACACCTGTCACCCCACCTACTCCAGCAATGCACACATAGAGCAAGTTTAAGTAGAAATAAACAAATAAGGGACTTGTCTATGAATTCCTCCCCAGAGAATGACCTTAATGAGCTGTGAGGCCCTGATGCAAGCTGGGCAGGATATGCAGATAGGTGAAGCGTATTCTGGAAGATTCCGGCGGATTCTGGGTATCCGTCACAGCTCCTTTGCTGCACCCATGTTTTCTGTGCGTTCCAAGCACAGAGGCCTCCGCCGTCTTTATTTCAGCCTGTTTCCCTGCCTCATACACAGTTTCCTCTTGTAATGGTCAGGTGTTAGAGACACTGGAAGATGAATCTGAGGTTCTGGGAGACAATTGCATGGATTTTGAAGCCGTATACTGGCCTGCGATATATCCAGCTCGGAACGAGGCCTTAAGCACTAGTGCCTTTATGTGCTGTAGTGAGGTGTGTCGTCCCCAAAGTTGGGGACATTTTAATAGAATTAGGCTGATGAATAGGCGCTTCAGATCGCAACAGTGAATCTTTCAGCAGTAAAAGTCTCCATCCGGCGTAGTTTATCCTTCCACTGGCTCCCTGCGGGATACCACCTTATTGTTGGATGTTTGTTCCAAGCGCGGAGGACGGGTCTCCACCGTGTCACTGGTCCGAGGCTTGGGAACAGCTGGTGCCAGGGTTCCGCACGTGCAAGGCCACCCCAAGTGTGTGTGTGGGGGGGTTCGGTGACCTGTGACCTCCCCTGTGCACAATGCAGGGGAAGCGGGTGTCAAAGGAGAACTGCCCCCTTTCAGGGATTAGGGGAGTTCCGAAACGTCGCTGGGCGTCAGCCCAACTCATAAGGCAAGAATGCGCTGCCCCCGTGTCCCCAAATACCACCCCCCCCCCCACACACACACACACACATTCTGTCTAAATTAGTCAGTTGCTTGTAGCCAGGAAATGCCTCACACTCTATTATCCTCTTAAAGGTCTCAAAGATGTAATTTTTATTGTGATTCTTCAAATGTCTGCATACTCTATCCAGCTATTCATCCATCCATCCGTCTCCCTGACTTGGTCAGGGCTGGGGGGTGGGCGGACACCAGACTGGGGGTCACCCTGGATGGGATGATGCCGTAATGTTTCCGAGATGTCCTTGTTTTGATCTGGTGAAAGGTTTATTGGAGTGTATAATGTTACCGACGGCCTTAGCCCAGCCAGCGCATCCTGTGGAGCTCTTCGGCTCCTGCACGCCTATATCCTGTGTTTGCTGGACTTTCCCTCCCGCTCATGGGCTACGCGTAGCCCCGTCTGTCCACCCGGCACGCTCAGATGCTGTTGTACTTATAAGGCATTTTGCAAAGCTCTTTGTATGTGTATGGTTAGAAAATACTCTTAAAAGTATCATATTCCAGCAAAAAAAAAAGTTAAATATTGTTTAGGTAATATTGAAAGTCCTCAACTCGAAAAATGACTTCAGGTATAGCTAACTCAAGCTGCAGATTTTGTTATTCTGGATCAAAGCCACGACGTCACGTTGTAGATCTTTCGTTAACCTAGAGTGTCCTCTTAACCAAGGGGTGTATGCAAATTTGTATTTACCCACCAGCAGTGATACTCAAGGGTTAACCGTGACCAAACTGGTCACAAACGACTAGTCGCAGTCAGGGTTTGCGTTACCCAGCCGTTAATGAAAAAGCTGACCGACCGAAACTGGGATCATTATGGGATGCCTTTCAAAATGGGATTAGTCACGTACCATTTGGCTCCGGAAGTCAAACTGGAACAAAAACACAGGGGAGAGGTCTGGAAATCACGCTGTGTGACATGCATTGCTCGTTAAGAGGCATCACAAAGCATTCTGTTTCAGGGAATGCTCATCAAATATACACGCAGAACGCTACAGCGCATCACAGCCGGAAGGTTTTACTGCAATCCAAAGTTTTTAAATTAAGGAACACAACACAGAATGTATTTAACATTGAAATGTATTGTGAATTAATTATTATTTATCAGTTAGTTATTGATACTATATTATAATGATTCTGATGATGAGTTTTGAGCCATGCGACCTGCCCAGGATAAGCATGCAGAAGGATGGATGGATGGAGGATTTTTGCACAGTCCTGTTGGTCACACCCCTGTCAGTTACACCCCTGCCTTGTGTATCATGCATGTTGAACTTTATGCTGTGCAATTGAACACCTGCTGAATGTGAGTATGTTACTCGCTGAGCAGGCCGAAAGGAGGGTCAAGACAAAGTCAAATGGGAATCTGGATTCCCGGAATTCTGTCCCGATTCTGCTGGAACCGTGGAAACGGGGGTGAGGAGGAGGGCAGATCCCACCGGTGGTCAAAACACGCCTGACCTCATCGGCCTCGTTCTGCCGCAATCATGTCTGCCAATCGAAACAACTCTGCATGTCGTATTAATAGAACAGGGACTGCTTCATCACCAAGGATTTCTGTTGTCTATCTACATGGGAATGGTAGTTAAAAATAATGAGAAACAGGTTGGATGGAAAGACCACAACACCCCCCCACATATACACACAGACCACCAAGTCCACCCATAAGCTGCATCCTGAGGCCTTTGCTGAGTCAGGAACATCTGGCTTCTCTGTCTCTGACGCGGCGGTTCGGACCGCCCACGATCCCGGGCCTGGATGGGCCACAGAGGAAGCGTCGCTTTCAGCTCCCTGCAAACGGCCGACGCGGCGGACTCAGCCCGAAGCAAGGGGGCTGAGGGGGTTCAGCTAGGAGTAAAAATCATTAGTGCGGTGGAATGCTTAGCGAATGAAAATCTGGGTGTAAATTAGTCTGATCGGGCTGCAGATCGTTGGGGTTTTATGAGTCCAGGGAAACAATATAGATAAGATATGGCAGGGGAGGCACAAGCACGAGCTCCTGTGTTTGGCAGTCGACAGAAAAATGATTTTTAGATGATCCTCCTGTTGGTGTAAGACTATAATTTTTTGTCTATCACATAACATCTCTAAAACATCTCCTGAACTCACCCCAGTTTTGCAGCGACCGTGCACTCATGCAGTTTTTGGACCTGACCACTAGCACACCTTGTTTGACTAATCAATATTCATCCATCCATTTTCCAACCCGCTTATCCTACTGGGTTGCGGGGGGTCCGGAGCCCCAATGGTGTGAGGCAACAGTGCTAACCACTGCACCACCATGCCGCCCCACTAATCAATATCTCATAGACATATTAAACTAATTATGCTAATTAATTAAGTGAGCTGGTGGCTAATTTAATAAACACATGGAATGGATGAGGTGCCCCTGAGGAGAGGTTTGGGAAATGAAGTGGTGTCCATCTGGAGAACAGAAGAAATATTTACTAGTTTTTATTGTTACTCTTCATTTGCATATGTTTACATTTTGAATTGTGTTTTGTTTCTGAGCAAATATACATTTACTGCCCAGATATACAGCTTTAAAGATTGTATTTACAGTAGCTACCTAAGTCTCTATGATGCTGTATATAAAGGAAAATATGAGATATTTGCATGACTGCTCGATCAGATGTGTGACATATTCCTGCTGCTTGGGACTCTGTTCCTCAGAGGAGAGGTGGAAAACTGGAATATGACCCGCCCTGCCTTATCAATGTAAGAAAACACCCCGTTACTGACAAAAATGCAGCATGGCAGCGTGCTTCGCCAATGCGTGAAATGCAGCGGTTCGGTTAGGAGAAGTCATGTGACTTGATAGGGCGTCCCCTCACTGTTAACGGCCTGGTAGGGAGCCCTTAATCCTTCCCCTCACACCCAGTCTCATCGCCGGCCGCCTGACCCCGATTTCATCACGGGCGGCCAGATTCTGGCAAAATCCCGCCTGGTTAAGTCGCACTCACACGGTTAATCCCAGCAAACGTCAGGCGAAAGCTCGGCGTTTGATGCAAGTGGGCTGTGCTCACAGAGGAGTTGTCGCTTAAATGCGACCTGCTGGAATGTGTGGTAATGAGCTTATTTAATCACCATGGGGAGGCGGTAACCACAGCGACTCAAGTCCAAACTTCTTTTACACGTATTGTCAATCTGTGTTATTTTTCGGCTGCCAAAAAAATCAAGTAAATTGAGTTACTACTGCTACTACTACTACTAATAATAATAATGTATTTTTATATAGTCGCTGTTGGTCACACCTATCAGTTCCACCACTGCCTTGTCTAACGTGCATGTTGGACCTTATGCTGTATAATTTAGCAGCTGCTGAATGCGAGCATGCGCTTACTACATTATTTATACGGAATAATACAAAAACTGGGAAAGAAAGAAAGAACGCCAGATGATTACAGAGGAGAGGAATCAAGCAGGGAGAAAATAAACTTTGTGCTTTGTGGTGTGCTGTCATTTTTGAGAACACACTGAGCACGTATGTGCTCTTCATAGATGGTCAAGTGTCTATATAATCCTCCTTTAGAGGTTGTGCTTCACTACATGCTACAGGTTGGTCCTCATCTAGGCTACCCTCCTACAGGGCTCTGCCTTGAATTAGAAAAAAAAAATGAAAGCAATTTCATCAGTTGGTTCAGCATCTGCTCCCGTCCATCTTCAGCTTCTTATTGCGCTAAATTCCCGATAACGTGATTAAACCCAGCGTCTTGGTTTTATTTCCACTGCATCTCCCTTGGACGCCATCTGGAATCTGAAAAACTGAAGGACGACCTAAACGCAGGAGCTGAAAAGCACACGAGAATGAAAGAAAATGCACTGTTTACGACGATGTGACCTATTAAGCACGTGATAGCCGAGAAGGACAGAGCTCTCGTGCTCCAGCTGAGCTCTCCAAGGCTAGACAATATAATCGATGATTGGCTAACCTGCTTGTCAGTCAGTCAGAGTGGCCAGCCAATCACAGTAAGAGAGGCCTGTCAATCACAATCACACCAGCAGGCCAATCACAATAAGAGAGCCCTGCCAATAAGAGTCAAAGCAGCCAAGCCAGATACATATTTTTGCTAAATAAGGATAACTCAGAATGGGACAGGGTTGAAACATCAATCACAATACACATATAGAGGTATGCAATCTTTACAAATTTTCATCCATGTGTTTAAAAAGAAAAATCAAAATGTATATATTAAAGATAAAATATTAACTTTGCATATTGCGTGATTGTTTCATTGTGAGCGAATCATGAAATAAATTAATGGTGTAATTAATGCCAATTATTGTAACAAGAAGCCACTTACACAGCAGAACTACTAAGGCAGAAATTAATTAGATTTTATCGACTGTTAGATGAGAGCACAGACTTTCGCTTTAGTACCTGTGAATCTGTCCTGTTAATATTTAAATCTCTGCCCACTCCTGACCGAGAGTCCAGTTTTGCATTCTTCGTTTCTTCGTCATCCCGAATTACTGGCTGTCACCAGCGAATCCGCCAGAAACATGGACTCCTACTCTGGTGGGTCAAACCCCCACTTCGAGGAAATCCATTAGGAAATTCAGCCGTGCTTTTAAAAGAGATGTTTAAATCCCAAAAAGCCCTATTCTGTGCTGCTCTCTGAATGGATCAGCTAAGCCTGTAGGTGTGCTGCACCTTTCTCTGCCATTTTACCCTTTGTTACTGGGTTTCATATTCTAGGCGCCCTGTTTTCTAGCTCAGAGTGCTTTTTTGTTAAAGAAGCACGTGGCCAGAACAGATGTTTCAGCTTGATTTTAGGGATTGTCCTGGTAGTCATACGTGTGAGAGAGACCAGGCTTCCAGCTGTGCTGTTGTGTGGGATTGCGCGCATGTGTGTCTGTGCAAATACTCCGTCTGTCCTACGTTCAGCGTCCTGCACCCGAACAGAGGGAATTCACTTGCGCAAAGCTGGAAAATAGCTCCCGACATTGATTTATCTCCATGAAGAGACTGCGCGATTGTACTCCCCGGTGCTAGGTCAGACGTGGGTCAGGAAAATGCACGCGTTTACTGCGGGTTCAGAAAGGGTCCCGGGAAGTGCATGATAGAACGGAATGCTTAGGGAATAAGGAGGGGTCACGAGTTATCGGTTTTGTACACAGCAAGGACCTCTGTGATCTGGGGCATGATTTCCTTAAGATCATGAAGGCAATGTGTGTCGCGCTGAACAACCAGGTTTTATTACCAGCAGTTAATATATCACCGTTTATGTTTATGATAAATCTGTCGCATCCTCCTTGTTTTGGAATGAGAATGGGGGGCACGGTGACCTCACCACACACACACCGTCACCGCTGCCCATTAATACAGATGGTACCAGGAGCAGAGAACAGACACCAAGCCAGGGAATCTGAATGGACTTAGAAAGTAACATCATAACAACTTTATTAATATTTAGCAATACGTTCATTTGATGATGATAATAATGATGATGATGACGATAACAGCAATTGCAGCAGGAACCTGTAGGGGTCGCCGCACATGACTCCCTGCCTGTCACACTTCTCACAAGCCACATTTCCATTTGAAAGGGGCACCGTTAGAGGGTCTTCCTGCGGAGGCTGTCTCATCCTGAGGCGGCCTGGGGTGAGCACCCCCCCCCCCCCTGACAGTGCAGTTTTCTGCAGCCTATGAACTCGGTTGGTGCCGGCCTCAGCTCAGTGAGCTTGGGGGGAGCGACAGGGCGCCCAGGCTGGACCTCACCTGCGTCTTACTGATGAAAAACCGTCACTCACGCCGTCAGCAGCACTGCCTCATACACAATCACCCGCCGCACAGGATTCATACACAGACACTGCGGACTTTATACGCCCATACGCACAGACCACAAGCCGCTTCTGCACCTCACATCTGGCTGCCTCACCTTTTTTTATGTCTCGTTCTTCATTTCTGCTTGTACTTCAGCTTTACTTGTGTTGTATTCGTCCTATATTTGTACTTGTAACTTGATCGTATGTTTAATTGTATACATCAGGGCGCCACCAGTACCAAAAACAAATTCCTTGTAGTTTCGTGAACATGCAATACGCCATATGAAGTAAAACTACATAAAATATGGGTGAGGCAGAGTAGTTCAGCGCGATGTCGTGCTGGTGAAAGCTCTCGGCTGAGGAGGACGCACTTTCTCAGATGACTTTCTGAACCGTTTCCTTTACGTGGAGAATGTAGGGAAAAGTGAGTCTAATGCAGGGACACCCCCGAATTTTGGTGTTTCTGGGCTCTATGAAGTAGCGAGATGGAGCCAAATGATAAAAGAGTGTGTGGGGGGGGCTGGATTTTGGGGGGGGGGGAAGACGATAGCTTGGCACTCAACATGCTGTGCTTTCCCCGCTAGACAGAGCTCACCCCGCACTCCCCCGCGTCAAAAGCGTGACCGAATTACCCCCCTGCATCAACCATCCCCCACCCCCCACCTAAATTGCTTTTCTGCATCCTGTCTATCTCTGTATGGAGGATTAGCTGGTGTGAACCCAGAAATCAGCAGCTTTTCACGGTGCTTCCTAGAAAGATGCTCTTTCTGTCTTCACCCAGTCGCTGTCGCTGCAGCGTGGGGGAACGCACTTAGCTACACCCGTCGACTTCAAAAACGCCGTACCATAGAAAGGACCGGAAATAATTCCCTCTATAAGACTTTCTTCGGGCAGCGTGCCGAATAAAAGCAGCAGGCGAGGGGTGGAGCGAGGAGAGCGGGGTGGAAAATATGAAGAGGTGCTGGGGGAAAACGAAATTTCAGCTCTGGCAAGGCCTAGAGAAGGAGACGGCATTCTGCCATCAAGGTGAGAGAGAGAGAGAGAGAGAGAGAGAGGGAGAGAGAGAGAGAGAGGGAGAGAGAGAGCTTATAGGACTGGTAATAAGGCTACGGTATAGTAAATTAATCAAGTGAATCTGCTCCAATGTGGACCATCTGCCCTAATACTAGACAGAACAGAACCATCATTTAGCTGCTCTCACTGTGACTGACAGGCCAATTAGGGGTTGCACTCCTTTTGAGGCGAGGTGGAGCAGGATCAGCCCCAACCTGGATCATCTGCACTTATTCAATAATATTCAAGAAAAAAATAACATTTAGCTGCTTTGTCTTTGATTGACAGGCCACTCTACCAATCAGGAGCTGTACCCCTGTAGAGGAGAGGCGGGAAATAAACTGTCACCGTTACTGCTGACACTAAAGACAATCAAATGTCATTTGCAATGGCTGGTGATGGACAACAATTTGGCTTTTGTTCGCCTTAAAATTTTGTCGCTGAGTAATTAATGTATGATGCTTTTTAAACATGAAGTTATTCTTCTAGAAGGAAACACCACGATTTTAAAACCGTTTAAAAAAAAATAGGATACAGTTTCCATGAAAATCAGGTGTGTAAAGAACAGAGACATAGACTTAAATTTTTTGCATCATTCTTTGCAATGTCCAGTAGCTGGACTCAGAGGTTAGAAGCGCATTCTTGTTCTTGGCTCGGTTGTTTGGTGAAAAACAATGAAATAAACATTCCGTTTCAATACGGTGAGGTATGTTTCAGTTCCATGCCCTCTGTTTTGTCCTTATTTTTTTCTACTGGCATCATATCACCTCGGGGTTTAACACCTCTGTTCAGCGCTAACAGCAGCCGTTTATGGTGCTGTGCTTCTGTGCAACAAAAAATAAATGAAATACTTTAAAAATGGGAAGTTAGTGACATATGACCTGACAAAGAATGGGGTTCAAACATATATTTACATTGCAAGGAAGTTAATAGTCAGTCTGCAGGAAACACAATTCGGGCCCTGTACTGTTCTAAAGGATCAACGAAAGAAAAAAAAAAACAAATGTATGAGCATCTCCTACTCAGCCTAAGCAGGGAGGATTAGATGCGGAGTCTTGAACTACTTGTACTTTTGATGTGGATACATTCATTTATATGGAGAGCAAAGATTGGGTTAAATTCCAGAAATGAAGATCAGCCTTCGTCTATATAACAAGCTCTAAATGTAAGAATTTTTATGCCGTAGTTGTACAGACTGAGTGTAACATGTTCGAAGAGGCTGAGTGTGTAAGGTCTGCCCCCCTCCTACCCCCCTCCTTCTCAAAATCTCCATTAAGACCATCGGCACACCAAGCCTCATCTGAACCTGAGAACTAGGGCTGGATTCACCCTTTATCTGTACTTCATACTGAGCACATTTCCACCAACGGCAGCATTTCCTATAAAGTATTTTCGGGAAGATGATGGTGCGTGTGTGTGTGTGTGTGTGTGTGTGTGGGTGTGATCCTGTGGCTTTGGGGCATGAAAGAGAAAAAAAGAACATCATCTCTCTCTTTCCTCCGGCCGACGGGATCGTCACCCTGGAGATCACCCCGGATACGGTAGATTGACTCCCGTCATCTTCTTTTCTCGCCCGTCAGCCTCCAGAATGCAGACCGTGATGGAAGAACTGGTCCATGCGGACCCGGCCAGACTTGCGGAGCCCTTCGTGTGGACGAGGCTGGGCTGACTTTTCAAATTAGCGCCGGGGCTTCCCAGGTATCCCATCAATGGCACATTTTGAAGCTACAATGGACTTTTAAATCCGAGCATCAAAGGTTTACATCAATTTCAAAACCATACAAAAGGAGCTAATGATCAAGAGTATGGTGAGATTAATACTCCACCAGTACAGACGGCCACACAGATCTAACCAGCACATATGAAACATGGTCACAGTATCAGAGAGTTTAGTGCAGGGTTATTTAAATCACGCTTCTAAAGGGCCAAGCACTGATGATTTTCCATCCTTCCTTTACCTGTGGGCCTCGGTACCCAATCAGAATAGGTTATTATTGAACTAACTACCAGGGAGAACTGAAAACAAGGTTTAAATTAAGATCCCTGATTTAGTGGGATTGATACTCTAGCAGGAAAGGTGGGTATACAAGTCTGATCAGCTCATTACAATGTGGTTTTAGTATCTGAGAGGATTGTGGCATCAATACTCTATCAGAAGAGGGGGATTTGCAAATTTCGATCAGATTGCCATAATGTGGTTTCAGTAACAGAGAGTATAGTGGGATTGATACTCCAGCAGATGAGGTGGGTATACAAGTCCGATCAGCTTGTCATAATGTGGTCTCAGTATCAGAGAGTTTAGTTGCATTGATACTCTACAGATAGAGGTGGGTGCACAGGTTAGACCAGTTTGCCTAACATGGTCTCAGTATCAGGGTAGAAAGCCCAAACATAACTGTTGTCCTGAAACCAGACATATGGTAAGACAAGATGTTCAGGGGAAATTCCATATGTGGCGGGTGGGTCACCATTTAGAGTTACATGAGAAGTGATGAGATTTGACAGGTGTGTCAAAACTCACAAAAACGCACACAGACACAAATAAAGATTCACAAACATCTGAAAGACCCTTAGTGATTTAATCATTTAACAACAAATTTAAGCTTCTGTACATCCTGGTGGGCTTTCTTTGAGCAGCTTGCCCCCCCCCCCCCCCACTTTCTTTGTTTAAGAACAAAAACACATCCTCACTGGTGTTTTATGTTCTTGGCGACACTCTAACATTGTAGTGTAAATACTCGCGGACCCTGAGGGACAGAACGAGAACAGAACCAGATGTCACCTCATTCACATTCAAAAAATTATTTGTAAATAAGTAATAAGTCACCTCCCTTCCCACCTCCTCAACAGTGTGAAGTGACTGATTGGTCGAATAGCCTGTCAGTCACAGTCAGAGCATATGTGGTGGTTCTGACTGGCAGGCAATGAGCAGCGGAAATGTGGGCAAGTGCTGTACATGTGTAATTAATTTAATCAGCCTTTTGAGCATGCATTCGGCCTGGGCGGAGAGTGTGCTTTTCACGTCCATTAGCTTTGACGCGACCGGGACGCCTCCGATTTTTAATCTGACACCACCAAACGAAAGTGCATTATAGCCGTTAGCTGACTGACAGAGCGAATCAGCTTCGCCACCTTCAGCATACCGCGTGAATCCCCGGCCCCGCCCCTTTGACCATAACACACCTGGCACCAAGTGGAGGACCTCTGGAGTGAGATGGGGGGGCGGGCGCCTCGATCGATCTTCGCTCCAACCCTGCTGAGGGGGTCGAGGGGCAGGTGCTAATTTCAACCTCTCTGCTTTCAACAGCCGGGTGTAGCCAAGCGGGAAATCTCGAGCCCTTAAAAAAACACAACACCCACAAACAAACAGCAGAGTGAACGAAGAATACGACCCCAGATGCAGAATCACAGGATCATAGAAGAGGTCTTGGTACGACTCCATGAAAGTTCATTCTGTGACCTGCTAAGAAGTCTCATCCCAGCATAGTTCCCAGCACCACACCAGACCCCTTCCGCACCACTGAAGCCTTGTCAGACTGCCGCCTAGTAGGACTGAGACCGCACAGCGTGGTCGTTTTCCTTGGCATGGCACACGGTGAAGCCGACTCTTGAGACTGCCGCGTGCGGGAGATGTGCCGCAGGCAAGATGTAAGTCCTTGGCAGCCAATTAAGCTTTCAACGAGAAAAGCAGGAAACAAAACAAATGGGATGAACCCCCCCCCGCCCAACACACACACCCACACATGGTGAGTCTTTACAGGGTTAAAATCATTTTTAAAAAATAACAGGACTAAATTGTGACAATCGCTAAGGCAACAATTAGCACGCTTGGTTGCTCTTGCGTCAGCTAATTAGCCACCCCTGCACCCTACTGAGGGGCCTCCAGGCGTTTCTAAAATGATCAATTACAGTAATGCATGATACCTTTTTGGCGTATAAATACAGTCAATCTGCATAGTTTCATTCCTATTGTATATCTGATTGACTCGAGACGAATCCTGAGATTCATTCCCAGGAGAAGTCCCTTCAGCTTCTTTAATTAAAAAAAAGAAAAATTAATATAATAATAATGATGATGATAATAATAATAAAATAATAACAATGCGGTTAAAATTATTCTTTTTTCATCACTAAGCTGTAACTGTAAAAATTATTTGCCCGTTGCTCTAAGTATCTTATTTTAATTATAATTTTAAAAGCCAGAAAGAGACGCTATTAAGGAAACATTAAACGACAATTTCTGGGGCTCTGGGGTCTTTGCGAAATCGCAGCGTTTTCAATTAATGCATCGACTCCGCTGTGTTAGCCTGTCGCTATCTCGTCAATCAGAGAGCCACCACGTTATGCGCAAATCCTGCAATGACGAGAAGCACCAGTATCTTTAAAGGCCACGTGAAGCCAATCCTTCTCACCTAGAGAGGTTTGCATAGTCCTTGACCAAGCCCACCGCAGCCACAGATCAGCTAATAAATCCGGTTTCTTTGTTATTTTCCAAAACCTGTTACCGAAACGTTAAGCTCAGTAATCGTAATGGCACGCGACAAACCGGATGGCATGTGTCTATAACGTTAATATTACTCAGGCTTCAATTAATCAGCAGAACATTATCTCATCCTTATGACCCACTTTTGTTTAGGTAAAATCCATTTTCCCCCATTATTGATTCATGAAAGGACAGGTCGGGATATTTAAGATATTTAATGGGCACTCACAGGATGAGAGCGCGGTTATTAGCAGGAGATGCGCGGATGTGTCTCATTTAACGAGAAAAACATCGCAGGTAGCTTATTAGCGTTATTAAAACATGGACCGAACCCGCTACAATGGCCAACGAGTAGGATATATAAATTCAAGGTGATAGTGTAACTGAGCCAGGTTTCGGGAAAAACTCCCACCAGGCCTGTTATGAGGCAGATGACATGCAGTACATCTGCAAATGATGCAAGACCTTCTCTGCAGGCCCCGCATCATTAAACTGGCCCTGACAGGAGGCGCCGTTTCGTACGGGGGCTCCGTCTCACCCTGGGAGATCAAATAGAGCATCGGGTCCGTGTACCTGAGCGTCCGGCTGTCAGGCTTGAGCGGCGCCCGCATGACACTGCAAATCGAACGCGCTTTTGATTTAAATTTGATTTTGACGTCTGGCCCAAAGGCCTTCCGCCTTCTCGGGCACCTTCTAAGTGCAAGGGAAAGGGTAGCTATTTCCAGGGCGGCCGGCCAGAGTCAGAAGCTCGTTGATTAGCCGAGAACTGCTTGCCGGCATTTATGAGAATGACTTTAATTTGTTTAATTAAATTATATACACTGCCAGGGAATTCCATTTTCAACTGCTGGCTGGTTGACACGATTCACTTAGCATCATGTAACTCAAACTGACTGCTAGCTATCTGGCACATGGGTAGCTCTTCAAATCATGTGTTATTCTGTCTCGTTTTGTGACACTTTGGCTTGTAATTGAATGAGATTTAAGAAGACTTATTATATGATTTACCAGCCAAATTAAGCTTCCTGCTTTTGGGAATTCTGATAAAACAGACCATGTTTACATCTCATACCTGGTAGGCTCTAGGGGCCTACACTTTATACATTATATACATGTCTTGTATGCAAGTTCAATTACATGCATACAAGTTATTAACACTTATAAAAATCAGCTAGTTCAGTCTCCTGTGTTCATTCAGAACAGAATTGAAATAGAACACACTCCCCATACCCCCCAGTGATTAGTATGCTAATTTTGTGTGCATATAGGTTAGAATTCAGCTGTGCTTGATATAAATGGTTTATTTAGGATGTTGAAGCAGATTTTCTTCATGAAAAAATTGAAACCGGTAAAGTGAGGTGTTATCTACCTATTGTATAAGATAAATACACTTCACGGGTAATAAAAGTCTTTGTCCTAAGAGTCGTTTCCTTGCTGTTTCGAGTCGACGGGAATTTATCTACAACCAAAACAGTCATCAGGCCTTGCTGTAAATATTCTGGGCCTGACAGCTCTGATAAGACCCGGGAGCTCGCCACCGAGAGGCATTATAGCCGATTCCCTGGCTCGCTAAGCCCTACAGACCCCCCCCCCCCACGTCCACGGGCGACACTCCCAAAGACCCACAGACTCAGGAGGGCGTTCTGAGAGTGCGGCGTATCTCCGAGAAGCAGAAGCGGGGTAGGGGGGCTCTTCAAAGTGGTCCCCCATGACCTCTTCAATTCCAGGCCCAGCCGAGATGTTTGAAAGGCGTGACTGGGCCCGGCGGACTACTTTGCAATGAACGGCACCCCTCAAAGGGGGGGGACACGTACTCTGCTGACACGCTCCCCGCCACGCCAATTGCATTCTTTACGCGCCATGGGTCACTGCCGCCTTCGTCTCACTGCAGGCGCCCAGCAGACCAGTGGGAGGCGCCGTTGCTCGCTAGCCCACACACTTAGGACCTTCCCCATGGTGTGACTGTGCCTCTTGTGTTCTCCTGGTCAGGTGACACTCTGTGCACCGAGACTCACATGGCGGTGGGCTTTGCCCCTCCTCTGGACTGCTCAGAGGCCTTGGCTATTTTTACACATTCTTCTAATGCTGAATCCAGATTTCAGCCAATGTGGGAGGATGACAGTATGGAATCCATTTTTTTTATACAAAAAAGATAGCTCCATTCAACATGGGAATTTATTCTGCTTTAATTTACTGAAATGCGCAGAATGACATTTTCATTTCTGTAATTTTGTGTTTTCATATGCATTGTTTGTCTATGAATACTCTGACGGTATTTGGTGCTGTTAGTGCCATCCCTTTACTTCAGGTCACTATAGGGATTTGGGAACGCTGTGCCATTTCAGGTCACGTGCTAATTCAGGTCTCGTGGACTTCACTTTTAGTGGGTCGTGAGCGGGCATTTTGGGTGGAAACTCGGCGGGCCCGACGCGTGCCCCCACAGCGCCTCAGAGACGCCGACGCTAATTGAAAATCTTCCGGCACGTCCGATTAAGCGATTTAACAAGACGGGAAATGTCACGGCGGGTTGTGGCGCGGAGGCAGGCGACAGCTCGGGCCTTGCGGCGTGGGCGGATCGCTGATCGCCCTGGAAAGATGGCAGACGGACCTCCGGAGTAGAACAGCCCTGTTTCATTGTTATTATTTTTTTTCACAAATCCATTTCGGTTGGGGGTGACATTTGCTGAGGCTTAAGGAGAGCAGTGTTCTGAAAATAGAATCATATACACTGATGTCTTACACATAAATAAATACTAGTATTAAACTGACAGCCCTGACTTCAGCAAGCGAGTCACTATACAAGACTGATACGTAAGTAATATCCTTCTGCATATAAGCCATACACATATTATACGCGAGGCGATTTTAAAGTCATTCTTCACCTGAGGACCTCCTGAGAAATTATGTTTACGTCTAGGAGAACAGTGGATGAAGCTTTATTCAACTTACTTGGCAGATATGGATATAGATTTTTTTTTTTTTTTTATTTGGTCATCACGGAGAATTGAAGTATTTATCTACTTTATGTATTGACAATACCACAGTTTTAAAGAAAAATAAAATAGCTACGTTATGATCTTGGATATTATGCTTTATATGTAGTTCTTGTGGGAGTTGGAATATAAGTTTGGAAAGAAGAGCAGAGTCATCGTGCCTCTTGCCGAGATGCTGTTCTTGTTTGCTTCCTGATGTGAGATCTGGGCCAGCGGGACTCTAGTATGGTCGCCTTGTCCAAGATTCCCTGCCACACACATTGACTTTGCATTACTAGGAATTATTTCCCCGAAAAATGGACCCCCGCCATGAATCAGACGGCTTCAGACAGAGGTCCTGGCTCTGTCCATTTTCTCTGCCCCCTCGGGACCCTCCCCCCACCCCCCAGCCACCTGTCACTGACTGTGTGTCGGGCTGGTGAGACATCAGAGGCAGACACTGCGGACATCGGAGCAGAAATCCTTCACCGCAGGACGTCGTGAAGTCAAAGATTTTAACCTTGTCTTCGGTAGACATTCCTCTCAGCCTCCACACGGCTGTAAATATCACTTTATATGTCTCAGAGAGTCAATAAAAACTGAAGAAAAAATATATATGAGGCTCTTGATTTGTATTTAGGATGAGACAAGACCACAAAAAACGGATTTAGGTCAAGTTATGGCGCCGCCTAAGCCCTGGACTCCAGATCATTTCCGCTAGACGTGAGATGTTCCCCCGCGTGCTCTTAGATAGCACAGCAGGAGTTCTCCCTGATCCGCGCAGTCCGATCAAACGGCGGGGCGCGTTACCCGCTCTGTGCGCTCCCTGGTCCTGCCGGCGCCGCGGGACATGCCGTGTGAGATGCTTTGCCGTCGGTTAGCCGGATGTCTGCTGGAAGCCAGAGGGGGGAGAGCGTGCAGTAAACAGCTGGAGGGCAGCTACAGGCAGTGCCTGACGATGATGTCGTGGGGGCTGACGGCATCCCCGGGTGCCTCGCCTCCAGTCATGCCCGGCTTATCCCAATGAGCCTCCAGCACTGATGTCTTTCCTTTACCCCCAAACACTCCAGTGAATCCATCACAATGTTTCTCCAGTGTTGGGATTCCTCTGCACTGCCACTTTAAGCATAGGCAGCCCTTCCATGCACTGATTGCGCAGTGTTATGTAGAATATTCCTTGTTTGTGTAATGAGGAATGTATGTTCTGTTCTGTTCAATGCTTAATTTGTAAATTCTGAGTTTCCTGTGCTCATAAAGACCATGATGATGTCATACACACAAATCGGCCTTTACCAACGATAACGCACTATAAAATACTTAAACACAAAAGAACGCAGTATTTCCTGTCAACAGCTGTTAATATCCACAAGCACTGCTCCTTTATGCAGCTCATCTCATTAACATTAGCGTTTACAAACGCTGCTCTTTTTTGTGGCACTTCTCGATAACAATAGCATCCAAAAATTCTGTTCCTTGTTGTGGTCCTTCTCATTAGCAATAGAATCCACAAATGTTGCTCCTTTTTGCAGCTCTTTTCATTAGCATTAGCACTCACAAACATTGCTCCTTTTTGTGGTCCTTCTCATTAACATTAGCATTTACAAACGCTGCTCCTTTTTACAGCTCTTCTCATTAGCATTAGTGTGGCACCCCTAAGAGTGCACGGAGTACACCATCCCTTACAACCCACCAACCAACAGCACCAGAGCAAGGGCACAAATGCTTAAATACAGAAATGCATGACACAATTATAATAAAATACAATCTTTATTAATAAATACTTAAAGCTGGATTAATCAAAGACATTTGGGGCAAAGGCCTGTTGGGCTCAGGGAGGGTACACACCCTGG
>JABFDZ020000084.1:6665456-6677381 GCA_019775955.2 Pollimyrus isidori
CATTCAGTTTGGAGTTCAGGAGATTGTCTTGACCAGGACCACACCCCTAAATGCATTGAAGCAACTGCTATGTTATTTGTTGATTATATAGATAATTGCATTAATGAGAAATTGAACAGGTGTTCCTAATAATCCTATAGGTGAGTGTAGATTTGCTGTCTCATTCAAAGACCTCTGCTGATCCTCTACTATGAAATTTCTGCATCCATGTTCTGTAACCCTTTATGGGAAATGCATGTAGGTACTTTCCGGTACTTTCCAGGCAGGTCACAGGGATGAGGATGTAGTATGGATCTAGGGCCATCAACAAATGAGTATGAGTGTTTTGTGTCCAACGCTTCGAAGTACTGACTCCAAATCTAGGACACTTGTACTGCTCAGACGGTCGTTTTGTGAAAACTGCTTATTCATCCCTTTCACCTGTCAGGGTTTAAATCAGGAGCAGCGAGTCAAACAGAAGGGAGGGATGGGTGCATTCAGCCTGAGTAGCCCCTGTCCTGATTCTCAGTCAGGCCGCAGTGTTTCATTCTGCCGGTAATTACGTTAACGGGGAATAAAATGCAGCCCACTCACGGTTTTATTTCCTGGCGCTTTAATGGGGAAATTGATGGAGCAGTGAGACCAGCGTCCTCGTCCGTCCTTCAGCGTCACCCGTCGATTCGCGGGGCGCCTGTGTTGCCGGAGGTGGACGGGCCGTGGAACAGCTAGGCAGGTATCATTGGTAATGGAGGCCCCACGTGGGCCTGGCCCTTGTTAGCCGTCCGGATGCTTTCCGGATAACATCGTTACTTCTCGGAGCGCCGCAGGATTCTGAAAAAAAAACACGAAACCAAAACCGGTTTCATTATCTTTTTACCCACAAATGGCTTAATGGTACAAATGAGCAGAATGTAAACTTGATCGTATTTTTTGGTTCTTCTCCTCTATCTTCTTTCTTTCTTTCCCTTTTCACTGTTTCATGCACCATTTTGTATAAATGACGAAATAACGTTTTTATTGTCATATGCAGATAACAATGTAGCATCATTACCCGCAATGAAATTCTTAGTGTCATGTTCCCCCAACTTTACATATACTCACAAGCATATAGACATATATTATATACACATATAGAAAAGTATACAGACAAATCATTTAAAAAAAAAACATTATAAGAAAAATAGGGCAAAATAATGCAGTGAGATATTTAGAATGCGGGATGCAAAATTGTGCAGTGAGAATCTGAAATGTTAAAAAATCTGTTAAAAACAGATTGCACATTTGGGTACGGAGGATAGGGACGTGCCCAATATTGTGGCAGAAGGTTTGGGGCTAATTCAGTCCCCAGCAACTTTGAAACTAAACCTACACAATCAATGGCCATACACTCTCGTCAAGCGCCTTATGTCAACTGTGTTATGCAAGGCGCTATATAAAAGCCAACTGAAAATCGACGCAAAGCCTGGATACTACAAGTAGACAGGTGACCACTGATTGGATGGTGAGTTGTTGAGATCTGCCTTCTGCTGAGTTGTAACTCAACACGTGTGGACTCAGAGGCATCGTGATACGGAAGGCGGAGATGCGAGATGGAGAGTCCCCCCAGCCCCCAGGATCACCCCGCCGATGGCAGTGCTGACCTCCCATTCTGGTTCATTAGTGTCCATCTGGCAGCTCCGGGAGGTGTCTGCATCAGTGGCTTGGCCAAGCAGAGCCCCATCTCGGGGAAATCTGCCGTTTCGGCAGTAAGAGAGTCACCCTCAGCCTTGACTCTAATGGGGGGGACTGTGAGAGTCACGTTCATTAACTTATAGCGCACTGACCGCGACTGTGTAGGAAGAGGCCACACGCCACCAGTCAGCCTGGCGTTCGGCAGGAAACGCTAATCCTTTCAGACGTTACAGGTCAGAAGCTTCATGAATAACAGCCGTCTTCAGGTAATAAGCACGGAGAAGGACTTGTTAGCATCTCAAGGGTAAAACTATCGGTGAAGTGTCTTTATTCTTCAGAAGTCCCACTCGAAAACCTTGTTTTTAATCAGATTTTTCTCTGCTTTTCACCAGACACAAATACATTTAAATACATTAGCAAAGTAGGCCCCCATAACCAAGAACAAGTGGTTAGGAGATGGATGGATGAATGGATGGATGATAGTAATTAGGGTCACTGTTTAAAACAGATCACCGTTTAAATAAATCTTTTTAAGGTTGTGTGTAACAGCAGTATCGTGGCGGACCGCTGTTTGTAAATGAAGTGACAAGCAACAGTGCCACCTCTCTCGTGGAAAGAAAGGAAAAAAATATGCTCATGGTCAAGTATGGTTGCTAGGAAACCTTTCAAGGTCTTTGTGGGACAGGTAACCAATTAAAGATGGCAGTCAGACTGCTTTGGTGGATTTTCATGCGTCTTACTGTCACGTCGTCTAGCGGTAGTGATCATGGCCAGTTTTCCAAACTGCTAGCGGATTCTCCTGGAGGAGCGGCTGGGATGCACTTCAAGGACGACGGTTATTATAATTGTTGTAGTATCTCCTATCTGGAGAAGAGCCACATTTGCGCTGCGGAACGGTATGTTGATGCATCCCCAGCACAGTGTCTCTGATGCACACAGTGTGATGAACAAATAAATCTGATGCACGGCGCACACACGAATATGGTTTGAAATCCAGTGTGTGGGACTTGTATACAAACATACAGTTAATGCAGTGGTGGCATTGCACTTAACATTTAAAAATGCTATTTTTATACAGGCAGTCTCCAGCTTAAGAATATTCTAAATTTTGGTTATTGACAATGGGTCATAATAGTGAACGCACGCATTAGTTTGTGACACTTGTGAAACATTGTGGGGCTTCAAACATTCAATCACTGGCTCTAGGTACAGTACAGTACTGTATGGAGTTACTTTCATTTATACGATATAATAATCGGTATTATTATGTAATGCATTTTTATTGTCGAGACAGACCTACAAATTCAGGTTCGTAACCTGGGTACTGCCTGCACTGTGCTGTTTACACTACAAGGCAGCCCCTCTCCACCGTTTTCTAGTTCTTAATCCTTGCTTTCCCATGAACCCTTGCTGCATTCAGTGACAGCACAAGGGTCACTGGGAACCGTATGAAAACTGTCTGTTTGGACTGTAAATGAAAAACATCTTAGTACTTATGAACTAATAAGCTTTACTACTCCAGGAAACATAAATAACAATGAAGAGAGACAGTAATGAGCTCCGTACATATTTATTTAAGTTAACGTCCCACTGGTGACCTACAATAAGGTACCGAATTTGCATATGGATTTTGTATAAATATTATACCAGCGTTTTGTTTTGTAATACCTAGGAAGTGGGCCAAACACAGAAGAACTGAAGATGAATAAGATATTTTGCATAATTGATGAACGTGGGTCAGCAGAGTAGCTTCAAACCTCCAAGCCAACCACCGCAATTGTGTTTTTCAGGGTTAGAATCAGCAAATATCGGGAGAGCAGGTAATAGATGCAATTCATTTTCGGATGATTAACTCAGACACCAAGTTATGGAGCCAGGTGCACAACGGTAAGCAGCTGGAAGTCAGGCACGATGCTACATCTATCACAACATCTCCCAGCAAGCAGGCAGAAATATCATGACTGTAAAATGCTTTGCTTGTGCTTTTTTGACAGTTTCTCTAGGTTGATGCTCGGAAGGTCTTAGCCCGCACTCTTGCGGTGACCTCGTTGACCGAGAAACCTGCCCCTTAGATTGTGCCCATGCTGAGGAAGGTGAATCGAGTTCGCAGTGCTTATGTGTTTCAGCCAGGATTGCTGATGTCACTGTGGTTCACGTGGATTCGCAGCCAGGGGTCAGAGGTCAGGCAGCGAACGTCCGCACAGTGGAAGTTAACCCTTCCCTGACGGCACGTACTGTAATAACAACATCAAAAATAATATTAATAACACACCCAGGCAGGATAAGCTGTTAGAGGACGGGTGATTGGAGGCATGGATGGATAGATGCACTCCTGACCAAGACAGGGTGAATGAATGAAGGAATGAATGAATGAATGACTTTATATAGCACTTTTCAAAACACTCAAAGCGCTTTACAGAACCAATGGGGAGCCCCCACCTGGGTGATGCGACGGCAGCCATTCTGTACCAGTACACTCACCACACAGTGGCTATGGTGGTGAAGGGGCAAGAGAGAATTCACCAGTCAGACATAGGAAATGAGAGATGGATGGATGGATGACTATCCTTCATCTTCCTTGTGCCATTGTTGACTAAAGGTGAGATCTCTGTACAGTTCAGACCAGCGTTGAGCTGACAGCTAGGTTAGTTAACTGATGTACAGTGTGCTTCGGTCTACCAGTGTTGTTGCAGTACAGTCAAACATCTGTGTGAGATCATCCTGGCCTTCCACGGACCCCTAAGAAGTAGGCGATCTTTCCAGCAAGCCGCACTGAATCTTCAAAACCCCATCTGCATGGAGTCTGGCAGTAATTTACTGCCAATTTCCTCTGACACCTGCCGTTCAGTGCGAGGCAGCCTCCCTCTGGAAGATGTTCCTATCCTTTCATTCTGGCAATTATTTATGCTGCAGCATACAATTATCTGATATTATTTTAAAGAAAATGAGACATTTCTTATCTGTAACTCTCTACTTCAGTCAGTCTGGCCCAAGGGCATTGAATAAAAGCCCGTAAGTATGACTGCAATTCATTTGCGCCCAGTTGTTGTGCTCTTTAGTACAAAATCCAGCCTGGCTGTGTGTCCATACAGTGAAAGCAAATGAAACACAGCTGAATAATCACCCAGGTCAACTGGCTTCGTTAATCCGCCAGCAGCATTAGTGGCTATACTACTAACCTTTTGAATATCAGAGACATGTGACAAAGGGACAAGGGAGGAGTCACATCTCTGGGTGGTCTGCATCAGGGGTCAAAGGTCAGAGGTCATCCAGAGGTTTCTCCTTGTTGAACAGAAAATCCCGGGGTGAGGATCTTGTAGATGAAGCGGACCTCATGGATAGACATCTTAAGGAAACAGTTTCAGCGGGCTCTATACGGACATGACAGCCTGTTTAAAAATTCCATAAGCCTACATCTACTCAAGGAATGCCATTTGTTTTTCTTTAGATTATGAACCTTTTAAAATATTATGTTGCCCCTCAGAGGGATTAAAAGCCCATTTGACCTCGCTGACATTACTATCTCCCAGCATGCCGAGGGGCGGTGTGTTTGGGCGTCAGCCAGAGTCTGCTGTCAGGTCCCCTGTCACCGTGGTAAATAATGACCCAATATCCAGAGCGTAACCACATGGCGCCTTATCGGGGACCGCCATCCCGCCACACCTCTCCGTCCCCTTCGAACAATCAAGCAGTGCTGAAATGTATTCCACGTTTCAGTGCGCATTCAGTGCCGAGTCCTCGAAATTCCCCGATGGCTCTCTCCTCGCTGATCGGCGCCAAGTCAGAGGACCTGAAAACAGCGGCGTTGAAGAGCCATATGTTCCCAGTTTATCCGTGCTGCACCAACAATAACAAGATCCAGGCTGCTTTGTGTGTTTAAACTCTAGCAGCGGGGAAGGCTTGTGAATGTGTGATCCCGTTTTGTTAAAACATACAGCTCCTTAGGTGTCCTGTTACAGCAAACCGGTTCCATAAGGAGGAAAGCGAGAGCCCGTGTCACCTTGCTTGTGTAAAACCAGGACGCCAGCCTAAAATAATACGGAGTCATGAGCAGGAGTCGCTCACATTCAGCCAGGCTGCTTTCGAAACAATTCTGAAGTGTCTCGATCTTTTTATTTCATTGTATGTTGTGTCCAAAATGTCCATGGGGCCTAATTGTTGTATGCTGAGTGCAGATGCATGTTTCCTACAGAGTCGGGTTCAGAAAAGCCAGCAATTCCGTTTGATCCTTCTGGTGTCATCTGGTGACACAACACGGCCGGGGGTCATGCTTTGAACCCCGGACGCATGAAACAATAAAGTGAAAATCTGTTTCATCCCTCCTTGAAAAATGAGCCAAATCCTATCCTCGTCAGGCTGATTTTTATCAGCCATTTCCAAGCCACTTTAATTAAAATTCGCAGCATTCACACCTTTGCACGCCATTTCAGAAGTAAACACACCTCAAACCCCGATCCTGTTTGCATATTCAGTTATAAACTGTCAGACAAACTCAAGGAGCTGACCTGAATGCTGCTTCATTATCTGCTCTCTGTCATTATAATAGCATTAGTATATATTAAACTTGTCATATTTTAACATAAACTTATCACATCGCACCCCGGACAGAAGTCAGCATCAAGCTTGCTTGGCACAGTTGGTCCGTTGACGTCACTCGTCCAATCTCACCCTGTGAATGGAGTTTGAAGCAGCACTTAACGGCAGCCCTCATCTCTTCCAGGAATGCCTGCTTCAAAGTCTGCAAGTGAGGGCGAGCCGGGGCTTTTTGCGAATCGCGCATCGGTACGCCTAATCCCTTTTAAAACTTTATCTCGTCGCTTCTGGATGATGTAAACAGTGCGAGACAGGAGTCCAGCCTTCATTCTTAGTTCGCTGCAGCTTACAAGCGGTTTGACTAGCCGCGCGCCCGGTACTATATGGCACTATCTCCGAGGCGATATTCCCTCAAACTTTAAATTGTTGTTGTTTGAGAACTCCCGAGTCGGGCTTTCATAAAGCAATACGTGGACCTTTGCCGCAGATACTGGGGGAAGAGAGGCCACCTTGCCTTGGGCTTGTTCTTGCAGGGATGATAGAGCATCCTCCTCAGACGGCAGACGGGGCAAGGGTGCGGGCCCCCTCTACGTGCTCCGAGACACCGTTTAGTGTCACCAGACGCTTGACTGATAGCAGAGTCCTGCTGCTTAAAATGGAGACCTGGAAAGCTGACATTAAAGTCGCAGTGTGACACTGGAAAATGCTTTTTATTCATCCATTTATGTTTTAGTTTGTTAGGTACATATCTGTGCCAGGGTTTCCAACTATGGTCATCTGGCTGGATTGAAATTTTCAATTCTGCACACAAGCAACAGTGCACACTTTACATATATGCATGAGTTTTAGGTTTATCATGAAACAATATATAGTTGCCATAAGATTTCTTGCTGACAGTGTGTCCCGCCTGATGCCTGAGTGTTAGCAGCTCTGCTTTGCTTTATGACAACATTTAAATGTCACAGTAATGGTGTTGTAATGTGTTACCTTGTTTTCTATATACCAATGTAATTATCCATTTCAGGCTGAAAGTTACACTTTCACGACCTCGTTGCGTGTCTGGCGGAGCGCCGCGTCATCCGCCCTCGACCCGCACCGTGTCTCTGCGTGCGATCACGTGACACAGGTATCCCCGACAGCTGTCCGCAGGGCTCTGCTCCATCTCCCGGAATGCTCCCACAGCTCCCCCGTCACAGTTTACCCACTTTCACCAGATCGACATTGTTGATGGGACATGAGCACTTCACCAAGGGCCCCCTGACAAAAACATCACCTTGCTCCCCCTCAGTATGTTTTCGCCGACCGATGAGATGGGGGTGTCCTGGACCCTGTTGCAGATCAGTAGACTCTGGGCTCTCTCCTGTCCAGGGCCAGGTAAGCCATACCCATTCTCAGCCTCGCCCCCACTTCCCCGTCAGCGCCAAGCCCCCAGACGACAGCCCTGTACCTGGAAACAACAAAACGCTTAAATGGAAGCCTGCCTTTTCAGGCACGATAAACAGAGAAGGAGCGAAGGCAATTTACAGACGTTTTCATTGACACAAACAAAAGCTCCTGTGTTGTCATCAAAAGTAAGACAGTTGTACGCTTGAGGGTGGATAGTAGATGAAACTGTCACAAAAGCTAGGAGTGACAATGCTCCCCCCAATCATGAAGGGGGTGTTTTTTCATTACTGAATGCCGGAGCTTATTTGTTTTCCTACTTATTTTCGTCCAGACATAATTCTTTGTCTTATGTTGGATTGGGTCCCCGTGGGTAAAACAGAACTGAAAAAATGCCACATGAAATCTAAGCTGTACAGCAAATATTATTCAGGGCTTCTGACCACTGAGGGTAAAGTTAGTCAGTCCTGGTTACTTGTCGCAGTCCTGATCATAGTTTGTTGTGATGTAGAGGGCAGTTGCTCCCTGACCCTTCAACCCAATAAAAAAAAAAAAAACAAGAAGCCAGTGTTCTTTCCGTCAGAGTGCACCGAGTAAAGGGGAGGAAAAGCATAATGGAGAATGACGTAACCATGTGCAGACCTTATCGCTTAAATGAACGAATGCGTGAACAGATGGATGGGTGAAACGAAATATCGATTCTTCCCCCAAACGAGAGGCAGGCATAAATCTGTCTAGTTTAAATGAAATATGGCGATTTTCTGGGGTTCGTCAAGGTGACCAGAGGCTTAAACCGCACCTTATCGCCCTGGCGGGGATGGTGTAGATCATCGAATCCAGATGGCCTGTCAAACATGGGATCCCTAAGTACACAGGAGTGTGGAGGCGGCTGCTCACAGCCCGAGGAGTTACAAAGACGGGGAAATCTGAGCCCGGGCCGTTTCGAGCTGTTGGCTGAAGACACAGGAAAGCCAGTCACATGACCGGCTATCGGTGAATGTGGAGGGCGGCTCACGTATATGGCATACGGTCTTTGCCGCCTGATTGTGAAGTGATCACAGTGGAGGGGGACGATAAAGACGCAAAGACCGTGGCTTTGACTTCGATGTAAATTAGTCGAGAACGCCATAATTTACACATGCGCGCCGTTGCTGGGTAATGAAAAGGAAAGCTGTGATCACATATTTAAGATCTGCTCCATCCTCGTCACGCTACGGAGGGCCACATCTAAGGAGGTCTGGCGGACCCGGAAAATTCCATCTTTGCCTTTACCTTCAAAGTACATCTTTATGAGAAACCCCAAAGTAAGAGCAGAATTATGTGTTTTATCAGTGACTTGTGGTTTGTAGCATTTCGGTGAATGAAAAAATATGTTTAATATGAGAGGGTGTAGATCTTTCAGGTGTGATTCACAGGCCTTAAGTGCAAGTTAAAACCAGGTGTGCATATTTAGCACTCATGGTCTGCCACCTTGAACTCCAGTAAAGCCAGTGGTCTACAATGCTGCAACTGAATGGAATCTGGAAGATTAGAGGCACGTGTCATTGTCAAGTGATCGAGTTTCCTTTTTCAGAGGCCAGAGGTGGTCCACCTTTGTGGATAATGGATCAGATTTTCTTAAAAGTTCCAGTTCATAGCAGCAAAATAAGTGTCAGATGTCTCCAGGGCCTGAAGCCAAGGCCGCGCGGATGGAGGCTCCCTGGCCGTCCTCCTCTCCACTGCCCGGCGCCTCACACAGACCCCGTAGGAGCAGCCTGGCATCACCTCTCAAACGCGACCACCCAGCATACTGCCAGAGCTGCAGACAGCTGATGTAGTACTGTATGTTTTTATTGCTCTTAGATTTCTGAGACAAATTTTGTACAAATTACATATGTTTATTAAAACAGATATTAAGATCCCATCTTTGCACATCTCAGTGATAAGAAAGACAAACAATTATATGGAAAGTACCATCCACCTGAGTAGGGTGGGGGGGATTAAGTGACCACCCTATTTGTTTTCATTTCACACACTTGTCCCCCACATATTTTCTATGTTGGCGTGTTCTGTTTTTGTTTCCTGTTACCTTGCCCTCCCCCATCACACTGTGATGCGTTGAGGTGCCTAAATGTGCCACTGATCATTTTTCTTTTTTTTCTAAACTGAAAAAACATCTCTATCACCGCTGTTTGTTCAGAGGGTCTGCTGCTGTCCGGTCCCCTTCCTTCCTTGGACCCCATGTCACCTGATTCTGTCACCGCCTCCCTCATCCCAAGGCTATCCCATAACAACGTATTGTGTGTTTATCCTGAGTGTTGCAACTTTAAAATACCATAGTGGAGTATCTTGCATCATTTTTTAAATACAATTTTCTTTTTTTTTTCTAGGCTTGCAGTAAATTTCACCCCCCCCACCCTGTCAAGGTGTGCAAGGAAGCTTCTACAAGATGAACATAACTTTTGGACATAGCTTTTATGAATCATATGGTAAAATACAAAACCAAGGACAGAAACTGCAGTCAGAGGACCGGCTATAAGACTTAAAATGTTCCATGTCCCGCATTCACTGCAAAGTAAATGTTTTCCAATATTGGGGAAAATGTACTTTTAAATTGCAGACAATTTTAAACACATTTCTAAGGTTATTGGGTGAAGTTTTTTGTAATTCCATTGCGCACGCACACACAAATCCATATGTCTTTATTTGTATGAAGTTCCTAAAACAAATCCTACTTCCAATACTGTAAATCCCTTAATCCGTTCAGAGATGAGCGAGGATTCATAAATAAGTGTTATTTTCCCGCCTAAATCAGTGTTCATAAATGAGTGTTTACATAACCTTGGCGGTTTGAGATGGCGTCCCTGACTACTTTTTAAAGAAATTATTAAGTACAATAGAGTAAACATTAAATTCTATTTAAAAGATGAATCTATTTGCTTGATTTTGGCCTTCATTCTAGTTTAAATAAATTATTAAGAGATGGCCGTATGTACAATGGCTTTTATTACAATTTCACCAAACTTCATGCGTATTTTCTCTTTTATTTACTAGGCCTATATGTTGTTTTTTTTCTTAGATAAAGGACAGCATTTGGGCCGGGACTTCACCGCTGTCCAGTTATCGGAGGTATGTAATGTTGCGGGGATGTAGGACACTCTCCACGCCTATCTGCTTCCTGGCCGCCGCTGATTTATCGTCCTTCCTCGCCTCTTTCTCTGGCGCTCCCCGGCTCGGCGCACCGCTCTGCTTGTTATCCGTATTTTATCTATATCTGCTTCTCGTTTGCTTCTGTTTATCTTAATCCACATTATTCCCCAATGGCTCAGATTGTTCTGTCCTCTTACAGCAAGTGAGCCATATCTATTCACCTGGAGTTCCTTATCGCTGCATATACGAATAAACGTAGCTGAATATACTTTATATTAATAGTACTAGTACTATAGTGATATAAGTAATAGTAGTTGACGTAGATTTATCACAAAAACTTAATGGGCTGAAAAACACGATGGTCCTATTTAAATCCCGTTGAAAATATCTCATTAAATACGTATCTTTAAATTATCATGTGATTAAATATTGAAACAAGCAACAGCGCCGACTGCAGAATGGGCAGTATTAATATCAAGCCCTTTGACATTTTCTTCTGCAGTGAACGCGCCCAATTGCAGACACCGTTAATAAACCGATTTTATTCAGGTTTTAAAGTGCAAGCCACCATCCTGCGTGTCCCTCATGGTCATACAGCCCAACCCGCCCGATTCAGTTCAAGGCCCATATGCAAGCATCCGCACTTCTGCCTTTGAACGCAACGCAAAAAAGAATAAATACATCTCTATTATACGATGCCTTGATAAATATTTTAGATTTTGGTTCATTCGTCGAACAGTAATTGACAATTATGGTACAATTAATTAAATATTCCGCAAAGTGTGTATCCGTGGCAATTAGAATGTAATTAAGTGCGACTCTTTCAGCCGCGGTGTTATTCTATTCATACGAGTGCAACGCTCCCCCGCCGTTTATGTGTCTCATTCAGACTGAGAGGAAAATCTGCTCTTCAATTAAGTTTAATTTCAGCCTGCCACCGGTGGATCGCCTTCGCTTTTCCGCTGGGGGGTCCGTTCGGTGGAAGCAGCCCCTCCCGACAAAGCGATCCGCCCCGGCTCTCATTAATCAAACAGCGGGGGTATGTTTACTGCCTCCTGTCCCTCTAGGCAGCCACCCCCCCTCCGCGAAATTACCGGCGACACCAGCGACCCGCTCGCTCCGCCTCATCCCCCTCTCCCCCGTTTCCGGCCTCTTTGGTGGTGGGGGGGCGGGCATGGTAATGGTGAAACGTGCCGGTGTGTGTGCGGGGGGGGGGGGGGGGGGGGGGGC